>CM025850.1:33354170-33473553 GCA_003952965.2 Morella rubra | reverse complement strand
TTCGAAAGAGTGGACGTCATAACAAAAAATTTATTACACTCATGCCATACGCTGAATATGTGCATGATAATTACAACGGACAATGAGTAAAGGTGTGTGAAACCTGATGAAAAAGAGACACAATAGCAATTAGTAGCAACTGACGACTCTCAATAATGATATGTTACAGAGCTCCCAACAGTACGCATGAGAGACAAAGTCCAATAATTACATAGTGATAGATCACTTTCCCAAAGTATAGGCCAATGTGCCCAATTACAAGATCCTAGAGGACCTTGTAGGATGGAGTTGCCTTACGCTTAAGTGAAGATTATTATCCAGCAACATATTATTAAATGTACCGTATACAGCTACGACGATAGTCAGGGCAGAGGCAGGCTTATGTCTCGAGAAACGTTAGGTTGTTGCTCACTTATAGGCCACAGTCTACTTTAATCGCGGTTTTCTCATCTTGAGCGGCTTTCAGGGTTTCCAATATTTATTCAGGAGCGGGTCTTGGCCTTGATTGTTAAGACCGTATCTGTGAGAACAAGACAAAACGCGTTCTCTTCCTGAGCTTGCTCCCATTTAAGCAAAACTGCACATATTTCTCTACGCTGATACTCAATCAAAACTCCCCGACTCGGAGATTATGCCTGCGTTTACGCCGTGCCCCATGATTAAATCTTGCACCAGCTCACTAACTAATACAGAAATAGGTCACATTTTTCACAGGATTTGCAAAAAAGGCCCGCTTGACAACCCTTCTCTTGAAAGCAAAATTACCCGCTGCCTGAAATGGAAAGACAATTACGGCCGAGATTGTAGAATAAAATTGGCAGGTTCCTATTTGAGGGTTCACTTGAGAGTTTAGAGTTTGGCTGCATGCAGGGGCGGCAGCGCCGCAATATCTCAGAAACTGTGAGCCAGCTCTCAGTTGTTAATTTGCCCTCAGTTTATTCAAGAGCGCGTCTTTACTTTCACGCGATCCCATGACCACTTATCATAAACACACTGTCGTTTTTTGCATCTGTTAGTTGGATCTCATTCTTTTTTGATAAAGTGTTCCGCAAAAACTAACATCTGTTAACTTCTCTATTAATAGATATAAGATTACTCTATATAAGAAAAATCTTGGGTAAAATTAGTTAATTCATATTTGAAATGTGGAAAAATTCGGATCTTCCATACCTCCTTTTTGCTAATTAATCGAAAAAAGTTGGTAGAAAAGCGGCCAAGGCGATCTCAAACTTTCATAATGGAGTGTCTACAGATAAATAGGGCAATTATCCAATAGATTTTAGAGATACAATCATCACCAACTATAAATTCTCTCAAAATAGTATACACACAAGAAACCATCGAAGACATTATATAGATTCTATTATATTATTATTACTCATCTTATAATATTATTTTACATACTTTGAAAACATTGGTGGCACCAGCTCACTCAATTTTGGATGTTGTATAAGGAAGTAGAGTTTATATAATTCTTATTTTCCTTACTTCTATAATGTACATCAGGAAGAATTCTTTCGTGATCTGTAGCTAGCTATTTTAAGGAAAGTTTAAGCAACTAGCCTCGGACTGATCATCGAGAAATATATACTTCTGTTGTTATTTTAAATTTTTTTGTGGGTAGTCTTAGTGTCAGAAACAAACTCTTACAAGTCTAGTTATTAATCTGCCCGAATAGTAAATTTTTTATATAGATTAATATGGAGAATCTAGTATGATACAATACATAGATTAAAGTAATAAACGTTATTCTAATAAAATTTTTATTGTATTTTAATTACTTAATTACTTCTGCCCATAAGGTTATTTGACCTCGTAGCATATTTTGGAAGTGTGTTTATAATCTAAAGTCAACCTTTAAGGTTAATTTTCGTTTTGATAATTGAGTATTTCATCCTGTGACATATTATCGCAAAAACGTTAAATATCATATGTCATACTTCATCACGATGACTCTTTGCTTCAACATAAAGAAAGATTCCTAGCTTTTGTATTTCCCAAAAACTCCTCAATATTAGGCGTTACCTGAGGCATACTATGGCGTAGGCATAGCAATAAAAAAGCCATGCGTGTTTGTAAGCCATTCAATATATGATATAATTTTCAAAATTTCAAATTTCTATACAATTAGATAATTTTAAAACTTTAAAAAAACTTTTAAACAATAGATGATAACAATTATGTTAATAGATAAATTAACATAAACAAAAGGAAATAATCAATACAAGATAAAAACCATAGAATAGTAAGAAACTTCTCATGAGAGAAGAAATTTTATAACATAACAGAATTCCTCAATCATTTAGCCAAAAATTTAACTTAAACATAATTAAGAGAATAAGAGTTACACATTAATAAATCTCAAAGTGCTTTACAAAATGAGTTAATTACACTTTACACTAACGGGGAACACTCTGTACTCAATTCTTTCGATTTTGACATATTTCAGCTACGTAATTTTAGATTTCTACAATTTGCTCCCAACCGTTTATTTATCCGTTAAAACCAATAGAAATTTTAATTACGTATTCTGCATGTTACTCACTTGTCTATTTTACTTCCGATATTCAGAAAATATTAATTACACTTTGCACTTATGTAGTTTAGGAGGCTAGAAACTTTGTACCCCATTATTTTTTATTTTTGAGACACTTTGCACCCACATGTTTCTTTAAGGATACAAGTCGATCACAGTACATGTTCAGAACGACGTGTGTGTGAGAATGCTGTCACAATTGAAAGAACGGGAATGCCAAAATGTTAAAAAATCTATAGAATATAAGTGTGGCAAAAAGGTAATTAATTTAAAAAAACAAAAAATAACTGCAAATATTAAAAATAGAAAAAATAATACAAAAAATGTCATAATAAGAAAGTACAAACGAAATTCAAAAAAAAATAAAAAAAAAGCCAATCGCCACCGGTTAAGACTCACCCCTGGGAGGGGGTGGTGACGGTGGAAGAGAATTTGCAATTTCGCACGGGTGGGTGGGCTCGGAAGTGGGCAGGCCATGGCGGCACATGCCACACCTCGACTGGCAGAGACAGCTGTGTTGCTGCAGTAGGTCCCCACCTCCGTGTACACCGCGAGGCACTCATCCCATTCACAAAGAACCTTTCTATACGAAAGAGGATTGGTGGACCTATCAAGATGGCCGTGCGAGTGCCAACACACAACATTAACCTCTTTTTTCACTCTTTTTTAGTTCAGAGTCATGGGTGAGTCACTATATCTTAATTTTATTGAGTCCTTTCTTCTTCAATTTTTTTCATATTTCCATACCTTCTTTTTCTATTATAATAAGATGGCCAATTCAAGCTCTTATATGATAATTTCTCCTAATTTTTTGTTTTTCTATCTCCAGAGTATCCTTTAATATTTTCTTCCTTAAGTATATTTGCGATGCTTATGTCATCTCTATGATTACTCTTAATCTGTTATGAGTGTTTATTTATTTTATTCCATTTTAATTATTGTTTTGTGAGTGACTTAGCGTGTACAAATTCTTTATTATGTTCTTAAGGTTCTATTGCTCTCTTAATTGTTGCAGGTGTCAATCAATGTGATATAGCATTTAACCATGTAGTTATAGATTTTTCATAATGACTTATCTGTCCTTTTAGTATTCTCTAAGTGGTATTGAGTCTTTTTTCAGTACAATAACATTGGATAGGATATCTCTCGTGAACCTCTACTCGTTTTATAATTTTAATTAGTATTGCAGCTCATTGCTGGCATAAGAATGTGGGACAAAATATATTATTAACATATCACTCGTTGGATTTATTTCAGGCGTGGACCAAAAAAATTAACCATTTTAAATTTTAAAATACTTCATGCCTATTAGATTAATTAAACTTATATTTTATTATATGGTATATGTAAATTTTGAATATATAGTACATATGTTACTTTATTGCTAATAATATTTAATTGGAGTACGGTAGTTTGGGGAAATTGTGTGATAACATCTTTGAGCTATAATCTCCGAAAACATCTCTCTTTTTATTACTACTAATAAAAATTAACTTCATAAAATCTTGTTTATATCACCAATATAATCATACTCATATTTTCCATCTGACTAGAATTATAACTAAAGCATATTCCAATTAAAAATTACATTTTTAAATATGTTGTTCTTTTGTTTCCTCTACACCAAACTCTCTTTCAACTCCTCTCAAGAAAAATCTTTTTCACGAGGATACTTTAACCACCAACTTTAACTATACAGACTTAAAATTATTCTCTGCAAGATGCCTCATTATTTATATGATATCGAATGTGACTCTCGACAAGAATTATCCTACAAATCGGTGCATCTGAATTTATTTTCTCAATTTCTGAACATGCGAAGAAAAAAAATAAGTGATTAATAAACTAATCTTCTAACTCTATAGTTGCTTCACAAAATTAATGAACACACAGAAAAAATTTAACTATAATATTTTGGAAGGCGCCTCATTCCTAATTAATTAATCTACATAGTAGTAATTATCTATGATCTGCTCTGTTACGAATGCGCGGAACTCTTGACTACAGCTTATACCTAATTAGTGGTTAATATATAAGACAAGTATCAAATATCAGTATCGACAACGGCAAGACTGTTAACTTTTTACTTTTAAAACGCACAATAAAGGACTAAAAAAGTTTCTGGCTCATTTTCATACCGCATTTCCAAAAAAACCTAAAACTGCCATCATCTGTACTCTCGACCCTTCACTTTCTATCTCGCGCCTTCTGTTTTGCTGCCCCAATCTCGAATTGCTCGACCCGCACAAAGTTACCCAGAGAGTTCTCCGAATCCTCCAAAATTCCAACACAGCCGTTCAATGTGTCATATGGTGACTCGCGGTTCAGCTTAGCAGTTAGCGGTATCGAGCTTAGGCCTTCTGTCCGGTTATTAGGCGAACGCATCCGGAGGGCGATACTGGCTGTTGGCGTGCGCCTCAGAGGGCTGATCGAGCGCTCCAAAGTGAAACGATACTCTTCTGAGATCGGGGACTTTAAAATAGATGCATTAGATTTGATGTTGTGATCAGGAAGGGGTAAGTGCTGCGTGATCACATTCAGGTGACAGTGAGATTTCGATGGCATACTCGACGTCACGTCTATCAGATAGAGTTGGAGAAGAGAGCGAGGAGAAATTTCTCGGTGGGTGAGAGCGAAACGACTGATATAGGTGCACTGCTTCTTTTGAAGGACGCTTTGGAGAAGGCCAAGGATGTGCTTCAATTTGGTAACCGAGGCAGCAAGCTCTATATGGTGTCTAGTTTCTTCTTCTCTTTCTTCTCCTTCTTCTCCACCTTTCAATTCAGTAGGTTACTCTCTTGCGTGAACAAATTTCCTCGGCTTGGTTGTTGGTCGAATTGAGATTTATGATAAATAAATAACACAGGCCATTATCTTATTCTCCCACTTACTTTCGTGCTGCTCCTCAAACACAGTAGCTCATGAAGAGAGGATAATGCAACAAATTATGGCGAAGAGGAAAAATATCCTTGGCTGTGTTGTAATAGCTCTCCCTTGACTTCGTTCTTTGCTTCAGTCTAAAATTCTTCTCTATCGATATACATGTTTTCTGAGCTATTGTGCTTATTCCCCTGAATATCATTCGAACAAATGAGTCTCTAACTGTCTGTTAATAGTGGTAGTTAAATATACTTAAGTACTCGTTAATGTAGAGTATATTATTGTGATTAGTCTCAGTGTTACTCAAGTTTTGTTATAACTTCAAGATTCTCTCTTCAATTTTCTAAAGAATTATATTTAACTCCATCCTAGTGTGAAATAGCTATTACTTAGTTGGTTCTAGGATATGGTTAGACATATATACTCCAGGTACTGTAGCAGTGAGAATACACAATATCAATATTGTGTTCTAATTTTTAAGGATAATATCAAGCTTAAAAAATTTGCTCCTTGATCAAAGCCTTGTGTGATATTTGCCTACCACAGGCCACACATTTCGAACGGTCATATGAGTTATGCAAGAGCAGATGACATCATTAGCTCACTGCAATTTAGCCAGAAGTTTAGAGTCAATTTAGAGTGATAAAGAATATTCCACCTTTTGTTTTATTCAGTTCCGTTATCAGACATAGCACACTCTTCACATTTACTTATCCCTATAGTTATGACTCGCGACATAATAGCTACAGATTGAGCAGCCATCTACAATAAGGGACATTGTGAAAAATAGCGCTCGTCCCTATCACAATACGTCATGCTCATGTTCGTGGTAGTTATACACAGGCGAATAATTTGATATGTTCTCATTTGTCATATGAAAGCTGTGTTAAATGCTTAATATGTTTCCCCTACAATAGTCTTTTACTGGACTCGTCATAGAGCAATAACCTAGAATGGAGTACTTAGACAGCAGCTGATTTTTGCATACCCGCGTTTATCGCCTACACTTAAGAATTTGTTAGTTATTGTTGTGTTTTTGTTTTACTGGGATGCTGTTGGTCCCTGTATCCTGCTCGATTGATATACAAACTTCCTCGACTAGCACACTTAAAACGCATCTTAATGTTCCACTTTCCAGCAGCTCCTCGAGAAGCTCCTAAGATAGACTAATAAATTACAATTTTAACAAATGTAGCCAAGAGAACTACACTTGGATTGCAACCCTTGATGGATAGCTCTCACATCATGAGTTTGTCTCTTGAGTAGTACAAACCATCAGCTTGAAATAGACTCAGTTAAATACGAGACCCTGAAGAGAAAAGGCGTATTCTATTCTAACTATTATAGATAGACGAAAGCATACTGAAGATAGATTGTGGAGTGAGTTAAAGACATTCAGGACATAAAGAATGACACCCTGCATATTTATCATGAGAAAGTGGGACTTGCATATCACAATACTCGAAATGTGGAGATTCCTATGAAGGTTAACATAAACTCTATCGAGAGTTTATTCTTTGTTATAGCCGATCAAAGAATACTCATTTCCGCATATCAAGATTGTGAAGAGATTATTTGTGTAGATCTGAAAAAGAAATAGAGTATGCAATTATCAAGACTGACAATCACATTCTGACAAGTTGGAAGTAACTTTTCTCTGTCCCTTGCTAATGTGACACCAAAGCGCCAATCATTCTTCTCTAAAACTAGAGTTTCCCTATGTCCTACTGACAGTTGTACCTCTGATATTGAGAATAATTCTGAGTTGCTCCACGAATATTCACTGTGGAAGATTTTTTGAAGAAGATCGGCTTGCTCAGTCTTTATCTCAACCGGTAGCAATGGTTTGTGTGATCTTTAAAGAGCCACTCTATATCGATGGTTGTCGATATATCTTTAATATATGACGTTTCCGCTGTTTGTACTTTTTTAAATCCTTTTTCCTTATGTTATTCGCAGAGATCGTGGATGCCTTTGAGTGTTGGATCATTCTTTTGTTGGATTTATAGCAATATTATATTGTCCTCTCTGAAATGCCGTGTGCGATATATGCCAACGCTATTCTCTCTATTGTATGTTACTTTATTTTGTCTCGCAAGTAAATTAACTGCGATGCTTAAATTGTTATACTATCTTATATCCAAGTATTGTTCATTATTCGCCATTCATTGATATGACTCTTTCTATATATTGCTATCACATATTTTCTTGCTCATTATACTCCGATTTGTCAGTAAACATTTCGATTGAGGCTTGAATTATTTTATTAAGTGCTTGTATTTTGCCTTCTCGCTCGTATAAAAACCTTCTCTCCAGACTATTCTGGAGTGTTTTTGTATTAGACTTCATGCATACGAGCTTTGCATCATGTCAGAAAATGGCTTGAAGCACGCGGGATGGAACCGTCCAAGTAACAACTAAAGACGAGGTGTGCGACTATCCTATAGGCTCTCTCTGATGATATACACCTTCTCTCACTTTCCACCAACATATGTTTTATTACTCTAAGACTTAATTCCCTACTTGATCTGCTCGAGGCGATGGTCTGGATGGAACTCTCTCCACTAAATCGTATCATAGGCACACATTTCACAATCAAGTTGGGTTTTGTCTACTGGTTCTGTTTCAAGTGTGGAGCTTGATGCTCTCCTGAGCAAGCTAACCTTCTTGGCGTAACATTGTATATATAGACCTCAAGACGCGACTTGACTTGCATGTGTTGGCGGAATAGTAATCACACCGGAATTTTACCTTGTCACAATTTGCTCTCAGTGGCATCTATGTCCTCTATTAAGGATTCCTCTTCAGTAACTACACGCGTTTACTCTATGATTCCTTTCTATCTTTCCTTCGATCCATCTCATTACTCTCTACTCTTTCCTCCTTGTAGTTGCCGTGCATAATCTCGTAGTCCTCCTCTAGCGCGCGCGTGTGTTCCTTCCTGACGAGTGTGCTGGTGCTATGTTTGTGCCATAGACTCATATTACTTCCATCTAATTGCAAGCAAGATAACACATATGAAATGATTCAAAGTACCTCTGGCTTGTGGTGTCTGATGTTGTATGGTGATGATAAGGCTTGTTCTTGCGTTTATTTCATTAGATGTAGAGTGGATCTTTTGTTGATCAAAGTTACAATAATGAGGATCTGTCTTCCAAGCTGATTTATGCTACATATGATTGTGTGTATAGAGATATGCTTCTCCACAATACTCTCTACTTGTTCACATGGCATTTTGACGTTGCCCTCTTGTTACTATAGCGCAAAATGACTCCTACACTTCATAACCCGAGAGTTCTTAATACATAAATTAAAATGAGCAACAGTATACATTACATACAAGAACATATACTTAATGCTGAAAGTAAGGAGCATCTCAATTGGGTTCATCCTGCCTTGCAATAGTTTACTTATATAGTGTGTCTTTATGTACATGGCTAGATTGGCAAGAGTTAGAGATATCCAAAGCCTATCTATTAATCATTCTCTCTAAAAATACCTTAGTGTAACGGGTGAGTTCGTTTCTTTGAGTGTAGAGCTCTCAAATACACGCTCCATGACAGCGTCAAACTGAAGCACAAGACCCTGATAGTTTCTTCCTTAGGTCCATGATCTTGCGCTCGCGATCTTTACCAAAGAGGCTTCACGAAGAAGTGATATTGGTGTAAGTGTGAGGCGGAAGATGGGAGGACCTCTAGGGATAGGATTCGGTGCCAAGCCTATAAGGCTAGAACAAGCGCTAATTAACGTGTGTATAGAAAGTATCAAGATAAGGACGTATATTAAGAAATCAGAGGGAGAGGGCTAAAGCAACAATAGACTACAGGGAGAAACTTCCCGTCTTGCGTATAGTGCCAAAGACAAACAATAGTGGAATTAATCTTATGTAGGGTATGTGTGATTTTGCTAATTGCTGTCGGCATTGGCTGACGCCCATTACCCATCCTTCTCTGTGTCGATTGCCTCTACCTCCATTTTATTTCGCCCATTTCCTGATACATCTTTCGCACTACTACTCACAACTTGAGTTCATGCTGCTTAACTACTATCTTGAACCGTATCTGATACTTTGTTTTTTAGAGTATCTAACCGAATACTCGTTCAAAGAAATCTAGCACTGCAAAGTTCCGAACTATTCGTAGAAAGGCTGTGGTATCGGGGAATTTCACGTTCTACTTGGTCCGCTCAATAGTATATAAAGAAAGCTATTTGGTAGCGAAAGGAAAGAAATGAAGAGGAGTTTGGAGACTCGCAGCTGCTTTACTTAGTTTTTACAGGCCGCAATCTACTGATTTAATCTATGTTTACCCATCTTTCGTGGTTTGGAGTTGATTATGTGTTCAGTAACTAATATATGGACTCATCTGAGTTTTTGGATGAGAGACATCAACGGAAGCTCACATCACTCTAGTCTCACTTAAGTCGCTGGAGTTGTAACACTTTGTGTAGTGCAGGGGATGATTAGCACAGAAGGTTGGAATTATGTTAGACTGCTTGTAGTATCAGCCAGTGCTTGTTTCCAATTTAAGAGTTCTCCCCACCTAATGTTATACTCCAAGGATGCGATACAAATGGGGCTGACTTGATTTTACTCGAAGCCTGAAATTCGGGGTCTAGGTTAGTCATGGGTTGTTAGTGACTCGATCATATAAGCTGAGACACTCAACTTTACAAATACTGGCTCCTGCTGGTGAGTTGAAGTGAAATAGATGGTGGTGGATGAAAGCTAATTGGCACATCAATGGCAACCGTAACCGAGCCTCAAGATGGGCCAACGTTCTCTGACTGGAAAGTTGGCTATGATCGGAAGCGTGTTAGAGAGTGACATTGCTTCAAACCATTGGCTGGTATAATTAAAAAATCTGTGAGAACGGTTCTCCTAAAAACAGGGAGAACGCAGCCGCAGTGTTGTTGCAGCTTTGTGCTGGAGATCCTCAGCATCTCTCAGAGGCCAAAGTACTTGGTGTGATGAGTCCCCTTTTGGACCTGGCAGCTAATGGTACAGAGAGGGGCAAGCGGAAGGCTGCTCAGTTGCTTGAAATTATAGCCAACTCTGAAGGGCATCATGAACAAACTCAGATGCAAGCTGACGCCCAGCCTCGGGCTCAGCTATCAGATTTGCCATTTGTAGCAAGTGGCACATATGATAGCTAAGATTATGAGTTTCTATCATCTGACATATTGTTGTTGATTAAAAGCCAAAAGCCAGAATACGGTAGTAATCTATTTGTGGAACATGATTGGAGGAGAAGGGCTAGGCTTTGTGTTGCAAAGGGAAAAGACGTGTAATTAGTTTAACCTCGAGAAAAGGAAAGGAACAAAAGAAGAACAGAGACAGTTAGACAGACGCACGCAGGATGGCGGACGACCTACACGACGCTGGAATATTTGGTTTCGCATTATATATCAAAGATATAATTTTTGGTGTTTGTGTTTTTTTTTAATCATGACAATGGCTTTCATTACGGATTGAAAAATAGTACAAAAAAGAAATATAATACAAGCTATGAATCCAACCCATGAGGTTGTTGATGAGGTTACCAGCGGCTACGGCTACAACACAGAATCACTGAACACCAAGCACAAGACAAAGGGATCCAAACCGTGAGGCTGTTGACGAGGCTACCAGTACCAGCGGCTACCCAACAAGGAGTCCCAGAACACAGCGCACTCCATGCACAGGCACAAAGGGAGCTGAAGTGGTCACGGTAGACGGCAGCTACCAGTGAAGGTACAAGCGGTAGCACACAAAAGAGAGGCTTCCGGGAAACTCCAACAGCATAAGTAAGTAACGATTGACGGTGGCTCAGGCATCAGGTGGAGGAAGAGGCATTTGAAAAGTGGCAAGTGTAACGCTCCAAACTCTGGGGCTAGTGAATTACTTCTAAATAGAATTAATGACAATCTTTAGGATAAAAATAAAATAAAATAAAAATTATAGATAACATATCTATATAGAATATATAAACTAGCATAAATTTTATTTATTTATAATAATAAATATAATTCTTATTATGACAAAACATAATTCCTATGAAATTGATTTAAACATAAGGTAAATCATCAAATAATAGCATGAAACATAAAAAAGCTTGTGATTACATCATCTTATACAAAAATATTTCATAACAATATCAAAAAATATTTCATAACAATGTCAACAAGATACTTTTAAGAAAATTTAACATAATAACCATGTTTAACTCGAAACGTCCTTTATCAATTTTAATCTTGTTGACCTCAGAAATTTGACTATAACCCTTCAAAAGAAAAAAAAAAAAAGATTTAAACTTGAATTTTTCTTGAGACTAACAATTTCTCAAACACTAGAGAATGTCAGTAGATCTAAGAAAACTTCAATAAAAATTTGGATCAGATGAGACTGCTATCATTTAAAATTTTAACATATTCTAGAAACAAATAAATATTATTATTATAACAACAAATAAAAAAAATAAGGTTATCAAAATTCATAAATTAAATGTAAAAATAATAAAACTATAAATACCTTTTATTTATTTTTATAATATATAGCATACACATGATCATATATTAATCTTGACGCATCATGTCATCAATTCTATTAAAAATTTAAATGAAAATATAATAGAGAGTAATTTTGTAAAATATTTTTTTTTTCATAAACTATGAGTTTGTGACACCTTAAACTATCAGTTTTAACACATTACACCCTCCAACTATCAATGTTAGACACTTTCCACCCTAAACTATTCACTATGACACATTGCATCTTTTGACTATCAATGTTATACATTTTGCACCCTCCTGACAATAATATCCTAAAAATTTAATAATTTGACAACAATATTTTCAATATATTCAAAATATGTCTAGAACATTATTGTCATTTTAATCTAAAATTTTAATATAAGCTGCAAAGTGTTTAAAATTAGTAATTAAAATGTGCAATATTTTAAACAAAATAATTTAAGGTGCAAAGTGTACAATTTTAGATGTTCAGATGAAAAATATATTTTCCCTTAAATTTATCAATTTTGAAAATCTCGGCAGTTTTTTAAAATTTTGTAAAAAGTCCGTAATTTTTAAATTTTTCTTAAAAACAGACAGCCTTTAATAGGTTTCAATAAAAATAATATTTTACTATCAATGATATAAAAAATTCCAAGTGCTACAAGAAGCGCCGCACATGATATCCACGTGCTGTCTGCGTGGGCGCAAGAGGAGTCTCACAAGGGAGGAGCGGACAAACAGCAATCGGAAGATGGCGCGGGAGGAGCCACACTACTTAGATATGGCGGGGGGAGCCACGCCACTTAGATATGGCTTTAGACGGAAGGCAGGAGGCGGCTGCAGTTTGGGAGAGTCTAGAGATAAGGCAGCGACTTCCGGAAAAGAGTGAGTTACAGGAGATAATGCTTGATTCCAGTCACATCTAGTTCACATCTCGCACTTTGATCAAACCACCGTTCTGCTCCCTCACCTTAGAACCTCAAACCCCAACAAAACTCGCACAATCTATAGACTATTTACGTTAACAAGGCAGTCTGGCCCTCAAACAGTTGGTGAAGTCCTCTTATACTTTATTCTACTCTCTTCTCAGAATCAAAATAATGCCTTTAGCTATGATAGTAATCATGCTGAGTAATCAGAAATAATGATCGGTACATATTGGCCATAATACCACATTTAACCTCATAAACTTACTGTCTGAGCCAATATGTAGCACTGCGGAATGAGTCAAAACTACACGGCTAGATTCCCATCTCTTCTCTGGACAAGTAAATATTAGATCATCAATGACCCGCCTATCTCTGATCTCTGGGGCCCTGAAGTCAAAGAAATAATCGAAGGTGAGATGAATTTGTCAATTCAAGGAACAGCAATAACATGAAGAACCCCAGAGGTACGAAATTAGGACACTTGAAGAGGAGAGAACTCTTAAAAAGCTTACTGGAAGTGATTTTGAATCTAGACCTACCTATTTCTCTCTCTCTCTCTCTCTTTTTTTTTTTTTTCCCCAAAGCAGGTTTAAGAGTCCACAATCACCACAGCATAGTTACACCGCTCTAAGCAACAAATCAATGTATATGTTAAGAATTATATAATTGGTACGCCACAATGACAAGGTAATAAAAGCACAAATTAGATAGTAAAAGATGCACCCAAGAGTATTAAACATCTAGAGGACATACCTCTGCACTATGTAGGTGCATAGGCGGCATCAAACTTTCTTGTACTGAAGAGAACATACATTGCCATTTCAGAGTATCCAACAGGAGGATGATTTTCTCAGTTTCTTTTTTGTTGTTTTTTCCACTGATTTCTAAGTGCAAAAATCTCCTATTCAGTCAACACTCTAATGAGCTGTCTCACCCCTCTATAGTTCTCAGGTTGTGTTTGAGTGATAAAATTTTGGGGTGGTTAAAATTTTGAGTGTGGGAGTTGGTGAAAAAGTGAGGAGAGAGAGTGAAAAAGTGAAAAAGTTTATGGGAGATAGTGAAAAAATTTATGGAAGTTAGTAAAAAAATGAGGAGAGAGAAATTTTTGTAATGATGATAAAATTTTAGAGAGTAAAAATTTTGGTTAGTGAACTTAGCCTTAATGGGTTAGATTAGTTCCATCTAGCTGGAGTTGATAGACAAGGGAAGAGACTGGAAAAGTTCCAAGATATGGTCATGTTAAAAGGGTATTTACAGATAAAATACAGCACAATCGATGTTCATAGCGTGCACATACCAATATTAATAAAACATACAAGAGGTGAGCAATAGGAGCTCAGTGAAAGACAACTACATATCATTAAACTAGTCCAGACAACAACTAATTCATTAAAGTTTGTGACCATTAGTCTAACATCGTTTCTCAATCACCACGATATCATGTATTCCCTCTAGCACACACGAAATATGAAAAGAGCCACCAACAACTGCATAGATACACATCATAATGGAAGTTGTTGCAATATTTGTTTAAAAAGGACACTGGGGGGTGGATTGAAGGAGACCAAGAAAAACAATGGGTCTTGAAAAATTCTAATTGAACAATAACTCCTACTAGATAATTGGTTAAAAAAACTATGCAGAATTCCAAGGCTAAGAGAAGAGAACTGCTACACAGCTCAAAGGATCTCAATTCCGTATCATAACCCCATAACCAATGACTCTACGATGTATGTTTGAAGGTTTTCGTAGAATTGTTAGGGCCACAATGACAAAGAAAAACAATGCAAAACTCAACAAATACAGCAGGTATAATAGGCATACGCCACATACTACTGTAGTCAGATACGAAGGATCAAACTTTTTCCTACCATATGACATTGATTGAGAAATCATCATTATTTTTAATAATGGAAAGCAATCAGAATTCCTATAATGATATAACAATCAAGACAGGAAAAGAATTGCTGCTCTAACGGGAAGTTAATAATCTTGAGGACATTTGTTATCACAATTATGAGATTAAAAGAATGTAACTTCTTGTGACATATATCAAAAGGAGAATTTGTTAAAATGACAACTAGTATTACTAAAGCATCAAAAGTGATTATAGAAATAGAAACAAGATATAAATGTAACAGCTCTTTCTGTTTCACTGCATCAATAGAGCAAGAGACTTCAAAAACAAGATAGAACCACTATATGGGTAAAATTGGATCAGACATATTCATTCATGTGGGTGAAGAAAATCATAGCAAATAAATTAGTGCGTCAATAGACTCAAATCATCAAGGATGCTCGTAATATGCAAGACAATTTTTTGTTCCCCATTATCACCTCTTCTTATCTTTATATTTGTTTGCCATATGATGACATCACATTACCGTAATGCAACTAGAACTGTTGTTGATAAAACATCAATTGACCACCTTCAATGGCCCATAAAAGAAGGGCAAAGGGAAAAAGCCATGATGATCAGAAAAAGGTCGTGTTGGTCACTACTATGGCCTTGTTTGCCAACATTTCAGATAGTTGGTAGATCGGGTCTTCGCATCATATTTTCCTCCGAAAGGAAAAATTTGGTGCGGATATGATTGAAGAACTAGGTTATGTTCAAACTACATACGAAGATATCTCAACACACCCATGCATTCTAGGCACTTGAAGCATAAATCACTTCACCAGCGTTTTTAAGTGCCAAGGCAGTATAAAAATAAAGTACAATTAACCCTAAGGGGTTGGCTTGAGTGGTCAAGGCTTGGGGCTAAGGGGTGTGCTCCCCTTGTGGTCTCAAGTTTGAATCCCCTTAGGTGCAAACAATTCCTTGGGGCTACTCCCACAGCGAAAAGCTGGACTTAACTGGCATGTGTGGCTTGGGAGGGCTGCCCGACCCGGAGTTTGTCGTGGTGTGAAACCCAACTCGTGCGTATACTGGGTCAGGTCCGTCCGAGCTCGGTGCACGTAAATAGGTGCCCGGATTTCCCTCGTAACCTAAAAAAAAATAAAGTACAATTCTTTTACTTGTTGCTTAGCAACGCCAGAAATAATATGACCAACTACTGCATATAACAAAAAGGATGAATGCAATAAAATCTCAAACTTGAGGCCCAAAATTGCTTGGTACGCCTGTACCAAATGGAAATGAATTTACAGAATCATTTTTCTTGTTAACTTCATGAATTCTCTTCGGATACAAAGTACACATGATTAACTGCTCTAAGTTAATAAACTGTACTTGAGATTTAGGTAACGGTTTGTCAAGTACTAAACGACACAGAAAGTAGGGAGATCAAAGATTCTAAAGCAGATCTTACTATGAATAGAAGCTCAAACAAGTAGTCTTGATATATTAGTAACAGTTCCTCAAGTACCAAACGACGCAAAAAGTAGGGAGATCATGATTATATGTCAGATCTTACCATTAAAAGAAGCACGAAGAGAGGTTAAATTATATATCTCATCTATGGAAAGTTATCCAAACTTCAAGCTTGATACTTCAAAAACAATTCTGTGTTTCCAAGGCCAAGATCAAGCTTCCAGAGAACAAGGACCGTAATTCTATACGGTGAACATTCAACAGACGAGTTTGAAATTTGGATGGTTCTCAAGGAACAAACATATCTGTTATCCTAAAGTCAGTTAGGCAAATCAAATCTCTCTAGTTATTCTGAAACAGGTAAGCCTCTGTTACGTGCCTTACTCCTTTATAGCAGCCCTAGATCCTTTTTTGACCATGAATCATCTAATCAAGTAACATACAGTATAATGTGCGGAAGTGAAAAATTAAATAGAAGTGTCAACCCCACAATAATTACATAACACAGGAACGCTGCATGATAAGAATTATTAAGCCAAATTTTCTATAAAGGAATGCATTCTCATACAACCATATAGGATGTTTAATTAAATAAAACATAAGTACTGAAAGGAAACAAGAGGAAGGAAAGAAAGCCATACACTTTTAATGAGAGGATAACTACAATCCTTCTAATCATGAGCAGATCAAATAATTTACCCAGCTTTACTTTATCAGCTTATTCAATCAATCTAATTAATAAGCAATTTAGCAACAATATGATAAAGCACGTTCACTGGTCATCAAATTGAGATGCTGTCCCCAAGGAATGCTTTAGATACCCTTATTTATCCTGAGAAAGAACTAGTCGAGGACCCGAGATTCAACCAAACATAGAACAAAATCCACCAAAAAGAACAGATCGAGTGCAACACGATAAATCTAGAAGGTCAGCAATCCCTAATTCAGATAAAACTCATACAGAACATAGGTAATACATGCTTCAAAGGAGATAAACCTAGAGTAAACAAAATCCACAATTAATCTCTCTACAAACACACTTATGTGCATGTATACTAAATGCAAATATTCAAGACCTTACGAATTGCGAAACCTGTGAAGCTGAAAAGTCGCAGATAAAACGAAAAGGTGCATGTATACTAAATGCAAATATTCAAGACCTTACGAATTGCGAAACCTGTGAAGCGGAAAAGTCGCAGATAAAACGAAAAGTAGAGTTCATAATTTCAAAGTCACATAATTAACATAACAAAACTTCAAAAATAACCCAAAAAATATTAATTGAGCTTCGATTCCGAGATTAAGCCAGTAAAATCCTCAGATTTCCGATCACACCCACGTCTCATTCTCAAATTCAGACACACGAAAACCCTCTTACCGGCTGTTATCATTCCCAAGCCACCAGAGGAGAATCAGAGTCCTGATAAATGAGGCACACAGTGGCCTACCTTCGTTACTGAACCGAAAACCTAACAAAATCAAGCCAAGCAATCCCGAAAACAGCAGAATAAAATAAATGATGTATTTATGTATGTATACACAAAAGAGGCGGATGATGGTGAGACTGGGTCTTTTTCTTTCCTCCCTTCTCCAAACCACGAAGAATTCACTTATCAGGACTCTAATTCTCTTTTGATAAGCGTGCAAGTATGATAATAACCGATAAAACGAATTATAGCGCGTGTATAATTAAGAGAAGGAAACGGGAGAGATCGATTCAGGTAACCCTACAATTTGGAAGAACAAGCTTTAGAGTTTCTAAAATGTTTTTAGATTTATAGAGAGAAGTTGTACAAACTTACTTCTGGAGATTGGATGGAGATGGTAAGACAGTTTTTGAGAGACTTCCAGAAAAAGCAGAGAGTGTAAAGTATATTTTAAAATAAGTAAAATTGACAAATTACGCGCTAAGTTTTAGTATTTTTTTTAAAAAAATTTATTGAGTTTTTAAAAATGTAAAAATTCTTATTAGGTTTATCATTTTAATATCAAACGTTGGCTCTTAAATTTATTTAACAGAAAATTCATCACGTCTAATTGTATTGTGACATATGTTATTAAAATAAATATAAATATAAATTTTTTTTTAAAATAAAAAATTAATTTAAAATTAATAAAAAAATTTATTAATTTAATATTCTTAGGAAAAAAAAAGGATGAGGTGTCCCCAATCCTTTCACGATGGAGGGGGGATTTCTTTTGGTCGCTGGTGGAGGAGGAACTCCCCCCTCCACCTCTAGACCCCCACATCTGGGAGGCCAGAGGGAGGGGGGATCCATCCTTGGCGGTGGTCTGGGTGGGGACCCAGACGCTGACGGGTGGAGGGGGTCCATCCATGGCCACTCAAAACTGGGCGGCCATGGGTGGGAGGAGGAATCCCTCCTCCACCCCGGCTTAAGGGCGATTGGTGGACCTCTCCCAGACTACAGCCCGGGGTGGATCCCCTCTCCCTCTGGTTGCCCAGGTGGAGGGGGAATCTCCACAGGCGAAGGCAAGGGGGGAGAACAGGGGCCACCGCCCTGGTTGGCTCCTCCTAAAAAAAATTTTGACAAGTAATTTTTTTTTTTTTTTTTTTTAAACCAGGCCCACCCCCTTTGGCCCACTGAAAACTCAGCTCGCCCCCTTCCCTGCCCAGACGCCTCAGTCCGCCCCCTAAGCCCAAGCAACCTAGCCCAGCCTGTTTTTTATTTAAAAATAAATAAATAAATAACAGAGGGTGAAACGGCATCGTTTCACCCTTTGCTTAAATTTTTTTTTTAAATCTCCCCTCATCCCTTTCCTCTCGCATATATGATCCCTCCCTTTGACCTCTTTGTCTCTTTCTCCCAGCTCCTCCCTCTCCTCTCAGCTACTCCACGTCGGACTGCCCACCGGCCACCACAGAGCAGTGCCTGACAGCCCCACTGTCGACTGCTGCGTCCTCTAGTGCTTTATGCTCGTCTAGCCTCCAAGTATGATGTATCTCTCTCCTCACTCTCTCTCAGCTCAGCCTCCATGAATAGCGAATCTGTGATGAAGATTTTAGTTGTAATTTTTGAAATTGATTGTGATGAATCTGTGATTTGAATTTTGATCATTAATCAATTGTTGCTATAATTTGTGATTAGGATTTAGGACTTTTTAATTGAATCTATATTCACCGAAATTGAAACTTTAATTGCTTCCTACACGCAGCTCTTGGCATATGACTGCAGTTCCAAATGTCGTATCCCTTTATGTAAGCTGACAGCTTCAGGACTCCATAAGCCTTTCCTCGAAGCCATCCTCTCAATGGGTGCCGCCTTCACCATTTCCATTGAGGTCTGGTTCATGTACGTCAACTCCCAAAACTCAAAACAAAATAAATATATATATATATATATATATATATAGGCAGTTTCTTTTTGCAAAAAAATTCACGTGCTTGAATGCTTTAATTTTGTTAGTTAATATATTTTAGACGACAAAGATATATAAGCATATATATCCAAGGGAGGGTCCATCTGGCAGGTGTCTTAATTCAAGTTGGTGCTGCTATGGGATGACATTAAAAACTACATAATCCTTGTCTATTCTCCTCTCCCCGAAGTTTGATAATTAATTCGTTTGTTGTATGCCAAGCTGAAATATTACTTATTTACGTCAACCAGCAGACAAAATCACATGGAGCCAACCATATTTGCAATTGAAAAAAAGATATGAACGGCTAATTAGAAAAAAAAGTAAATGAAGCTATTTTGTAATGTTTTCAAAAAATGTAGTCCTGTAGGATCCAATTGTCACCTCTCGTATCAGCAAATACTAGGTACGTGTATTTCAATATTTTTAATCCTTAATTTTTGATATTTTAACTCTTAAGACATTTTTTTGCATTCGTACTAATTTTTTTTTTGTCATTTTCCCTTAGAATTTGCCCCCCTTCAATTGCATTCCTAGTTCTGCCACTGGGAATTCCCCCTCCACCGTGAAAGGATCAGGGGTGTCCCAATCCTTTTTTTTAAAAAATATTAAATTATTATAGATTTTTTATTTTTAAATTATCATATTTGAAATTTTACACCAATAAATTATTAATTTCTAACATATTACACCCACGGATTTGAACTATCAATCTGTAACTGGTAGTTTAAATTGCAAAGTGTAAACAATTAGTAATTTGTGAGTAAAAAATACATTTTCCTTCTATTTTTAAGTCTCCAATTATTATTCACTGCATTTAATGATAAATTTTGTTACATTTGATTTTAAAGGCCTTATTTGGATGTGGTAAAAAAAAAAATTTATGGAAGCTTGGATGTGCTCAAATTTTTTTCATAGTACTTTTTCATAAACTCTAATACTTTTTTCCACAAATTTTTATAACTTTTTACGAACTCTAATAATGTTTTCACTCATCTCAATAAAAGCTGCATTAAAAAAATTATTTTGACCAGGTATAGATTATATTGAAATTTGTAAAAATCATCCCTAAAGCTTTTACGATATTCTTAGATCTAAAGAAAAAGAGTTGTACAAACTTACTTGTATAAAGAGAGGGGATAGAGATAGATAAAACAATGTTTTAGATACTTCTAGAACAAAGGTAGATCTTTCTGCTAAGAGAACAAGAGTAGATCTTAAAAGAAAGTGTAACGTTTATTTTTAACTCTCAAACCACTCGAACATTATTTAATATTGTCAGTGTAAAGTTCTAGGTAGTATGAATTTTACAATATAATCCACATTATTAATATATCTTTCTATAAATTGCACAGTATAATTTGAAAAATAAATTGCAAAAGATCTTAATCGTACCTCAAGATGAGAAGATAATATATTTTCTTATAGACATAAAGACATTTTGCACCCTCTAACTTTGTGGTCAATGTCCAAAATTTATATTTTGCGTGCTAAAAAATCAATTTACGTTCAAATTGAGAGAAATTTTTTTATAGAGTATACAGGTGTCTGAAATTAATCGTTAGTGGGTGCAATGTGACAAAAAGTAATAATTTAGAGTGCAAACTTCAAAGTGTCACAACCCCTATAATTGAAGAATACAAAGTATATTTATTCATTTTGTATACTTTGCGAATAACAAAGCTTATACAAACATGTTTTAAGATTTATAAGAGAGTAATTATCTAATACGAGAACACGTTATCATGTTGTCGTATATATAAAAGGGACAAATAATCATCTAGTCCTTGTTGTATCAAAATACTCCTTGAACTTCAACTTTCATCAATTAACTCCATATGGTTATCTTCCCATACAAATTAGATCCTTTTGTCACCTACTCGTCTAAAGGCTTAACAGTTGTTTTATGTCCGACCAATACAAGATACCTAATGTTATAAAATAACTATTATGTGTCATGTGTTATTGTCACCCCCCGTGCTAGTACTACCCCTCGGCTCGCGTATAGGAATCACATGCACAACAATTCAGGATTACCGCACGATAACTCTTAGGTTCGTTTATTGCCATCGAAGCTACTAAGAGGAACACTTGTTTTAAAACAGTTATTCGTTAAAAGAAAAGTCGTTAAAATTAGGAGATTGAAAATTGGTTTAGAAGCTTGAACGAAAGGGGTGAAGTCGCACCAAATACTAAACTCTTGATAATGACTTAGATTGTAAATTTATTAATAATAAAAGAGATTAATATGAAATTGAAAGAATTTGATAAAATAGTGAAATTGAAACAAGAGGAAGAAATATATCATTTCCTTATAATGAACACGATTTAGTACAAAAGAAGGTCCTTCGAGAGGACTATAAAAGTATAGGCCTAAATTTACAAATACTAAGTTGGGATAAATTGCACTTTAATTAGGAAAAACTCTTAATAATGACTTAGATTGCAAATTTATTAATAATATAATAGATTAATACAAAAGTGAAGGAATTTGATAAAATAGTGAAATTGAAACATGAAGAAATGCATCATTTCCTTATAATGAACACGGTTTAATACAAAAGAGGGTCCTTCGAGAGGACTACACGTCACGCCCTGTGCTAGTACTTACCCCCTCGACTTTCGTATAAGAATTGCATGCACACAATTCGGGAATTATTGCACGATAACTCTTAGAATAAAGAAGAGAGAAAAGAGAGAAAAAGGAGGAGGAGGACCGAGCAAGAAAGGAAAGAAAGGGAAAGGGGAAAAAGAAGAAGGAAAAGGAGGGGAAAAAGCTACCAAATGTGTAGATGTAAGAGTTGAAATGCATATAGGTTGTGAGGAATATTATGGTCGTGTGTGTATTTTAAATGATTTGTTGTTGTTTTATTGTAGTAAACGTTACTTCCCTTAGAATTTTTACAAGATTTTTAAGATTTGTGGCTTGCATGTTCGAGATGATTTTAATGGAGGATTCTATGGGAGAAAAGAGAGAAGAAAAGAGGAAAAGGAGGAGGAGGAGGTCCGGCCAAGAAAGAAAGAAAGAGAAATGAAAAAAAGAAGAAGAAAAAAAGGGGAAAAACTACCAAACATGTAGAGGTAAGGGTTAGAAATGCATGTATGTTGTGAGGAATATTATGACCATGTGTGTCTTTTAAATGATTTGTTGTTGTTTTATTACATTAAACGTTACTTCCCTTTGAATTTTCACTAGATTTTAAAGATTTTTTGCTTGCATGTGTGAGATGATTTTAATGGAGGATTATATTGTGAAAAGTATGGTCTTTTGTGTGAAACTAGCTTCTTGCATGTCTGAGATGATTTTAATGGAGGATTCTATTGTGAAAAGTATGGTCTTTTATGTGAAACAAGTTGTCACGGCCTGTACTAGTATTTACACCATCGGCTCGCGTATAAGAATCGCATGCATACAATTCAGGGATTACCGCATGATAGCTCTTAGAATCGCTCATTACCCTCAAATTTACAAAGCAGAAGATTTTTTTTTTTAAAACGGTTCTTGGTCAATAGAAAAGTCGTTAAAATTAGGAGATTGAAAATCAGTTTAGAGTCTCCAGAATCATTAAACCTCATAAATATTTAGCATACTCCTAAGTAAAGTAGTGAATGAGACAAAATGGGGGATTTATTATAAAAGTTGCAAGAGACTCAGGGAAAGCACTTTGCCATGAGAAAAAGGGGAGAGAAGAAAGAGAAGAGAGAGGAAAGAGAAGAAAGGAAAGAAGAAAACAGAGAAAAAGGAGGAGGAGGTCCGACCAAGAAATGAAAGAAAGAGAAAGGGGAAAAAGAGGAAAATGAGGGAAAAAGCTACCAAACGTGTAGAGGTAAAGGTTAGAAATGCATGTAGGTTGTAAGGAATATTATGTGTGTGTCTTTTAAATGATTTGCTATTGTTTTATTACAGTAAATGTTACTTAGTATTTTCACAAGATTTTTAAGATTTGTTGCTTGCATGTGCAAGATGATTATAATGGAGGATTCTATTGTGAAAAGTATGGTCTTTTGTGTGAAACTTGTTGCATTTTTTTGAATTCCCTGTAACTTGATAATGCAAGAACTGTTCTATGTTGAAAGAAAGCCATGGTCAGTGGCTAAAAATCAGGTTTGGGGGCATAGGGAGGCCACAAGAAATGCATGTAGGTTGTGAGGAATATTGTGGCCGTGTGTGTCTTTTAAATGATTTGCTGTTGTTTTATGGTAGTAAATGTTACTTCCCTTAGAATTTTTACAAGATTTTTAATATTTGTTGCTAATTAAAGTGCAATTTATCCCGACTTCACCCCTTTCGTTCAAGCTTCTAAACCGATTTTGATCTCCTAATTTTAACGACTTTTCTTTTAACCAAGAATTGTTTTAAAAACAAGTATTCCGCTTAATAAATTCGAGGGCAATGAGCGATTCTAAGAGTTATCATGCAATAATCCTTGAATTGTGTACATGCGATTCCTATATGTGAGTTGAGGAAGTAAGTACTAGCACGGAGCGTGACATTTATAGATTGATATGTGTTTTGTAAATGTGTACATGCGATTCCTAAAGTTCAAGCATCACATGAACAGGACAAAGAAAATAAACTTGATTCGTACTAGAGGTAATCACATGGAGTAAGTTGATGAACATTAAAGTTCGGGGGAGTGATTTGATAATTGAGTAAACCATATGAACAAGATGATAATTTATCACTATATAGAAAGAAGAATTATACTTATACAATACTTTTTAAAGAAGATGGACATGATCGTATCAAAGGTAATCACATGGAGTGAGTTGATGAAAGTTGAAGTTTCCAGAGTAATTTAATAATCGAGTAAACCATGTGAATGAGATGATAATTTATCCCCTCATGTTGCTTAGAAAAGAACAAAAAAAAAAAGATGATGATTTATCTCCATTAGAAAGAAGGATTACACTCATCCATCACATATATAACATGTTTTTAAAGAGAGAAGAAACTGGTATTGTCTAATATTTTTCTTTTTATGATTAGTATAGATAATAAGATATCTTTATTGAGATTCTTTCTTATTGTTTTAGGTTTAAATGGATATCTTCACCTTGGGAATGATTCCAAGCTTATATTTAGAAAGGAAGGCCTTCAATAGTTAAAAAACCATTTATTGTAGGTATATCTACAAAAATGGGACACTTAAAAGAAAGATGGGTCAGTACAATACTTGCTGAAGAGAAGTGGTCATACCGACATGTTTTTAGATCTAGAAAAGATGGGTTATACGATACTCTCTGTCGGAGAGGCTACATGATATTTTTTTTCCTAAGTAAACTTCATTGTTAGAAACTAAGCTAGGATAGCTCAAGTAGGAATCCTTTGATTATCACTAGTTATGATTGTTATAGGAATACAAGTAGGGTTGGGCAAAAATTTTCGGAACTGGAAATTTCGGCAGAATTGTTTGAATTTTTTGTTCTGTCTTTTTATTTATTATTAAAAAATAGCTTTTAGAAGAATGTTTATATTTATTTTTAATTTATAATGTATAACAAAAGAATCTTGAAAATTTCCGGCCTAAAAAGCATTTTGGCCAAAAAAAAATATGTCTAAAAAAGTCTAATATTGAATTGGAATTTTTTATTTTTCTATTTTGGAACAAAAATTTGTCGTCCAATGAATGCTAGAATTAGAGAAAGGAAAGAAAAATGGAAAAGAATGAAAGACAGGTCGATACAATACTTTCTCAAGAGTAAACATCGTTACACATCATGTTGTTGGATATACTCACAAGCGGAGGCAAGGGGGATGAACAGGGGCCACCGCCTCAGTTGGCTCCCCCCAAAAAAAATTTTACACTTAATTTTTGTTTTTTATTTTTTGTTACCAGGCTTGCCCTCTTGGCAACATAAAATATGAATTAAGGTGCACTTTGCCTGTAAGAGATTGAATTGTACTACCTAACATAACTGGATAAAAACATTGATTATTTAATGGATCTTCCTAGGCTGGCGTGAAGATGTTAAAATTGAGCTTTTTGTTCCAATCCTTTTTCCATTATCATTTACCTAGTTGGCATTTTCTCATTCATTGAAGTTTATACATGTAGCTTTTTCTATGCCTCCTATCTTCTGCATTTTGAGATCTTGCGCCATATTTCTTCTGTTTGGTTTATTGTTTGCTTTTTATTTTTTGTTTTCTAAGCCAAGTATGTATTTTCTCCTTCCAATTCCAAGTTATTTTGTTGTTGATAGAGATTACACTCCTGATAAGCTTGTGTTCAATAGAACTGTCACACTAAAAGACAGCTATAGCAAGGGTGGGAAGTAGCTCTATGCCCTTAGATCCTTGTAATTTGAATGAGCTTGGGGAGCTGAAACAGAGTACTTGGAAATTATTTTTTCCAATATGCTTTGTTTTGCTTTTGTTGTCTTTCAAAAATAATAGAAATGCAGTACTTGTTTCTTGTTGTCTTTCAAAAAACGAAATTATTTTGCAACGTTTTCAGAAGATGTAGTCCCGTAGAATCCATTTGCCACTTCTCAATATCAGCAAATAGTACGGTATGTATATTTCAATATTTTTAGTGTTTTTAGTCCTTAATTTTTGATATTTTAACTCTAAGACATTTTTTTGCATTACGTAATAAAAAAAATTTTTGGTCATTTTTCTTTAGAAGGTTGGCATCCTTCGATTACATTCCTGATTCCACCATTGGATATACTTTAGTAAAGGTTTATATGATGTGCTTTTTACTACCCATTTCTTGATATATATATATATATAATTCTCTAGTAAGATTAAACCTCAGAACAGCTTTTTCATTGTAACCCCCTCTCTCGGATTTGGACGTGGGATTTGTTTTGGAAAAAGAAATCAACATTTTGGATACATTCCAAACAATCCTAAAAGCCCAAAAACTGTATCAAAACTGCTATAGCTTGATGTCATTCTTTGTTCAAGAGCTCGAGGACCCAACCATAAGTGGAGTTAGTGAAGCCAGTGAAGCTTGCAAACGCTAAGGACCTGAAAAAGACAGACGAGTCCAAAATTCCAAATCCAGCTTCTTTGCTTGGGGTGGGGAATGGATCTCTATCTGGCCCATGGCCCATTGAGTAACAGAAAAAGAGGCAGAGGTTACTGGGCCTAGCAGTTCGGATACATTCCTTTGGGCCTGTATTCTTTTGGGTTGTTGTCATCCAAAAGAGCAGATTAACTTTGAATAGTCGTTTCTGTGACTGAGAGTCGAGTCACGTCCATATGCATATCAGTTGTGGACTAGTCATCTTCAGAAGCGCAAAAAGAAAAGGGAAAATTCTCGATGCAGTTCAAACATCGTCCAGTGAGGAAAATGGGTCAAGATAAAAAAAAAAAAAAAGGCAAAGCTGATATATCATTATAGTGGTGCAATTATGTTAGAGTAGTGCTAATCAATGTCAACTGTAAAGAGATATTCCAATTTCCCAATACAGCGACGCCGGAATCTGTGGCTTCAGAAACCACCTGCTTTTGGCGTCCCTTAGCTCCAACGTGGCCACAGTCGTGTGGAGAGGGATTTTCCTCTTCTTTTTAGAATATTCTCCAATTTTCTGACGGGTTTTGCGGTTTTGCCAAAAGAGAGCTCCATGCGGATTCTCCCAAGTGTCGCATGCAAAGTCTTCTCCTGGACAATCTGGTGCGCGCATGGGGAACGAAAAGCTCTTTCAATGGACCTGGCCCATGTCTAATTTGAGGGCCGTAACCTGGACCATATTTACCGTCTGAAAAAGCCACTAAAAAAAAACAAAAAAAAAAAGAGAGCTAAGGGATGACTAGGAATATCCGCTATACAAACCAAAAACTTGGGAAACTGACCTTGTAACTTGTTTGGACTTCCGGAAGGTTGTTGCCAGAAATTTGCGTTATAAGATAAATCAGTCTTGTCGTCTACATAAGATATGAACTTTGATGACGGAGAAATCAATCCTAATTATCTGAGTGCTTTCTCACGCAAGCATCCATCCATGCAATCATGCTCTCTCTTCTCTCTCTCTCTCTCTCTCTATATATATATATATATATATATATATAGATATATATATACGAAAAATTAAAGAAACAAAAAAAATAAAATAAATCAATCTACCAATGGAAACAGGACTGTCCAATCAAAGAGTGACACACCAGCATAGTCTTTTAATAATTAATGTTGTACCCTCATATTAGCACCGACTTGTAGGGCAACAAATTAAAGTTGGTATATATACCTAATGCTTAATTAACAACTTAATGTGTTACATTATTATATTTAGAGGACAAAACACGTCAAGAAATATTAGGTTTTGCATGAGAAACAAGACAGCCCACTTTGCAAAAGATGAGTGCCTACAAGATTGAGTACGCAAAATGCTTCATCTTTAATTAATATCTCTTTCTTTCCTTTTTGTTAATTAATGGTTACTAAAGCGCATTAGCTTTAAAATAAGGACACAATCAACTAATTGGAACCCTTGACACAGAAGATGATTCGACCCAAATCTATCAATCTATAAATACATATGGCGAATTTTCTGCTCAAATTCTTTTTTTTAAAATCTATTTACAGAAATAAATACACTATGCAACTTCTAATTATGAGATCTTAACACTTTCTATTTAGGACTATTATTTTTTTCACGTTGCACCTACCAATTATTATCTGAGACACCTTACATCATCCATTAAAATTTTTCATAATTTTGATGAATATTACTTTTTTTACTTATAAAATTATGATTTTACACTCATAAAAAAAGTCACATTAAAAAACTAATCGAGATAAAGTTAAAGTTATTTCACGCATCAATAATAATTCTCGTTCAAATTGACGATAAATTTTTAACGGAGGATATAAAGTGACTGAAGTCAATAGTAAGTGAGTGTAAATGTTACAGAAATAATAGCCATTGTATCAACAATATGCAGTTGCCAAGTGAAAATTTTATATTTTAGTGTGAGTTAAATTATAGTAATTTATTCATTTTGTGCACATTATTGTAAACATAATATTGATTTGCTAATTGCTGGAGAATGATCATGTTATCGAGCCATGAGAGAAACATAAATTAGGATGGACCACTACGGATAACTTTAGCACCGCACTTTCTCTTACATGTTAGCTTATCACATTCACAAGTTCTTTCTGAAAATGGAATGTCCCAATAAGTTTATACCAAAAAATCATATTTGTCAAACTTAATGATGAAACGTGTTAATTAAGATTACCAAAAGATAGGATCTTTCCATTAGAAAAATTTCACCTATTTACATTCAATGCACGTACCAAATAAAAAAATAAGGTGGGTTCATCTTGTTCCTTTATATGTAACCTGAAAGAAAAACGTCGTAGACAAAATGATCTCAAGACAATTATACTATTATAGTTGATATTAATAATGAATCCATGCATTTAGGTAATTAATATATATCAAACCAATGAAAGGGTTCTGACGATTTGATTCTAATAAAGATGAGTGAGATCTTATACTCTCAAGTATTGACAGATAAAGTACTTCTAGGAAGAATATTATTTATCTACCTGTGTAGAAAACAAATAAAGTTGGTGGAAGAAGCACATCAACTTGGAAACTCCAACCCCAAGTATTGGTCTAATAGTTAAGGCTTGGATTTTGTTGTTTTGCTATTTTCAAGGTCCTAAGTTCGAAACCTCATAAATGTTACTAATCATTTAGGGTCAATACTCTTAGAGTCTTTAGCTTGGTAATTGATAATACCGAAATTGAATCAATCCGGTCCAAATCAATTTAGGCCGAACAAGATGATCATACAAAGAGACCAACAATGATGAAAGGCCCACATTGGACCAAGCCCAAAGGAAAGAAGGCCACGACACGTAGTATGTCGGTTATAAGCCAACTTATATCGTGTGACACCCCCACGATCTCGAGATTCCCACGATAAGAAACTAACTTCACACGATGAGACATGTGAGGAAACGTTCTACGAGACACGATAGAAATGAAGGATCAAAGTTTAGAAAAGGAAAAATGTGAGAACATGAGAAAAAGGCTATAAAAGCAACGTATGATGAAGAGAAAGGTAGGTGAAAATTGAGAAGTTGAATAGATAAAATTTTATACAAGGGCGCTAACTTTATCATCGGAGGTGCCAAACTCCGGTACCTGGGATTATCTTTGTTATTTTTTAGAAGTAGTTACACGAAGATCGATACACATTTACTCTGAGTATTATCTGTAAATCAACTAATTCGTCATTAATTACTCAGTTTATGTCAGACGGGAACTACACAAGTCCCGAAATTAATTGAGTGCATGTAAATTGATCCGGGGACCTGATTAAAAAAAAAACTTGAAACTCCCAACGTACACAAACACTGGACAAAGTGTTTCAGATTATACGCCATGGCTATATTGTGGATCATCATTCATGCACACACGTGAATTGTGTGAGTAGTTAACTCGTGGCAAAGCATCCACGGCCATGTAATATATATGCCTTGGCATGACTAATTAATATTATCTCGTCTTAAAATATTACGTATAATATCCGTGCCACTGTGCCAGATTGTCGAGTGGCGCCCATCTTAATTATGTATGCACAGAATGACACTTAATTAGCATTGGCATCAATTAAGGCTTTTGGTTTTCCTAATGATCAGTCTGCTAGTGATACAACGTACGAGTCACGAGATCAATTACGCGTGGATCCTGTTGTTATAGAGATACCTGTAGTACTACTACTCATAGTACACGGCTCTTTGGACATTGCTGGAAAGTGATCTCATAGGATGCTAAGCTCCCTACGAAAATGTCGAAGAATTGTTTGGTCCAAAGGGGACCCTCTGGAAACTATTTTCTTGTGCAGAAATGCATTTTTGGCAGACAAGTCTTTAACAGGGTTAAGGAAAAGCTCCTCGGAAAAATTGCATCGAATTGAATCTTTGCCTCATTAAGGAAACTAGGTGGCATAGTTTCATCTGGGTCCACAGGGGTCGGGCGATTTTGGTATAGGAAATGACTTGGGAATCTCAAATCCGGGACATGTGCATGATTGAGCACATGTGGGAGAACGTGAGGACTCAGTAGAGCTTGGGAATCTCAGTCTTTCACTTTCCTTCTCCACCTATTATTTTCATGGAGATTATCTAGAGAGAGAGAGAGAGAGGGGGAGAATGGGTAATAACAAGGACGTTACAAAAGTGAAAGCTGCTAATGAGTGTGCGTGTCTGTGAGAGAGAGAGAGGGAGAGAGAGAGAGAGGGGGAGGATATCTTACACTGAAATATCCCCTGTGGGCATCAACATGAAATAATATATTGTACACAAATAGAGAACAGATTTTAGCTTTGATTTCCGAGCCTTCAGTAACTTCTATTACTCTTTCTTCGTACAATCCTTCTTTTAACTGGGCTTAGATATATCTCTTTGCAGATGCAGATTGATACCCGCATTTCGATATCGATAATTTCGGGATCACTATAAGTACGTATTCCTTTGATTACTGAACACTTCAGCGACCGACCGTAAGATTGCCATCTCTGTGACTGCTGTTTGAGACAGAGAGAAAGAGAGAGAGAGATCCCTTTTTTTTTTTTTTTTTTTTTTTTCGGTTTTGAATGTGCTTTATTCGTTCTTGGTAAGCAGCATTGGTTCTTGTAAAAGCAAATCCAAACAGCCCCCAAGATTCCTTTCTTTCAAGATGACCAACCGGGCCCGTTGGAACACAAATAATAACATTATTGTAATAACAATATTATTGCGGCTATATCAGGGAAGTTTCCTAAAGGCTGAGAGGGGATGTTCTTTATCCTTATCTTATTACTTTGAGGAATATTGGCCGTCCGACACTATGTTCTTGTATCGAGAAATATACAGTAGACTCAGTAGTCCATGATAGGGCCTCTGGATCGATATTTCTCTCCAACTTTCCCCTGATATCTTGGAAAATTTCCGTCGGGGCTGAGCCATTAAGCATCTAAAAACAGCCGTTAATTACGTATCTGAGTTGTGATCTAGTACTTTGAGCAGTATCTAAAAGATCCGCCATTGCACTTCCTGCCTGCCTAATATGTAGCATCCAACAAACCCTAGCTATTACCTAAAACATCTGACAATCTATAAGAGAAATCCCCTACAATGGGGTTTGGCCGTGTTAATTACGCAAACGGCCATCAACAAACTCCAAACTCCAAAGCATATTGATATAGTCGTTAGATTTGAGGAAGAAACTAGAGCTACCATGTGAGGCTGCTCAACTTCTTCTTCTTCTTCTTCTTTTTTTTTTTTTCCCTGTATGAAGAAAAAAAAGTAAGAAGAGAAGAAACTAGCTAGCATGTGGATTGGTAGTCTACTCTTAAGTCTTAACTCTCGACTCTTGGCGTATAGTTGCTTATCCCTTCCTCCCACGCACAGTGCGGATAACCTTAGAACTGTACGAGCGAAGTCCTTTCAATTCCGCGCTCAGTTTGTGCCAGAAATACCAGCCAATAGGGAGCTAGCAGGGTATGAACAATGACGCATGAAGCCCGGGCTACAAAAATTGAGGACTTCCAGTCCACGCCAGCTCTGGAGCGCGTGCAATGTAGGATCGAATTAATAGAACCGAGTGCCACTGTCAGCTTCCTCCCAGCTGACAAAACAGTAGTACCTTGTTCTCTTGTGACTCGTGACAACACACGCTCTCACGCGGGTGAAAAGTGCGAAAGGGTCAGACATTCTCTTACCTGAGAACGTTGTCGTGGCAATAATCTCTTTGACTCTGCTGCAGTGGCAGTCTTCCCCTCTTAACGATATTCTTCCGCGCAACAAAGTTCGAGAACTCTCTCTTGAACAGTTTCCTAACTCCTCCTAAGATCCATGTACCATGATTTACCTTTCCCTTTTTCTATTTTTCTAAATTTTTTTAAATATTTATTTTGAAGGTCGTGGTATTGAGTGGAATTTTGGCGTCTTTTGAGACCCTTTTTTGTCTTACTATCAAAAGTACTCGAAAGATTTGAAAGGAAAAAACAAGTCTTAGGACATATCAAAGTCACGGAATTTACGCTTCATGACCTCACAGTCTGAGTCTGTGTCTGAGCTTATAATAAGTACCCCCAACAAATTATTACAAAATCATTCCCCTTACTCCCAATCTTACCTAACCAGTCAATGGGATTCATGATTGCAATTTTTCTTTTTTTTCTTTCAGCAAAATAATATAAACTGCCAATCTTTTATACTATAAAGTAACAATTATTGATGAAATATGTATATAAATATATAGCAAACCATTGGTTGCTTGGAAGAGACAAGTTGGAAGTCACTAAACTTTTTAGGTCATGGGGAGCTAGATTTGGATCTCAAGCCTTATATATCCAAACTCAACGAAATGACTCGTTGAAATTAATATAACTTAGATGGTACTTGAATTAATGACGGACCCAACATAGAATTTGGAAGGTATAAAGACAATATCAAATGATTTATCTATGTGCGAACAAGATATTACACATAAGTGGTTGGTTGTGTATACAATATATATATATTAAGATATATATATTGGGCTTGAATCCAAGATTTCTGAAGAATTAAATAGAGACACGTTGGCCATAATTTAAATAACCTAATTTAACCTATAGTTAAAGACGAATATAATCAAGTCTTCAAAGTTTACACTATAGTTTGTATTTTGAAAAACATACAAAAGCTAGCTTTTCAATACTTTTGGCTATGAAAACTAACTTGGCGTGTATGTTTAATCTGTTCTATATGCCATTTAACTAATAACTTCATCAAACACCTCTGAGATCAGATCTGCACAGAGACAAAACAGCTGTACTTCAATAATCACTCAATTCGAGAAGAGAGGTGATTGATGATCTAAAACGAATTACCTCAGCTGAATTGATTAAGGTTGAAGTAATCATCACCAAGACAAGCGTCACCAAACTTCAAAAACTCCATGTTGGTGGTTGAAACAGGAGCGTACCTAGCCATATTATTAATTGTCCATCTATAGCTAGCTGGGCATTACTAACCAGCAGAAATCACGCTAATTCATTTGAGTTGCTTGAACATTTCTATGTCCGATCGGTTTCACAGCATTTCTGTATCCTCTTGGTTTCATGATTACAACGAAAGCAATTTCCTTAATCGGAACCATTTCATAGGGGAAGCAGTTAGGTGCAACGGAACATTCTATGGTCCCTCAACATGGACAGAACACATCACAGTACTCTAGTTAGCCGCAAATTAACAACTTCCATCCAGATTTAAAACACATTCATGTTTTTCAAACGAGGCGAAATTATTCGACATTCTAGAATGTTTGTCCGCCAAATTCTGCCCGCTGACTCTCGGCTACCTTGACATTTCCGATTCCTACGTTATTGCAACTCTCATTTTATAGATCGAGGACGAATTATCAGACTCTAAACTATGGTCATGGTTACCTGAAGTCAAGTTAGCCTTTATCCTTTACTAAAACTTATATATGTTTCTTTTTCTGGTCAATATATAGGAAAATATACACATTTTAGCTTGCTATTAGAATAACCTTTACTAAGATTTCTCCAAACATCATCTTTAGTCGTTACCGACATGAAACTTTTACAATATGGTTATTAATAAATTAAAATAAGAAAAAGAAAGGATTCTAATTAATATGCAGATAGGTTAGAGTACTCCGTACTCATGCTTAATGGATCTCATCAGTTATGAATTTGTGATCGCTATCTATTTATCAAGCAGTCAATTTCTCGCAAGCAATTGTAAGTCGAACATATAATATCAATGCAACAATCAGTACCACAAGGTAGATAGGATTTACGCCATTTTTTTGGTCAGCATAGAACTTCAAGTAAAATCATTCAGCACGATGCTTTTGATAAACATGTCTGATTGGTTCAAAACTCCATGAACTCAAACACTCACTATCGTAAACATGGTCATACATTGCAATCTAAAGCTAAGTGATCAGAAGCAAACGAAAAACAATAAACTAAGTGGAAGGAACCAAAAAAAACAAAAAAAAATTAAAAGCCTACCATTTCTAGGGTTTTCAGTCGATCTTGAGACAAGGTGCTCGGCCATGATCTCTAATGTATTTCTTCCTCTTGGACGAGGGACTTGAATGTTGCATGATGAGTTGATGGAACTCTCTTCAAATTAAGTTAATTTTACTTTTGATTGCAGCCACACTAACAAATCCCAAAGCTTAATTCGTGGCGAGCTTCTTGACCCAGAACGTACCAAGGTTCTATAGGGGGTTCCTAGTAGTGGAAGAAGAGCTAAAACCTGAAAGATCTGTCCATGCAGTATTACCACTCCAATACTGCTCACTTCCTTGGATTCCCAAGAACTGCCTTGACAAATTCAGCTCCTGATTTTCTTCCATTTTCACTGAAGCCACCTGCTGAGTAACCCCCGAACTAGATGGCTTGGTTCGGTCCAGACTAGCTCCCCCGACATAGGCGCCGGATGCCTCAACACCACTTGCAAAAAATCCTTGTGAATGATCCAAGCCACCCAAGAAGGGAAACTGCTGCGCCTGCTGCAACCGCCACTGCTCTAAACCCCCAGCCGATAGCAAGGACCCACCATCACCACCACCAACACCACTTCCTCCTAAAGCACTTCCTATCTGAAAATTCAAATCACTAGCTACTCCCATTGGTGCAGAAATCGCGCCGTAATTCAAGCCATAGTTCAAGCCGATCTCGCCGGCTGCAAAGTCAGTAAGGTGATGCAAGGGAGTCATGAATCGCAGTGGCGGCATCTGCGGACTGAGACCTATTATATCCGCGGTTCCACTATTAGAGGGTATTGAGCTGGTGGAACCAGCACTTCCCGATTGGCGGTCAGCGCTGCTTGCTGGAGACTTTGAACTACTCCCTTTACTCCTTTTGTTCCTCCTACAGCCTCCTCCCACCGGGACATTTCTAAGAGCACCCCCTCTGGTCCAGTACCTTCTGCAGGTCTTGCAGAAGTGGCGAGGCTGGGTGAGGCTGTAGTTGTTGAAATAGCAAAATTTAGTGTTTGTGGACTCGCATCTTGGGCATTTTAATGCGGGCTCTGGAAGCGGTATGTTGGCCATCCTGGCTCGATCGGCCATTGACCCGGGCCTGATTGATCCCGCACCACCACCTCCATGTGGTTGTGGGGGAGGCGGCGGGGGCAGTGGAGGTGGAAGAAGCTGCGAACTCAGAGCCGTACTCGTCCCAGCTGGATGATTTGGTTGCTGTAACCACAAAGAGAAAGTAAAGGAAAACACAAATTACATATCAGGTATATTCAAGAAGATATTACAAAAGCAACAAGAATATTTGTCTTTTGAATTTTCGACTTTTAACCAAAGAAACCATAGGAACAAATTGAAGAAAACCTTACCTGGTGCCAGTTGGCTGGATCAAGATAAGCTGGGATGGAAGAAAAAACCATAGTTCCTGCTCTTTCTCTTTTGTAAAGGTCGATGGGTTTTTGGAGATAATTGTGGAGAATCACATCGACAAGAGAGAGAAAGAGATCAGCTGCCGAAAGAGAGAGATAGGGAAGAGAAAGAGAAAGGAAGAGAGGGGGGGGGGGGGGGGGGGGGAATGGAAAGAGGAGCAAAAATAAAGGAGGACCTTTTGTGTATTTATATATAAGTTTTGTTCCTTCTTCCCCTTCTCACTAATAGTACTCTTTTTGTTTTACTTCTTTTTAGGGTTTAGAGATGACATGTTTCTTAACTCATAAGCTTCTTTGTGACGCTCTCTGAGTACTGTGCTCGGCAAAAAGAGATGAGTGGTTCTCCTCTTGCATGAAGAAAAGTTAGTGTCCATGAATATCTCCTTTGAGAGTGTGAGAGAGAGAGAGAGAGTGCAGACCAGCAGCATATGTTAATTAGTTTAATGTACATGGGCAATACCTAGTTTTATTAATTATTATACTACTGAATGATGTGTGATAAATTGAGGTAAAGGGTTTATTTAATAATTTAAAAAAGTTGGTTCTTGGTGCTTTGGAGGTGTGATTGTTTTGTAGAGCAGTCGAAGTGTCCCGACCGAGCGAGCCTTTTCCCCCCGGTCCGCCCTGTTCCCTCCCCAACTCATCTTTATCTTGCATGGGGAATATATATCCCTGCCATCCTAGCACGCGCCCTACGTGGCTGTGACAACACTCTCGGATACGTTTATGTTTGGGGACCAGTCCAAGTTTAGTCTTATGGTCACCTGAATGTTTCTTCGTTTTTGACTACTCCACTACCAATCTACAATCTTGGGCCGCTAGTTTAATGGTATACGCTTGACTTACTAAATTCGAATCACCTGGACATGAGTTGATGCTTTTACTCTTTAGGCAAGTCCTAGATTAATTGTTCACATGGTTGTAGAGTCAGACTTATATACACACTTAATAAGAAGTTACTCTGCGTGACAGGTCTAAGCAAGTATAATAGCTCCATTGATTGTTAATTTTAGACCCTTTTTTTTAACCAATCTATTTCTCGTTATCTTTTTGCTTACATTATGTGTTTGTTGCGTGAAAACAAAAAATCAATTTTTGAAGGATAAAAATTTGCAGAGCAAAATGAAGAAATATAGGTTAAGAATTGCAAATATTTAATTAATTGAACTGTAATATATATATATAAAGCAGGGAATAATAAGGTGCATGGAAGTCTAGGACGAAAAATAGAAGTGGCCAAACTTATGCTGCCCTTGACGAAGACCCAAAAACCGGCAGATCGTAAGAATCCGCACTGTGCCAGAAGCCATCTCATTTTCGATCCAATCCGGCAATCGAGACTTTTCCTTTTAATTATATTCTTTGACGTAGATGTTTCACTCTCAAGATATTTTTTTTTTAATAAGAAAAATCTAGATACTCATTCGTATATATCGGCTCAGATGAACCTGTATCATAAACTTTCTTCATTATTAGTCCATTTCTACGACTAAATTGTGGAGAAATTGAAAAAGAATAAAAAGAAAAAAAACGAATGTTAAAAAAAGTGTGACATGGCAGTGCACTAAACAAGTAGTCTTGGGTCGACAGTTTCCTGTTTCATTTTGTATCGCTCGATCCCTAATCCAGATTTGTCGATGGATCGATGTTGGTGGACTTTGCATGCGACATCGTTTGGTCCTTTGCGTAGAGGCTTACGAAAAATTTAAGCAATCAGCCAAGGGTTCCAAAGGATGTCCTTCCCGAGAAAGACAAGTTAAATCCGAATGAGACTAGACGGATGGTTAAGATTAAATCCTAATACAATCAATGATACATGAGTATGTCATCTCAATTATTGAGGTAGATTAAGTCACAGGTCTAACTGGGTCGGATTCTCCTCATTAATTGAGGTGACATGCTCATGTATTATTAAATATGCTGAGATTTAATTTTAACCATTTGTTTGAATCCATCTGAATTTAACTTGTTTAAGTTGTGTTCGAGTACCAAAATTTTAGGGTGATTAAAATTTTGGATATAAAAATGAGTAAAAAAGTGAAGAGAAATGGTGAAAAAGTGAAAAAGTTAGTAAAAAAATAAAAAAGTTGATGAAAAAATAAAAGGAGAGAAATTTTTATAATGATGATAAAATTTTAAAGCTAAAATTTTAGTTGCTAAACGCAACCAAAATTGTGTTTCTTTGAAGCCTAACTCGAAACAAGTTTCTTCTGCAACTTGTGTTTACCAAAATCCTCGGCTCCCCTCCAACCCAAAATTTTCTCGGAAAAAAAAAGGGGGATCAAAATTCAATTTCATTTTGTTTGTTACACAAGAAAATTCAAGATTTGAAGTTCAAACCATCCTTTTGCTATACAGATCGGAAAGCCACCGATGCAAGTCCCATTTGGAATGCCCCACATACATGTAACGAGATGTTGGCACAATGCCAGTTACAAGCACTCTTCAGTCTTCAGCATAAAATAATCCAGTCTCTGGGAAGTTTGACAATCAAGGTAACATATAAATGCCAAGTATTTCTAACCATTTACAAGAATTGTCTGAAATAATTTCTGCCTTTTCGTATATGTCACTGTACTTCTTTGCTATTCTTACACTCCCACGAGTCTACTTTAGTCTCTCAAGCACATGTCCATTTCAGAGTGTTTCAGAGTTCCAACGAAAGGGTATGGTGGCTCTAGATGTGCCCAAGCCTGAAGACTAGTGACCAGAAGAATTTTGGGAAACGCCTCTACTTCCCAGCCGTTGGTAGTGTCGCATCAACTTCAGAATGTAAGCATCATCATGCAAGGAGAAGGGTGTACTGTAAAACAAGATTAAATTGTATGAGCCTTGTGCCTAAGTACAGCACTAAACTTCTATTTGTAGCGAGGCAAACTGATCTAACCTATTGAAGTCACAGTGGACCGCTTTCATGTTTTCAGAAATCTCGATCTCAACAGTAGCATGAGGGCTTGTCTAGAGAGAGAGAGAGAGAAGTTACAATCAGGTAATGCACTGTGCCACTGTCCACATCAACGGGGAAAGGTAGAGACTAAATGCGGACTGTATATAGTACCAAGCCACTATCACCTTCAAAGTAGATCTCTACATTTCCAAAAAGAATGACTTCACTTTTCCTACTTCCTTTGGAGTTTGGTTCAATTCAGTAAAAAGGAAGAAAACTGGTTCCTTTTGCTTGAGTAGAATAAAACTGGATTTCTTCAATAATTTCCCAAGAAGGGCAAAAAAATGGTGGGAGATTCATTTTTATTCATTGCCTAAAATAAAGTGTCAAGTGAGCTGGTGAATTTTTAGCAGAAAAACAGAAGGGATTCCCAATAACAAAGAATATAAGCACGATTAAAACTCACCAACTAATTTCCAATTCCTACTAATCAATAAAGAAGACAAACATATGCTTCAGATATAAGATCTAAATATAAACTGGAACAGCGAAATGTTACCACTTTCAACTAACGTGAAACAAAACACGAGCAAAAGGATGAAAACAAAGTATGTACTTGAACCAGTATAAATGGCAAAGGAAATCCTCCTGGAGATGAAATTCCACGCTCGAGTAACTGACGATTCCGCATCATCAGATTTTGGAGACCTACAATCTTGTTTTTCCCCAAGAAAAGATTGAAAGACAGGAATCAGTACATATATCTCATAATAATTAACATACAACTAATAACAAAATTCATAGCAAGAATTGCAATGAAAATTAGATAAATAACCAGAATAAATGTCCTCCTACTTACTTTTCTTTTTGAATCCTTGACACTACCTTTCATCCAAAGGCCATGAGTGTAGACCATTAACATGACAATATATATGTGTGTAATGGCGGCCCATTCAAAAACATTTTCCGAAGCTATGAACATTATGCCATATAACATGAGATGTACATAGGTATAGTGTATGACTTATGGGAAAAAGACTATCGACAAATCTTGAGCAAATTCCAGCTTCCATCTAACGCCAAAGGAGCATAGCTAAGTTCATAATTCTTTCTATCTGAACTCAAAGGAACAGTGCTTTTAAACATACTGGATGTCATACAAGTTGGTCTGAGATTCAAAAGCAGAAGACACGAACAAAAAAAATGAAGTAAATCCTCCCAATTTTTCCATGGAGACCTAGATGTCTATTTCTCTTTTAAAGCAAGAAATCTACACATCAAAAAGACAGTTGTCTTATTATGTGACTACATTGAAGATGAAGAAGATAGCTAATAGCCAACTGATAACTAAAATGAAGGCAGTCTTACAAAGATAGCATTTTTAGTTGGAACAATATGTAAAACACTGACGTCAATTTGCAGACTGTGGTAGGGAACAGTGATTTCAAAAGAATACGATCATTTTTTTATAGGGGGAAAAACTTATCCTTGAACAACTGTGTTCATAAAGAAGCATGTTCGCAAGGCATTACCTGTTCTTCTAGATCTTTCAAGTAGGTCACTTTCTTTCGAATCCCATTTATGAGCCTAACATGCAATGCCTGCAAAGATCAGGAACCAACACCAGATTACCGAATATTCCACAATATATCAGTATGTTCAGGTGCAAGAGCGTGTGTGTGTGTGAAAGAGAGAGAATTTGAAATTGTGTGTTGTTTAAACTACTATAGAATGAGGTAGCAACCTTGATCTTTTCCAAATCCTGTACATTCGTACTTGGGAGTCCCTTCCAGTGGATGTCCTTTTTGTCTCTGGCAATGATATCCAGCGCCAGAAGAACATTTAATGCATCATACACCCGTCGTCTTATATTCTTCTCATCAGACTGATAGACCAAACGTTCATTTTCCAACATAATCATGTAGCTTTCAGAGAAGTAAAAAAGGTTGAATACAGAAATTTATAACTATTGAGTTGAATTGAACCTCTGAAGATGCTGTTGTGTCACTATCTGTTCCAGCATACTCTGCCACTATTTCATCTGCAACCTGAAGCTCATCAACCAACTCATTAATGTTAAAAATTGAAGGCACGCAAGGTAAACAATTCAACACGCAAAACTCTTCTAAAGATCCCAGTGAAAATGTGCGACCAAGCATTGTTGGCCTCACATTGGGGGATGTTTATATCAAGAAGTAAAAATATGTTTTCCCATAAGGTTCTTTTCTGTTTTCTTTCTGCTTGGTCCCCAGAAGGCAAATTTTATTGCCTATAAGCTTCCGTTTATACCCTCCAGGATATTTATATAATAAAATAAATTGGTTATTCTCCATGATGGATTTCCCAACTATTTGTGAATAACATATAGCAGTTCACCAATACTAGACCACCAAAAGGAATCACTCATGCTAGAAGATTACGACTAAAAAATTCAACATAAACAGTACAACCCTGACTTCCAACCTGAAGTTTGTTTCAGTGAGGTTAAAACCAATAGAGGATTATTTCCACCACATTTGTTTAAGGTTTAAATTTGCACAATTTAACAGTGAGGTATGGCTTCTCAAATCCGAAAAGAAATTGCTTGAGTTGAGTCAGCATAGTTTCCATTATTATGTGTAAGTGAACTCCCAATTGCTTTAATATTTTCTGTGCCATCAAAAAGCAACTTATTCTAATTTGAGTGAAGATGATCCATGCATGGAGGATCTCTTTATTCTCGTCCATAAAGCTACTTCAAAGCAAGAAACTTCAATTTTGCAACCAACATAAATAATTATACCTCACTATATGTTGTCCTAACCTTGCTCTCCAACTTCTGACAAACTGGAAAACAGAAAAGAAATTAATTGCTTGCCCAAGAAAGATTTTAATTATACCATTATTGACAATCATTACTACAGCCTAGAACATGGGGATTTCAACATCCCTAATTTTGATAAGTATAACTTAGACAATATGCTAGATCTCTAGATTTAAGAAGCAAATCTGGTCGTTTAGTTTATGCAAACCTATAACACTAAGCTGACGCAGTCCTCCGCCCTTAATTCTCGATTCCCGCTTCCTCTTCGCTGCCGTATTTGTTCTTCTTTTTGTTATGCATAAAAAGAAAAGCATAATCAAAAAATTGATGAGCCCAAACGATGGACTTGTTCCCATCTAGAAATGACAATTGTTCCTTGCCATGCAAGTTCTAGAATAAAAATACCCTAACAAACAGAGTAACTATGTTTAACTGCTAAAAACATGGAACCAAGATGAATATAAAGCATGATACTCACTCTTCAACAACTACACTGCTGCCATTCTCGCGATGAAAAGCCATGAGGTTGGTCCCATAGTTATTCTGACAATCAGTTAACACATTACCAGACCTCATTGATGTTAGATCTGGAGCATCTACCTTAGATTTTTTCTGATCCAAGCCGCTGGAAAACAATCTCAAGAGCCCAGCTTCCATCAGAATCCAGAAGCCACTTTACTCACCTGATATCCTTAGTATGCCTGCCAGTACGTAGTAAGGAAGAGCTGTATACGCTACACATTAATCACTAGTTTGGAAACACTACTAAGTCAAATTAACAAAGAGAATATAACGCATATGATTCTAATAATAGCGTGAAGGTACCATTTTCTAAAAGGTATACGCTTTTAGATTTTCTCCACATCAACATATTCTTTTTCCCAAAATTATTACCCCCTTTCCAATCTCCTCTGCACTTGAAAGCTACTAGTGGGGCTGAAAAAATTTTCGATGGTGTCCAATGGGTTTGATTTGGCTGAATTTCCATGCCGTCCCCGTGCATCCGTGACATATCTTGAACAATTTTTAAGGCCCTCACTGTCCAATTTGGCAGAACGGAGACAAATTTTCTAGCGCTCAGAATCAAATCTTTTGACTTAATTTCTGTAACATGAATTAGTATGTCCTTGACCGTGCTATTATCCTACCCAAAATTTGTACTATAAAGGATGAACTTGATCATTTAGAATTAGAAACCATTGCCTTCCTCTGAAAGTACAGAAAAAACAACCTAAACAAAAATAACGCTATCTCTACATCTCCCCGACAATATCTCCTCAGCCTCGAACTTTCCCAGACCCCAACCACCAAAAAGGAAAATACTTAACCAGATTTCTGGCCAAAATCAACGCTCTCAAAATGGCAGTTATCGAGTAGAAACAAAAACAGAGCAGACCAAACTCTGTACCCAGAAATTCCAAATTTCGATGATCTAAAACCTTGGAAAGCAGATCCTAAATAGTAAATTCGTGCGTATTGTTATACCTGAAAGATATGATAGCAGCTAACAATGTCGAATATCTCTGAGAGGGAAAAGAGCAAGGACCTGACGATCGACGTGTTTGTTCTCCCGAAAGAAGGAACCCTAGAAACGTCCATATAAAGAGCCCAACTTCTTTCCCGCTATCCTTTAAAATACGAATATATTCCCCCCGAAGCGTTTCACTTCAAGAGGCGAAGTGCTTAGTAACAACGTATTCGATCGAGTTTGTAACTTGTGTCTTACGTTAGCTAGTGCACGGTAGGGTGGGATGTGTCAAGAGGGCTTTTTTGTTTTTTTTGCCGGTGTAATTTTTTTAAGGCTTAATATATCTGTCAGTCCAGAGATTTGCCGGCTATATTTAGATTATTTTCAAAAATTTATCACATTTATTTTTTTATTAATTTTAATACATTTTTATCTATCTTAACAATTTTTTACAAATTTTAATAATTTTTTACTAATTTTAAAAAAATCTATACTTCTTTTAAAAAAATACAAACATAAAAAACTGTTTTGAGATATAAACTAAACATGACCGACCTTTGTCCAAAATGATCTCAGGGTTCAATTTGCTCCATACAGGTCTGGAGCTTTATTGCGTTTTTATTTTAATCCTTTGGTCAATTCGAACTTAGTTACTCAACGGAGAATTCCTATGTAACAAACAAACACCACATCGTGTCCAATAAGAATGCTATACGCGTCCATCTACCACGTCAGCTTGCCAAATCAACAATTTAAAACTCGTAGAGAACAAAGAGGAGTTCCTATGGCGCCGGTCGACGACTGCATCACTCCAGAATTCTACGCATGTAGGCATTCTCGCTCAAGCCGCTGTGTCTAGGCTTTGCGTGAAAATTTTGTTGACGACTCAACTAATTTCTCACTTACGAATCTGTCTTTTGAAAATCTAAGGATCGAACTCGGTGCTCTAGAACAAGGATTCATGCTCGAAGAAATCAAATAGATCCAAATTGCAACAGAAGATCCGGTTCTCGTCCACAAAGAAAATTGGGTTTTAGACTCCAGCCATGAAGGCCTAACATGGGTAGAACATGCACGACAACCCGTGGTTGGAGTTCAAATTCATTTGTTGTCACAGAATGTTGCAATGGTTGAAAATGAGAATCATCAGAGGCACTCTCTTTGGGGCATTTCGTGCCACCGTAAAAGCATTCTCAATGTGTAGCATTCTTATTGGATGTGACGTGGCGTCTGTCTGCCACAGAAATTCTTTGTTAAATAACTGGGTTTGAATTGATAAAAAGGGGATTTAGTTTAAGGACCCGTGCAAAACAAATTGAACCAGGGAGACCATTTTGGAAAAAGGCCAAACACAAGAGACTGACAACCCTACATTACTTCCTTTGGACATTTTATAATTTGTAGCCCATCAAAATTGACACATTACCTAGGATCTTTGTTCTTCTCAAGTCTCTTGTCTCGTCGCCAATTTCTATATTTTTTTAGCCGGGTATATTTTTTAAAAAACATTATACTCTACTCCCCTTGACAACCCTACATTACTTCCTTTAATTACGTACATTTTATAATTTGTAGCCCATCAAACTTGACACATTACCTAGGATTGTTGGTCTGTATCTCGAAATTAATCCAGATACGTGTAAACTGACTCTGAACAGCCAGTTGAAAAAAAAACTTGACACATTACATTTCAAACCACCATTAAATTTAGATTTTTCCTTATCCTTATGTTACAATTGCAGCATTAAGATTATTCTTATGATCCGTACAAAAGCATTTTCCATTTTTTTTCCCTGCGAGACTAGAGAAGAAAACTGTACAGATGCATTTCACTGTATTAAAAATCAGGGAACAATTGAAGCATTGCAAGACTATTTGCACTGTTTAGACCTGAAATTTTCTGATTCAAGAAGTTTCACAATGAGTTTCTCTAACCTCTTTGAATTGACAGTTGGTTTAACTGCATTTGGATTCCCACAAAAAACACAAGGATCGTCACCGGATACAAAATTCCCCACACACCAACCACCTGGTGTAAACTGGCCCTCTGATCTCCATAAAAGCTCTCTGTCAATTTTGTTGAGAACCGGATCATCTTTGGCAAATGTCCGAGCAAAAGGAGCACCACTCTGGATCATGTCATCGAAATGCTCCACCGTTAAATCAATTGGGTGTTCCTTTGGAGGGTTATCCCACCTTGTATAGTGCAAATCATTATTTACTGTAGTGTTCTGGTAGTCCTTATGGTTGCAGACAACAGTGTGGAAGTAGCCCTCAGATGACGAGATGAAATTTGTATAGTACATCAGCAAAGTGCGAGGAAGATTATCCCTTCCCCAGACACAGAACTCGAGAAATGGTTTTGTCAGCACCACCCATTCAGACCCTGATACATAAGATAAAGTTTTTTAATTATTTATGATGATGTAAAAATTATCTAAAGCATAAACCTTCTCACACAATGAAAAAGACAGACAGGAGAGTGGGGGGGCAGAGAGAGAAAGAGCACAGAGTATTGTAGTCAACTCCTAGCTATTACAATCGAGTGCATTTCGCTCATCTCCAAGAAGCATTACAGGTCAGTTATGATCAGAGTTGCGATATTGAGAATGAACTGCCGAACACATTATAATGTTGCTTACTGTTTTAACAGGAGCAAAATTAGACAACAATTAACATCATGATTCCAGAATTAATCAAACAACAGTGGGTTGCTAGGGCAGAAGTTGGTTTCCAGACCAATCTTACACAATAAAATAATGCAAGACCAAAACAGGATAGAACTCTATGGAAACAGTCACAAACTATTGGCGAGAGTTTATTCCCACACTTGCAACAGCATACAATTAAGCTGAGTTTGTGAAAGGATCTATAGAAGAGGAAAAAAAAGGATAGACCTAGCTTTAAGAATGCCAACATAATCTCAATATATCCAGGCTAACCAATATTGAATAGTATATGAGCTAAGAAAGTAGCACTCATTCATGTTTCCGCTTTTATAGTAAATGACACAAGACAAAAGAGTAACAGAGCATGGGTTGAAAGCCAATAATCCAAAAAGCCAAAAACTGACTCCACAAAACTGGAGGTTGTGCACTTTTTAGGTAACTCAATAATTTTTCTTAAAGATTTTTTTTCATACAAACCATAGTACAGCTGTGAAAACATCTCCATGTTCTAATTTCCAACTTGCCTAAAACAAGACTACAACCCTAATAATCCTCCTATTCCTCCAGTGTAACATCTCAATAACTAATATGTTCCACATCCTTTAATATCTCACAGAAACTCATTTGTGCCAGATTAGCTGAAGTCAAGGGTAACTCCTACACAAAGAGGAATGTGATTTAGTATTCTATATAGCACATTAACTACAACTGGAACAAAACATACTTGAACAAGCAGATAATTAAGTTCCTACAAAGCCAATGTAAAGCAATACCCTCGAATAATTTGAATGAAGCAGGCATAGATCTTTTCTCTTTAGCCCAAAACACACCAGACTTCTTTGAATGATACAAGCCAGGATCTATGATGATAGGTCTTGCTCTTTGATACCTACATGCATAAAATACTATTACATACGTATGAGCATAGAAGACATCATAACCCAGACATACAGAGACAAAATGAAAGCAAGAACAGTGAGCTCACTCTTTCCATCCAATATTACTTGAATGGTCAAGGAAGTTCAGATCCCTAGGTAAGTACGAGAAGATATGCAGGAGATCTAGAATAACAAGATGGGAAGTAAAGTTAGAACAACCAATAAAGCTTTAAATATTGAGAAAAACACAAATTTGCACACATTTGTCCAGAGCATGAGTATGCCAGTACGACTGGAGGTGGGCAGATTGACATGGAAAATATTGTTCCTTTACAACGTGCATGACTTGAGCTAGAGAAATCCCCACTATATTTTACCAAAAGCGAAGCCAGAGTAGTCAGTTTTGGATCCGTTGAGAATCTGACCACAATTACAGGAAATTTAAAAGCAAACAATCATAATATTTATATACATGTAACATCTAGATCAAAACTAAGTATATATTAAGATTAAAATAATTCTTCCTTTTACTGTAGATAACAAGCGAAAACATATTTTTTGAATATATGCCTTCACCAAGATCATCCTCTGTGCCTTGATTTATGCCTATTTTCACTATGTAACCCAACGGCTGAGCCACAAAGCAATAAGATCACATTCCTACTCCAACATCTCATGATGTCTGGAATATGAATTTCCCACCATTTAAAACTTATTGTTCGTATACAGTTAAACAGTTCATATCCCCAAATTTTAACACTAAGAGAAAAGAAAGAACTAAACTTGACATGATCGCATAATTTCATCTCCCTTACAAGCTATAGGGCAAAAGATAGTTCAATCGACAAACAATTGCCCGTCAAAATCATTAGAAACCATGACCATTAACAATTATAAATAACCACAAGCTTTCGGATTCAGCAGTGGCATTACCGTCTTGCGACACGAGAGGATAATCCGACGCACTCAGATTAATAAACCAATCCCAATCCTTAGCCCGCTTCAACAGTATCGCAATCCCGTGCAGGGTCGAAGCAATAATCGTTGGGCCCTTATACGTGACCAAATTGGCCTTCCCAACCACCATCACGTTCCTAAACTTCCTAATCACATTCTCCGATTTCACATACTTGGCAAGCTCAAGCCTCTCAGCGTCCGACGCTTCCAGATCAAGATGTAGCAAATAGTAATTCCTCGGGTGGTACACCGCCTGAAGGACCCGCCTCAGGCGCCGACCGTCCCCGTTTGTGCCCGATATCAAGTACGCGAATCTCGGCAGCTTCGGAAGTCCTAGCCGGTCATTTCCGGACCCGAAATCCTGGTCCAGATGCGCAAATTTGCTCTGTTGACCATAAGAGAAATCGGCTGCTGAAGAAAATTTGCTCTGCCCTAGGGTAAGTACTATCAGAAGTATGCCCGACAGTACGGCAATCGTGACCAACGGTAGAAACCATTTTCGATTTAAGTAAGACGGAATGTGATTTTTCTTCATAGATACTTCGGTAAACAGAAACTCGGAAAGACCAGCCCACAGACAGCGAACACACTCGGAGTTTCGGATTAATTGTGGCCTGAGCCGAGAAGGGAGTGTTGTTGCTGTGTCGGCGTGGCGTGAAGTTTGGACATAAGTGGGTTGAACCGGCTTGTCTTTGGTTGGGATGGGGGGGAATTATATTTCTTGTATTATATTTGAATGTGTTGCCCAGGAAAATAATTTGTGGATTTACTATTTTATGGCAGCAATTTCTTTTAGGCTCGGAGTGGCACATTGCGAAAGAATAATGTTTTAAAAACTATTTATATGAATAATAGTTATTTAGGTGTTACATGTTTATATTTATTTATTAGATAATATATTGTGATATAAGATGTTTCATAGAAATTATTGAGTGACATTGTAAAATAGTCATACAAATGATTAATTAATCAAAGCGGGAAGTATGATTCTTCGGTTTCTTTTTTTACTTGATATTTTGATATAGACCAAGATACATATTGATGCACAAGAGGTTTATATTCGTTGTGTCTCTATTTAATAGGATGATGGACTTTGTCATTGAGATCAGGAGGGGAATCATGTGTGGACCATGGGAGACAATCGCCCCCCATGGCCTGAAAATTCTTTCAAATTTTTTATTTTTTTTAAATGTATTAAGAGCCCAGCCCGCTCCCTAACAACTCAAGCCCCCAATGACCCAGGCCCAGTGAGATATTTACAGTGAGGGTGAGTGACGGAGACTTCGACTAACTTTTGTGTAAAGTTATCATGTACAGCACAAAAAGGTCCAAAATATTGTAATGTCCGTTTCAAGCAGCTGTTGCAACGGGACAGGTGGGGTTATCCACGTCAAGCGACCGAATCTCCACACGACCTCCCTCGTGCTTATATGCCCACTGGGTCACTAGTGCCCAACTCCATTGTGATCGTGGGAGCTTGATCCCTCAATTGTTGTCGACGCGTGCTCTTTCAAAAAAAAAAAGCAAAACAACATAATACATTTGTTTGTCTTGCCACTTTAGGAAGAACATCATCAATGTAACTCAATATAATTTTGCTAAAATAAGTGAAGAATGATGTGTCATTCGAACAATACATACCCCTATCACAATCCATTCAGATATTGGTAACAGAGAAGCTTCACATGAGTTCTAAACAGTGGTTGTATTGTATAAGCCAGCTGGTGTTCAAGAAAATGTGATTAAGCAAATGAAAAAGTCACTCTCGACTCTTTTAACTATCAATGCAATTTGAAATAAGGTCTAAATTATTAATCTCATACATTGAGCCCTCTAACTTTCACAATTAAACAAATTGCGATACGAGTTTGATAGTTGGATCTTTTTTAAGGGTATAAAAATTGATGAAATTTGATAGTTAATGAGTTTAATGTGTCAAAGATACTACTTGAGACCCCGGTTTGAATGATAAATTACAACTCTATATCAATTGGTTTATCAGCTGATTGAATTGGCATTAGTTTTACCAGTTGCGACTACAATCGTTGAGAGAGTGTTCTCTGCGGTGAAGTTTATTAAAACTGATTTGCGCAATAAGATAAGAGATGAATGGATGACTGATAGTTTGGTGGTATACACTGAGAGGGAAATTTTTGAAACTATTAAGAACAAAACTATTTTACAACGTTTTCAGAATATGCAATCTCGTAGGATCTAATTGACACCTCTTAGTATCAACAAATAGTATAGTACGTGCATTTCAATATTTTTAGTGTTTTTAGTCCTTAATTTTTGATATTTTAACTCTAAGATATTTTTTTGCATTATGTAGTAAAAAAAAAAATTTTGTCATTTTTTCTTAGGAGTTCGACCCCCTTTGATTGGATTCCTGGTTCCGCCACTGAATTTGAGGTGGTGACTTTAAGCAAACGAATGGGTCCAATGTAAGAGTACATGCACTGAATATGATCAAATATGAATACCTTCTGGAAGTGATCACTGATGTTGAAAAGGTATTCAGCACAATTGGTTTATTGTATCTTAGACCTAAGAGGTTTATACAAATCTATTTATTGTGTACTTGAGTTGTGACTGAGTCATTTGGTGATGATTTTTCTAGGTCAAAGATTCCAAATAACAATTTCTTGATAAGTCAGTATATTCAATATCTCTATATAGGGTTGGACTAGAAAAGAAACCATTGGCCAATAGTATTTTGTGAAAATATTTTTCAAAATTAATATATATATATATATATATATATTATATTTATTTGTTAAATTATTTTGGAAATAATTGATAGTCCAATGAGTTACAGATCATGAATTGAGAATTATATGAGTTAGAGACTTAATCGGTGATATGATTCCAGTCCTATTAACTTATGTGGAATATAATATGGTGAAGGATAAATAAATGAATAATTGTTAGCAAAAGAGATTTCACAAATCAATCTCAAATACTTGAGGGTAAATCGTAATATGTTGATAAACATGATTACATTCGGAATAAAAGAATATAAAAGAGTTAATGAAATTTTTTTTCTATGTGATTCTACAGTCAAGATTTGAGATCTCTAACAATCTCATGCACTAGGATTTTATATAAAAGAATAGCTATGAGATAATCTAATTTTTAGGTTAGCCATGAAGACCTCAGGAAAAACTCTATTACGTTTGTGAGCGTGGAAAGGAAGGAAGACAGAACATTTGGGCTGCTCAGTTGTGAAATCGAAAGACTCAAGGTGTGAGATCAATAAGACTTGAAGATTATTGAAGATTCAATCGTAGACAAGTTCAAAATTATTTGTCAAGATCAAATAAATATAATTTCCGCATTCAAACTTTTCACATTGAACTATTGAAGGATGTTACTTAGATAGACAACCCCCAAAACCAATACAAAGTCCCAAGTTCTTGAGTGTTCTCCCTTTTTGCTTAATGGCCGCATGCGCTTTCCATCTTAAACGACACCTCCCGTCGTCCATCTCCGCTTCTTTGTCGGTAGAATCTTTTTCGGGTGATTTGTACGGATTTTGGGTACGCTCTTCCCCTTTGAATGGCACCTCCGGTTGTCTGTCTCCTCTTCTTTTTCGGTTGAATCATTTTTCGGCCTATCTGTACGGATTTTGGGTTTTGTTTTGGGCTTATTGCTTCTTTGTAAGTGGAAGATGTCGCCAGATCTACTCTATTTTGGTCACCATTGTTGACCACACGCTAGTGAGTGGCACTCCACCACTCCTTGCTTCGTGTCTCTGACAGTGGCGAATACAGGGAGGCGGCCGCCACCCATTGGACCGGCCAAAAAAAAATATTACATGTAAATTTTTTTTTTTTTTTCATAAGTTGGTTTGGGCCTATGGGAGCTCGATCCCCATAGGCCCAGGCCAACACTGGTTTTCAGCCTGCAGGGCTTGGGCCCGTTAGGCCAGACCCTTTATTTTTTAATATGCAGAGGGTGAAACGGCGTCGTTTTACTCTCTGCCTTAAAAAAAAAAATCAAAATGTAAAACCGTAAAACGAAAAAAAAAAATCAAACCAGGTTCTCCTTCTGCGCGCTCTCTCTCTCTCTCTCTCTCTCTCTCTCTCTCTCTCTCTCTGTCTTTTCAAATTTTCCCTCTCTCTCTCTCTCTCTCTCTGCACCACACTGTTGTCACCGCCCACCGCCGCACCACTGCAGCTGCACCAGCATCCAGCCGTTGCGCCGCACCACTGCAACTGCACTACACCACCGCAGGCCGCAACACCAACATCCAGACGACCATACGGTGACCTCAGATTCTCACCTCTCTCAGTCTCTCTCTCCACTCAATCTCTCTCTCTCTTTTGCTCTCTCTCTGCTCTCTCTCTCTCTTGGCTCTCAGCTCTCTGCCTCTCTTCTAATCTCATTATTTTGATTTTTGCCTGTTTCAATTTTTGCAGGATCCTGAGATTTTACACTTGAAAATTGCTGGACCTCCGACCCCTAGTATGTCTCTCTATTCAAGATTCTCTCTCTACAATTAAGTAGAAAAATTCATTTATTTAGTATGCTAAAAATGCTTTGGATATTGTGTGTTTGTGAATTTTATGGTTTGTGAAATTGTTGGAGGATGGGATTGAATTGGTTTGAAATTTGGATATATGTGATTTGTGAAACTGTTTATTTAAATTGGTTTGTGAAATTGTTTTCATTTTTGAAAAATTTGATTGTAATATCAATTAAATGCAATGTAATTAGATTGAAATTTGGATTTGAATTAGGATTTTGACCTTTTGTGAAATTGAGGATTTTTTTTAATGGTATCATTTTTAATTAATTTGATTGCAATATCAATTGAATGCAATGTAATTAGATTGTAATTTGGATTTGAATTAGAGATTTTGACATTTTGTGAAATTGGAGATTTTTGTAATAGTATCATTTTTAATTAATTTGATTGTAATATTAATTAAATGCAATGTAATTAGATTGTAATTTGGATTTAATTTGAATTAATTAGATTGGAATTTGGATTTGGATTTGAATTAATTAGATTGGAATTTAGATTTTTGAGTTGTGATCCAATTGATTGATTGTCTTCACTTTGTTTAGATAATGGATAAGTTTGTGATAAGAAAGCCACGCAGCGTGGAGTCGTCTAATACTCCTAACGTGCTACTAATTCTGAAACGGATAGTAGTTCAAAAAGACCTCGCATTATGTTTAGTTCGGATGATATTATTGCTGACCCAGGGTTACGTAAACCATTGAAGAATATGATGTTGGGATTAGGGATCAAGTTCGTAGAGAGTACTTGATCAAAGGTCCTTTTCAACCCGTGGCCATGATTTTCCCAAGAAGCAATACGGGCAAGAAATGAGGAGTTTTAGGGAGTATGGTTTAAAGATTTTAATTGGTTGGAATATAGTGTATCAAAAGATGAAGCATATTGCTTGTGGTGTTATCTGTTTAGGCGACCTAGAGGAGGGAAGTCGGGGGAGATAAGTTTACATCTACGGGATTTAGCAATTGGAAAAAGGCAATGGAAGTTTTTGGTGAACATGTTGGTGCACATGATAGTGCTCACAATGAAGCTAGAAGACAATGTGAAAGACTTGAAAATCAGCGACAAAGTGTGTCGCACATGTTATCCGCACACGGGCACGATCAAGAGAATGCTTATCGCATTCGTTTAACAACGGTTTTAGATGTCATTCGTTATCTTTTGGGGCAAGGATTAGCTTTTCGTGGTCATGACGAGTCTAAGAGTTCAATAAGGAAGGCAATTTTCTTGAGCTTCTGAATGTGTTTTGCCAACGTGATGAAAAGATTGCTAAGACACTTAACACTAATGCTCCTAGAAACAACCAAATGACTGCTCCAAATATTCAGAAGGAAATGGTGAGTGCTTGTGCAGCTCAGACCACACTTGCCATCATTAAAGAAATTGGGATGGATTTTATTCTCTTATGGTTGATGAGTCTCAAGATAATTCAGTGAAGGAGCAAATGACAGTGGTTTTGAGATATGTGAACATACGTGGACAGGTGATTGAAAGGTTTCTTGGTGTGGAACATGTTCCTGATACTTGCTCTGAATCTTTGAAAAAAGTATAGACAAATTGTTTGCAAGACATGGGTTGTCAATATCCAGATTGAGAGGTCAAGGGTATGATGGGGCATCAAACATGCGAGGCGAGTTCAATGGGTTGAAGTCGCTCATTTTGAGGGACAATCCTTCTGCTATCTATATCCATTGTTTTGCTCACCAACTTCAATTGGCTGTTGTGGGTATTGCAAAGAATAACTTGCAAGTTGGTGATTTTTTTAATTATACTTTCTGATTGTGAATATGGTCGGAGCATCATGTAAAAGGAAAGATGCTCTTCGGCAAAGTTGTCATGAGAAGATAGTGGAGCAGTTGGACAAATGGAGAGATTTCTAGTGGAAGGGGCAAAAATCAAGAAACTAGTCTCGCACGACCAGGTGATTACTATATTTCATTATAATATTAATAGACTATTTTTTTTATTTGTTTATAGTTTTATAATTCCTATAATATTATAGGTGACACTCGTTGGGGTTCATACCACCTTACAATAATCCGTCTCTTCACTATGTGGTCATCAGTATTGGAAGTGCTTGAACACATAAAAGATGATGGTACTCTCCCAGAACAAAGATCCAAGGCTATGAGTTTGATGGATAAGATGGAAAGTTTTGAGTTTGTATTCACTATGCATTTGTTGAGGAATATAATGGGAATTACAAATGAATTGTCACAAGCCTTACAACGAAAAGATCAAGACATTGTTAATGCTATGGGTTTGGTTGAGTTGTGAAGGAACAGTTGCAAGAATTGAGAGATATAGAATGAGATGAATTTTTGGAAGAAGTCAAAACTTTTTGTGGAAATATACGAACTCGTAGTCGTTCGAGGCGTGGAGGGCAAATTATTACTTATTTCCATCATTTTCGTGTGGAAGTGTTTTGCCAAGTTATTGATTTGATCATTCAGGAGATGAATAATCGGTTCACAGAAGCAAGTACGAAGTTACTTCTTTGCATAGCATGTCTTGATCCAAAAAATTCATTCTTCAGCGTTTGATCATGCTAAGTTACGTTCGTCTTGCTGAGCTTTATCAGAAGATTTCACAGTAGATGATCATTTGATACTTAAAAATCAGCTTAATACCTATATTAGAGATGTTAGAAGAAAATTTTTCTGGGCTTCAAGATATTGGAGGTCTTGCTATGAAGATGGTTGAGAAAAAAGAATACTCTATTTTCATTAGTTTATCGACTTATTGAGTTGGCATTGGTCTTACCAGTTGCGACTGCAACCGTTGAAAGAGTATTTTCTGCGATGAAGATCATAAGAGTGATTTGCGTAATAGGATGAGAGATGACTGGATGAATGATTGCATTGTAGTGTACATCGAGCAAGAAGTTTTTTAAAATATTGAGAACGAAGCCATTTTGCAACATTTTCAGAAGATGCAAAAACGTAGGATGCAATTGTCACCTCTCAGTCGTAGTACATAGTATGGTACGTGTATTCTATATTTTTAATGCTTTTAGTCTTTAATTTTTGATATTGTAACTCTAAGAAAATTTTTTGCATTACAAAGGAAAAAAAAATCTTATCATTTTGCGTTTAAAGTTCGACTCCCATGAATTTTGATCCTGGATCTGCCACTGATCTCTGGTAGATCTGGTGGTTTGTGGCGCTCTCCTCCTTTTTATTGGGAATCAGTAGTTGCTTCTATTTGCAAGTTCAGGCCTCCAAATCCCAATGGGAAGAAGGATATTTCGAATGCGTGTTGCTTCCTCTCCTTCGATGGACATAGTTTCGGCCGCCAACTCTGGTGATTTTCAACTTGGAGGTCTTTGGCCTGCTATATATACGTAATATCCTTATTAATGAAAGCATTTGCTTGTCCACCAAAAAAAGACAAGAAAGAGGATGTCACAAAACTATGAAGCCTTCATATTTAGATACGAAGGAGCGAATTGTTGGATCGACTAATGGTTGACCATTTAAGTACGTCGATTTTTTTTTTAGCCAATTAGACTTGCGGTTCAGATAGAATTTGGAAATACATTTCCATGATCTTAGGCGTACTAGCCATTAATTGTGTACATAATAAATATTAGGAAAAAAATAGTTGCGTAAATATTGTGAAACTCCCCCGGAAATTATTGTCCACAACGTACCCATAAGCTAATGGGTTCATTTATAACATCTATCTATCTTAAATTATGCTTTTTAGTGCTTATATATAGCAATTTATGGATGTCATAAGAGCAATAATTAAATTGTAGAGTTAGAATAGTGAGTTAGTTCCTAATTCTTACCTCCTAATTAATTTGTCCCGTTACTATTTTTGTTTGGTTAAATTTTTATGCTTGAACTATGAGGTAATTTACATTTTACACTATAAATTATCAATTTTGAGACATTTAACTTTCGAATCATCGATTTCTATCACATTGCACTAGATATATGTATGATTTGAGTTAAATTAAACTGAGAATTTCATAATAATAATAATAATAAAGGAATCATACGCATTGTATCTAGTTTTTTTTTTTTTTTTTGCCTTTTTTCAGTCTACTAATTTGATTTCATTATTTTTTAATCTAAAAAAGACATACAACAAGTATAATTTATTTTTTTACCCAATTCTCGGTTAAATTGAACTAAAATCATATATCTATGGTACAATGTAACAGTAATCAGTACTTCAAGAGTGAAATATGTATTTAACTCTATTTTTTGAAAAAAAAAAAAAAACTCCAAATAGGTCATAAATAATACACCGAAAACCAACAGACATATCACATATGTGAGCTAGTAAGAAGGGGGCAATGGCAGAACTATAAATTAATGTTTGGAGCCGCATAATATAATAGTACTGATCAATACGCATTTATGTAATATAAATAGAGGGACCAACAAGAGAAAACATTATAAATATAATCTACAACTTAAAAAGGCAAGTTACACTCCCTCAATTCTCATGTTTTAAGTTTGGGAGATTATAAAATAATATAGGAGAACTAGTAATCAGAGCATAAAAATTAGGGACGTGCACCTTGCCTTTTTATAGAGTCAAAGAGGTATGATTACGTTAAGACTGAACGCTCGGGTGCTCGAAGGTGGGACTCTAGTATATAGCGGAATCCTACATGAGTTTTATCTCCTTAATTGGTACTTATCGAGATGATTTTGAAGGACCGAAGATCATTGGCCTCCATACTCTTTATATTAGTAGGCCAACCATATATTATCCTTTTCTAACTTGGAATAGATTTTTTTTTATTTAGAGATATATCACAAAAATCTATCACAATTGCAGGTACAGTGGGCATTAAAAATAATTAGTTTTCTCTCTTTTATTTAATATGTTCTCTTTAAATATGTGAAAGAAATTAGAACATAGGTGAAAATAAGAGAATTAAGACCAAAGGGATTCAAAAAAGGTTTTAAAATTTTCTTGACTTTTTAATATTTGAGCTCAATGTTTAATTTTGTTTTTAAACATACATATATTTATATGTACTTTTCATATTTAAAATAAAATCTATGTTTTATTAATTTACTATAAATATATATTCTATCGACTTGAATTGCAGTTTCATAAAAATATAATTTTTTGAGCAAATTTATTGTATAGGAAATAGAGGACGGCCGGGGGGTTCTACAAATATTTTCTTTTTAGAAAGATTAATTTGAGGTTGTGAAATCCCCTTAAAGATCTTCAAAGGAGCAAGAGGAGTCGGTACAAAGTTGAGTCAATTGGAAATCTCGTAATCATCTTCATAGAGAAATATCAAAGAAGTCAGTACGAAGTAACGTCGAGTCGTTAACTGACAGCAATGGCGGTGGTTTGTGAGTGGGGTTAGATTAAGTGTAGACAAGAGCTTTGCGTAAATGGAGAGTAATTGATATCATTTAAACAATTTTGAGTCCCCGTTTTTTTGTCGACTGTATTTTGGGCACTTTATTTGTGTATGTCAATAATTCCTCTAATGAAAGGAGTCTTTTTTTTTTTCTAAGAAAAAAACAGAAATTCCCCACAAAATTGATAGCCCTTGAAATGACAGCTTATAATATTTTCTTAATCAAAAGAAAAATTACAGTAACTTGGGAGTCAATACCTAGTAGATGGACCGAGACTTGAAGGTGATATTGTTAGTGCTGTGATGACATATTTGTCTAATGGACAATAACTTGAGGTTTAAATCGAATATTTTATAGTTGAAATACTTTTATGGTCACACCTAATGAGAATTGCTAAGCTACTTTATGTTTTTTTTTGTTAATTACAATTTTCTCTCTCAAACTATCACTCGTTTCTCAAATACTCTTCACAAACTTTAACTCGTTGCAACTCGCCTCTATAAACTATACTTCTCTTTGCGATTTTCATATCCAACCTACTGAAGTTATTAGATTAAATGGTTTCCGTTCTACGTAAACGACACGTGACCTTCTTCTTATTTGAAAAGATAAATTTAATCAACTAAATTCTAAGTGAGTCATCTTATATATATATAAAATAAAATAAAATAAAAAATAGCTAACTACATGTTATTTTTTAGCTCTAGGAATTGCTAGAAACAATATAGAAAACTATGGAAGATTTAAACAAAGATACAATTGTCTTTTCGCGTAAAGAGAAGGTGACGTGTATGTTACGTGGGATAAAAACCGTTGGATACAACTTCAGTCAATTGAAATATAAAATCGTATTTAAAAATATATTTTATAAGAGTGAGTTGCATCGAATTAAAGTTTATAGAGTATTTAAGAATTCGAACATTAGTTTGAGAATAAAATTGTAATTAATATTTAATATTTATTTTTTATAAAGAGAGAGAAAATGAAAGGCAGCTAGTCCTCTAGACGTGTCCTTATCTGGGTGACAGGAATCCACTGGTGATGAGTACTCAGGACGAGGTCATATGTCACTTCAATTTTTGGAAGAGAAATGTATTTTCCTAATCCATCAAACACTTGGAGACTATTATTATAAGAATATGGACGAGCTGTCAAGCAACTTTTGTCACGAAATTTTGGGCTTTTATAGTGGCACTGTTCTAACTAAACCCAAATTTGACGCCAGAAAGTTCAACTGAGTTAGACTTTCCACCATCTTCGGCTCAGATGATCATCATGTCTTAAAAACTCTGATAAGATCCCATCTCACCTAACAGTGGGGGCCGCCAACTCTAAAGCTAACCTGCTTCCTTTTTTTATTTTTGGTTCTGTTGGGGCAAAACCTGATTTTAGTTTCCTATACACCATAGCTACCTCAGCTCACTGATCTGAGACTGCAGTGGACATTGAGTCCATGCATTCAGGCCTAATTTGATCCTCAAGGTAGTAAAATAATGAATGTGTGTAAATAAAGGTCTCTTTCTGCAGGGGGAAAAGTCGTACAAGAATTATGCAGTAATTGATTTGGGCTCTATCCCCAGAAACGTATTCTGAAAAGCTACAATTGGTCCTTGGCGCAGTGAAAAAGCAAACGATTAATTGCTCCCTGTCGAGACAAAACACTCTCTTTTCCCAATAAAGAAAACAAAGAACGAAAATCGAAGGAAGAAAAGAAAGGAGAAGATCAAGCGAGGTGCTGTACTCAGACCAAAGAAGAGGCATCCGGCACACCTTGCTCCTCATCTCTGGAGGGGGCCGTGCCATTAGGACGCTTGACGATAGAAGCACGACACACCGGACAATTGGAATGAGAATCGAGCCACAAAGCAATACAAGTAGCATGGAAGGAATGCTTGCACGAAGACAGCTGCTTCACTTCTTCCCCCTCTGCAAACACCGACAAACACACCGGGCACTCACTGTCAACATCTTTGACAAGCGTGTCCTTCTCATAAGTCTTAACATCCGAAACCACCTCCCTGCCGCTGATGTTTCCCTCGGTCTCGCTGGAGAATCTCCCGGAGGAGCTCCGGTCGCGCCCTCGGAAAGGGTTAGGAGGGCACTTCACGGCGTAAAAGCAGGTGTAGATCAAGGCTGGGATGGTAACCACGGCGACAAGAGCGAGAACGAATTCGAGAGGGGACAAGTCGATGCCGCGAGGCGGTGCAGGAAAGGGAGGGGGTGGTATATTGAATATGGTGGGTGCGTTCTCCATGATGGAGAAGAGTGGTATTCGTTGTGGTTATGGCTTCTTTCTTTTCCTTTTCTTTTTTCCTTTTTTTAGCAGCTTTTAGCGAAGATGCATTTGGGGACAGTGGGGTTCCCTGTGGAATTTTGCGTCGCAATAATTGACGGGAAATGTATGTTTAGAAGACAAAAGTTCACGTACCATCATGACGGCTATACTCCAGAACCTCTTACCTTAAGAATCGGTGTCCGGTTCAAGATAGGAGGGACTGGGTTGTGGGTCAATATGGACCAGAATCAGGCTGGATGGGTCGAACTTCGAACTTCGAAGAATAGATTAATCCACACGTCGGCCCTTGTTAATAATTGTTGCTGTGCCTGGCAAAGCCTAGCTCATAATTAGGTCGGGCCATGCGGGGTGATGCTTTGCCGAGACTCGGATACTGGTGGGTCTAATTGAACATAGTAAAGTGCCATCCAACACAGCTATAAATCGGGAGGTGCTTAGCAAAGTCCCACCTCGTAAAATTACAAAGATTGTAGATCAAAAACAGTATCGCTGTTGATTTCTGGGAAGGAAAATGAGTACAGACTACAAAAAATCAATGATTGAAGCATCTAATTGAGGTGGTATAAATATACCACAAGGTATATGATAGAGTTTTTCACATCTTTTGGAGCTGACCAAATTAACAGTTTTACCTCTATTTTTCACATGCACAATCTTCCTTACAACATTAAACGATGTCCAGGCTTTTGGCTCTATCACACAAATAGAAGTTACAGAGTACTTCAACGCAAAGCCATTGGCAGATGCCAGTCTATTCATCCCTTTGAAGATTATACTGAAAATTCCTGCAAGCCGTGGATCCCCGAAGGCGGGGTATTTGGCAAAGACAAGACCGCATGCACTGGAGGCAAAGTATCAGCACGACAAAGCGGGCAATTAGAATGGGATTTGAGCCACGTATCAATGCAGGTAACATGAAACAAGTGCAAGCATTCAGGCAACACGCGAATCTCCTCGGCTTCCTTGAACTCACACAAGCACACGGCACATGATGTTTCGCCTTCACACTCTTTGGAGTATCTAAAAACTGGAAGAAGTTGAACCATCGAATTGCATGTGCTACTACTAGGCCCGTCTTCTTGGCCGGTTTGAGGGCCTTGGCCTCCATTTGGTCGACTTGTCGCAGGCCTTCGGTTGCAGCAGCCAACCGCGATGAAATAGTATGTTGCAACCACAATCGCCCCGGCTACTACCCCAAAAAGACCAATCAAAACTGGGCTGAATCCCATTCCGTGTCTGTGCTCTGCATCCATGAGCTGGGAAGGAAGGAGGGCATGGTGGTTCTGTTAGCTGGGTTTGCAGAAAATTGTATCTATACGATGAAAGCTAAAAGGCTAAGGCTTATGCTATACGTTTTTCATAATTACGTCTTTGTAAATTTTTGGATTTTATAACACAAAACTAAGGCTAGCTCGCTGACATTTATAGACTGGTGAACGGACATGGTCGAGTGCAGGAAAGAAAAATGGCCTTTAGTAATAAATATACTGGTATAGAAGCTATCGTCGTTTCATCATATGTTTGTTGACCAGGAGGAAAGCGTTTTTTTCCAGTTGATTGGGAGATCAAAAAGTCTCTAAAAATGGTCATAGCGAAAACGTCAAGTCTAATGGATATATAATTAATCCAGAAGTCAAGTCTCTAGGCCTGCAATTAGAGCAACGTTTTTGTCTTCTTTTCCGGGGTAAGATACTCGTACAATATCCCAGTTTGTGACAAGCCAAATTGCAACCAACAAAGCTAACAAAAGAACAAAGCTGCTACGATTATTTTTCAAGAAGAAAAAAGATTGAACTGCAAGACTTCTAACAGTTTTGAGGGAGACTCGGGAACAAAGCAGTTCCCCTTCAATCATGTATATATGTAACTTTATAATTTATGCGTGAAACCGATGTTCAACGCCATTAGATATAATAACCATAATGAAAGTTGTTTTCAGACCCGTCCCCGGCCGGGCCGTTCACTCAGTTTGTGAAAATGCGACCATGTGAGTCAGGAGAAAATCTTACAGGTGCATAAATTACAGGGATTCGAATCTTATATATGCAAGGCTTTTGGTAGTGGTGGTCGGCAACGGCAACTGCGGCTTACGTGCATGATGATAAAGCTAACACTACCTCGCCCACCGGGAATCATCACACGATCAGGGCCTACCAAACAAAGATTCCGATGGTTTGAGTCATAACCCGTTTCCACTCCTAGGGGATTCTTTTGAATGCATACCAGATGACCATCATAATGTAATCACTGATCAGCGCATTTCATAATAATTTTCGGGGCTTATGCCGCTTAATGTTGCTCATTTCCTATCCTAAACTGCAGATCAACGTAACTATCGATGTGATCTTATTTCAAAACTGCTGTTCTCTCGATAACAAGCAAACAAAACACATAAAATCTTCCATTATCATTCGCGCAATCCGTGACCGCGATCTACACATTTGTATCTGCACAAAAAGCTTCAACATGGTAAAGAGAGGAAGGGTTGAGAAAGGGAAATTCCCCCCATGAGTATAAATTGCTAGAAATTATTCAGTCCACATAGATCACAGATCTGTCTTATCTTTTAGCAGCATATCCACCATTAAATTTTTCCCTTGATAATACTACTTGAAACACGTTCAATATCTGTTTGGGTACTTTTGTTAAATTGTATCTGATGAGGCCAAAATTTGTCTGGCTCACCCGATGGACAAAGGGCCACTGCCGAGTTTCTTCTAAGTATCAAACCGCCGACGTTAAGACAAAGTGAACGAAGTTTTCCTGCGGGATGAGCATCTGATGCTTCACAAGATGAGCGAGAGATATAGTAAAAAGGAGTATGTTTTGAAAAAAAGGGAGAAGCCTCGTATAAAACACATACCAGGGGTATTACTTATAAGAGAAGTTTTGCTCATCCTAACATTAGGAGTCAATAGGTAGTGCGGGTGAGGCTTCCTTTCCATCGTTCAAAATCGTACTTTGTGGCAGGTCAAATAGTCAGCGGGTTTTGTCACTTGTGGACAATGCCGTGTAGCGTTTGTAGAGTGGAAAGTTTCGTGGTTGGCTTGATGGAGGCAGTCGCCCATAACTGGGACGTTTCTGAGGACTGTAGCCCAAGCTAGTTCTTTCCGCGGATGTGACATTTGTTTTAGATAACTAGGGCCCTTTGGGCCTTCTCTTTCGAATTTTGGGCTTCTCAGAGCAGGCCTGTGCAGTCCATGTTTCTTCTTACTTTTTGGTTACCCTAGGCCAGGCTAAATGGGCTGATTATTCCTTACCCATCGGTATCTAATGTAATTACAGGCACAAGGTAAGGAACATTGATTTGATTCAAATGAAGAGTATATAATGCACAACTAAGTTTTGTAAGCATCCAATTCCAATCTGTCCCGCAAGGCCAATTGAAACATCGTGTATATGAAATTAATGTTAACTTCCTAGTACGGCCAAGAAATGAAACGTTAATCTTAGAAGCTGTCTAGACTCCAGGCTCCAGGAACTATGACGTTGCTCCAGGGGAGTTTGTGTAGGCTTTTGGACTTGTAAGCGGTACAATTATGAATTGGGTCCTTAGACCAAGTTGTCAGGTGGGATCTCGATCGGAAGAGATGTGTTGGGTGACCCAACATTACCCAACACGACCAGCAAATATTATGACGTATTAGTATTAATGACTTTTGTTTTCTTTCTCGTCGACGTCACCATGCATGCCTCCTCCCTTCACTGAGTATTATCATCGCGTCTATATCCTGACTCCTCTTTTCATCTCTAATTAAGCCAAAGTTTGAGCCGTACGTCAGTATGAGCAGTCGATAATGCTGTCCTTATAGCTGGACTCGAGGAGGTCGTTTTAGTCGTTAATTGACAGCCATTGAATAATTGGGCACTTGTTAGAGAAACTTGTCTACTAATAATCACTTCTTTTGACTGCTGGTAGCTAGGGACTGAAAAATTGACCTGAGGCCCGGTGTCCATGCTCAACCCTAAATATGTCAATAAATTTTCATGAGTAGGATGATTTTGAAAGAAGAAATTTATAATTATGGGAAAATTATAATAAACTCTCACGAATTACCATCTTAATATCAAATGCATCCCTAAACTACAATTCATGACGACTCAACCCCGAATCCATCTTTCCATAGCCAATTGCTCCCGGCCCGTACCACACTAACCATTAAGTAAGATGATTTCCGTGACAAGAATTATAAGTTTGGTGGGTTATATTTGATACTAGGATGTATATGGTAGTTCATGGGTGTTAATGGTAATTTACTCATTTTTTAATCCCGACAAATTATTGCTTCAATCTTAAATACACCCTCAAACTTATCGCACGTGCAAGTTATATTGTGCGACGGATTTCTAGCCAATGTGGTTGAGTACTAGCTAGCTGGCATGCAATTGATCACAACGGAAAGAAAGAATATTTTGGAGGAATCATGATCAAGAATTGTAGTTTGGAGAAATATGGTAGTCGTTCGTGAGAGTTTATTGTAATTTACTCAAAAATAAAAAGAAAGAAGAAAGTAGAGGAAGTGCCTAGCTAGCTAATGCCTAATTGTGAATTCTAATATTATCTCAAACCTCAACCAAAGCCGTAGCTGACGCCTTTGAGAATTCTTAATGTTTTGGTAGAATATATCTTCGTACTTTGTTGTCATGTCGGGTGTTACATACGTTATCAATTAATAGCTACAAAATTTGAAACGCTAGCTCAAGCTACAGTGTTTTTGAATATTCGACTGGGCCCAAAAACCTCGTTGCTGATCAACCTTAATTAATCTGATTTTGCTTCCCCTTGGTGCGCAAAATGTCTCCTTTGAAAATTCGTATAAATTTGTGTGAACAAGCTCTTTCGGTGCTCAGAGACCAATCAAACGCAATTTGGAAGCAAGTTGAGTGGCGCAAGATTTGATTCCCACCAACAACGATATTGTTGCTAGCTCTTCCACATGTTAAAAAGCAGCTTGAACTTTTTGATCCTGTGATAAGAGTAGGATCCCAAATGCCACCAATCTCTTTCAAGATCTATACACAGTTGTTTCAATTATTGGATTATTTTTCTCTCAAAAAAACAAATCTAATAATTCATTCCTCCCCACTCCTTCCCAACTTAATTTTTTTTAATTTTCTGCCCCAAAACTCCAACTGGATCGAGTCCCTTGTTGGTCTTTTGTAAATAATGTTATCTTTAAGAATTATTAACTTGATCATGATCACGTGCCCTATAATGCAGGCTATTCTAATTTCCATAATGTATACAGTCATCCACAACTACAGGGAAAAAGAAAATCGATGTTATTATTGCTAATTAATTAGCAGCAATCAACACCCCGAGCACCTTATTTTTCTTGTTTTAGTGCGTATAAAAATATATCCAAGAGGGTTCTCAGCCCCACTTGTGCCCCACTTGTGATGTCTCATCATCGTCACAATTCTTTTTTTTTTTTCTACAATTGAAATATATTGAAGTTCTTAACGTGTCCATTAATTATTAATTTTATTTATATATATATATTGCTTTATTTATAATGCCACGTTGAATATGATCTCAAGTTCGAGAGGGACGTACTACTGCAGATTGTCTCTTATAATATTTCAGGACAGCTGGTGTCAAATTATACAATTTCAATAGTTTGAAGCTTACAATATTATAATTATTTATTTATCAATTCATAATTACATATATATTATACTTATGGGTATCTCTTTATATTCACACACATCTCTATATAAAAACCTATACGTACCCACAAGTATTTAAGCTACATCTGCAGGGCTGAGATTCTGAGAAGATGATAATTCTGATCGCCCATGTTTTCAAATATCTAAATGTTCCCATTACCAAATAAAATAACAAAAGTGAAGTTATTTATTCTATATAAATATATGAGCATATTTCCTTGCATAAGTTGAGCTGAGGTTAAACAAATCTTACCTAACGAAGAAATAAAGTACTTAAATAGTATTTTTATCAAATGAATCTCAACTGAAAGCTAAATTTATAGCTTGAACTATTCATAAAAAGCTCGATTTGGTTAATTAATTACAAGCTAAAAGGAGGGGTGCAAATTGGTTATTGACTGTTCCTTGTAACTGAGTTCAGCCTTACCTAACCAAAGCATGACTCGTCCCGGCCTGTGAGTCTGTGACTTCCAATTCAAGTCAGATCTGAGGTGCCTAGGAGTCTGCAGAATTCCAATCCAATTTAGATGTTATGACTTCAGGTCGCCCCGCCCAGTAGTCTTCAGTCCCATAAGACGACTTGTTTATCAGTTTATCTTTTCGCGTGTAAGACCAGTAAAACTTACTCAAGGGAGGTTGTTTCTCATTCTCTCTCATTCTCTCTCTCTCTCCTTCATTATTCCAGTTCTCTGCACTGAACCAGTCAATTTATCAAATAGAGCTGTGATAGGCAGCCCCAGGCCTAACTTTTAAATAATTTGGTGGCCATGTGGCCCCCTTGCTGCCATTTCCTCGTACGTACGTATCTGAAGCAAAAGAAATGCTTGTTGGTAAGCTTTCGAAGACAGAAAGCGCCTCAAAACCCACAGGTGTTATCTGATCTGGCAAGTGTAACCATTAAGATAGTTGAAAAAAGCTGATCTCAATCTGTACTTTTCTGCTATAAATAAACCGCTACGTATATAAGTGGAGGGATTAAACAAATATTTTAGTACCAGTTTCATCCCCTCTATCTGTATCTTATAGCTTTCAAAATTTGAAGTCCGTGATTTTTCAAATGGGGTTAGACATACCTCGTTCTCTGTTGTTGCTTTTGAACTTTTTCAAGAATAAACAATTACCAGCCTCTCCCCAGTAAAGCCTTGGTTCCTAGAGTGCTCTCCCCCTTTTTCCAATTATTGTATTGTGAAAAAAGAGCATAGTATACAGTATGTACAAGTTCACCTACAGTATTAATATGATAAACTCTTCTTTAATTTGTATTGAATTTGCGCCTAGTTGATCTAACTAGAAATCGGGAGTGCAGCGGCAAACCCTGAAAACTTAGACCAATTTTAATCAAAGATCAGAAATTATCATGTTTATGTAACTGCAAGTGTGAGATTTTCCAATTCCAAGAGATTAGCCTAATAATTTAGGATTGAGTCTTAGTGATATGCTCGCTCTAAAATTTTAAGTTCAAACTTTATAGGTGCGTATAAGTTTATCTAGACACACAAAAAAAAAAAAAAAAACCGAATGTAAAATATTCCACGTATGTTTTGCTTTGTTAACTCTCCTTCAAGCTTTAAATATTTGTAATTTTTTATTAACTAGTTTTAGGTGGCTAGAAAAATCTTGTATGCAAAAGGTCCATTGAAATACAAATAAGCTGATAAGAGACAGAACTTTGAATATTTTTAGAAGAAAAGTCATTGTTTGTCCTATAAATTTACGTCAATTGCATTTCACTCTTCCTAACTTTAAAAAATACGATTTACGTCCTATAAGTATAAAACATTTGCAATGTTCGTCCACAGTCAAAATTTCCGTTATAATTGATGGAATTCGGCATTAAAATGACCAAAATAACCTCTAAAACAAAATTAATAAAAATATTTAAAAAATTCATTAAAAATAAAAAAATGATATTAAAAAAAGGTAATATTTTTTAAATAAAGCTATTGAAACTCTATTTCAATAATCTATATATATTTTTAATTTATTTCTTAATTTTATTTATTTTTTAAAAATTGTCTTTGAGGGTATTTCGGTCATTTTAATGCCAAATTCTGTCAAGTTTAACAGAAATTTTGACTATGGACGAACATTGCAAATGTTTCATACTTAGAGGACGTAAATCGCAGTTTTGAAAGTTAACGGATCTCAAATACAATTGACGCATACTTATGAGACGAACAATTGATATTTCTCCATATTTTTAATATCCCTTATCGAAGTTTGTTTCGTACACAAACTCCTGCTTGCTTAGACTAGTTGGCTCCAAGATTAAACTCTCACATTTGGTTACCTACTTCCCTAGAGGATGGAGGGAGAAGATCGAGAGACCCCAAATTTGACTGCATGTAGAGCTGGCAAGTGGCATGTATCCAAAAATTGCAACAACATTTAACACGGGAAATTAAAGCGAGGGGCATGTGGTAAGCATATGAGGTAACGATTTTGTCACCTTTATCTTTTTACGCTTTCTTTAATGCCTCAAATGGACCACGAAGCCATTATTGAGGCTTCGAGAAAGAGCCATTCAATGGACTTGCCTTAAAATAATTCCAACTATATTATATGATGATAAATGACCAAACCTGCTCCCACGTGGCCAAGTTCTTGCTTTTCGTAAGAACCGCATATTTGCACCTCTAATCAAACATTATTTAAAAATATATATAAATTTTATCTACGCATTGAAAAGAAGTTAGAGAAGAATAAGAAATATGCTCTTTTGCGTTTACATTTACCGTTGTGGAAAGAGACAATGATAGACCGAGAGGCCGAATTTTAACTATCCCGTTACGACTTTTCAAAAGAGTAAACCCTAAGTCGAAATAGTCTCATAAACCAGCAAACATTGCAAGAATATAAAAGCAATTCCACTTTTCATTGGGTGGAGAGAGAGAAATATGGATTTGGCAAGTACTTTAATGGTGACGTTTCTCAGTTTGATACGACTGTTAGCCACAACCAATCTCAAAAGGAAGTGGACTGGTGAACAATAATACCTTTCCTCTTTAAAGCCTTTAAAGGGGCACCCCCAATAGCTATTATTGAAGCAGTGCTAAAGGTCTTATCTTAGGAAGAGAAAAGGAAATTGGAATCTCCAACGGAGTTATTATTAAAGCAAATCCGAGTAGTTTGTATACGGAGATAATCATATCAGATGGTCATCCGTGACCGTAAGGCGTGATCCATGGAAGCTCTTCTTCTTTTGTTTTTGATGCTTTTTTGAAATTATTAACATGGTGGAGGAGAACAGACTGGAGAATGCCTTTAAACCAATAGGATATTAGAAGAAACTTGTATGATTAATGGACAAACATATGAAGACAATCAAAAGCTAGCTGTCGGATTAAGGATTACCATAATTGTATATAAACAATAATTCCCATAGGAAGTTGTTTAGAAGAAAAAAAACAATCCATAGGAAGTTAAAGGAATTAAGAGCATAAGGGTTACTTCTTTTAGTGGGAATTCTCATGGTCAAAGAGACTAATCTCATCAGCTATAGGGACCGGTAATGAATTAGGGATGGTTTTTTTTTCAATAAAATACACTTTTGCCCACCAACTGTTTTACGTCTAGAATTATCGATTAAATTTTATTTCACCTCAATTACTAATGTTGTATTTATACCCCTACGTTAATTTGTACGAAAACTAATATTTTTAAAGGAAAAATACACCTTTTCTCAAGCACTAATTATTGAGGTACGGATACATAGCACTTCGAACTATCGATTTCATATTTTGCCCATCAACTACCACCCTTATACGCTTTTCATCCTCCCTTGTCAATTTAGATAAAAATTGATATTTTGATTCAATGAAATAACAAATTTATATATAAAACAATTATGAGAGTGTTTTTTTTTATTTCAACAAAATATCAATTTTTCGTCCAAATTAAAGACGTGGTGTAAAATATCGAAACTCCAAATTCGGTGGGAGAATTTGTATCTAATCATATTTTTAATCAGTAAAACGAAAAGTTAACCTTCACAAACCTATCATTGTCCAAAAAAATGTGGGGATAAATCCATCATTTTACGGATCCAATATATTAATTTTCGTCCAAATTATGAGGACCTTAATAATTATTGGGCGAAATATATATTTAGTCCCCCTTTTTATTTCTAGGCAAACTATGGATGCTGCGGATACGATTAGTGTTGCGTATTATTGTAGCACTTGATGTCTAATCATAAAACGTCTGTTTTTTTGGACTTTAAAGTCCAAAATCAATGGCTTAGTAGATGTCTTATATAATAGCAATTAGTGCTATTACCTTTTTCTTAACATTAATTTCTGCCCATGAGTCAATTAGGTAGTTGCAAACACCCCCTCGCTCTTAATTACAAAATTAGGTAATTAATCATCAGTTCATCTTGAACTGTGTAAATTGTTTTAAAAATAATATTACCAGATAAGTGGAGTTTTTAAACTCTTTTGATCTACACCATGCATCTTAAATTCTCTAAATACTACTATAGGATCATCGAATAAGGACTGAAGTTTTAAACTTTTGATTCACACTATACAAAGTGCATATCAAGATTTGCGATACTACTTGACTTCTTTCTCTTGCAATTACCAAACAATGCAAAACCAAGGAAAAAAGGGCACATCCCTTTTGGCCCTTCTCCCCTTGCGCAAGGTTGTGGGATGAATCCATCCTTGCCTCCTTAGTTGCATGTGCTCCGGCCATCACGGGGTTGAGAAGAGGGCGGGGAGAGGGAGAGTGGACAGAGATGAAGCTAAGCGGGGGATGGCGAGGGCCATGACTCCTCCAACCCTTCAAAAACTTCTAAAAAACAGCAGATTCTTTACTCTTTTTTTTAATAAATTTTTGAAATTTTTTTATGATCTATTCATTTTGTCTCCCCCGAAAAATCTTTTTCATATAATTGGTACTTCCAATAGTTAATTCTTGACTTCGTCCCTAAGAGTGTAAGTATCCATATTACGCAGTGGATGCATCTGGTGGGGTCAAATCCAACCATGACTGCGTGATGGATCCATACCTTCCCCTCATGCCACTATCGTAGGAATTTTTCTAATATATAACATCCCTTAAAAATGTAATAGTTCCGAAACTTACTCAATGGAAGAAGGCAATTTAAATATTTTATCTTCTATAGTGTTTTTTTAGTAATAAGAAAAATTTCAGTATCCCTGAAAAGTTCAATTTCAAAAGAGATAGAAATAAAATAAATTAAATGTTGTAGGATTTATATTTTTCTTCAGTCATCTAATTAATACTGTAAATTGAAGAGGATCATAATCTATCCGTTACACTCAATCTTTATATACGGTTTTGAACAACTTGATTTAGTTGAAAAACAGATTGACAGTAGTGAGAGTGCAACTGCCTGTGACTTATTTACGACTTGGATGTAATATTCCTCATTATCAACCCATGAAAATTAAAATGAAATGGCAATAGATATTAGCAAAAGATTTCACACTTTGGGAATTATCCGATATGCATTCTAGCGACCTCTTAAAACTATAATACCAAACTTATCACAACACATTCCTGACCTTTTCACAACCGTTTAAAATGATTCCCTTTTAATTAGGGACATAAAACTCCCAATAAAAACACACTATCAAATCTACTCTCAAGTCTAATTTACCTATTTCCAATTAAGTATATTAATTCAGCAAAAATAATAAAGTCCGTCCAAAATATATCCCATAATTTTGCGGCCGAAATTTCTAGATAAGATGCTGTCAAAAACTGACAAGTGTCTTAGGATTTTATACGTAGAATTTTATGGATACTTTGACCATGTGCTGTACAGCCTATGTGGCCCCAAGGCAAGGCTGTTGTTTAAAATATTTATAAATAGCCACTAAAATAAGAATAATTGAGAAGAAAAAAAAAATTGTATAAAAGGGAAAATCTCTCAACTGCTGGGAGGTGATCACTAGACTGAATAGCTACCATAAACGGCAACCCCGTGTGGGGTATTGGCCTCGGAAATCAACACACACGTGCACACGGACCGAGAAGCTCACCGTCACCGTCACCGTAGGCGAACGGCGAACTTTTTCTGAGTTTTGGTTGTATCTTTTTTTTTTGCTAAATGAGCTTTGGTTGTATCTAGTGCGGGCTTTTACTAACGAATGCCGTCTTTAAAATGAGACGGTGGGTTACGGCTAGTTCTCTCTCCAGTCCACTCTTGCCCAAACTCTTTCTCTGTTTCTTTTGACGGAAAAGAAAAGAGAGAAAAGAAAAAAAAAAAAAAAAACTGAGAAAAAAAGGGGGACAAGGAAATGGTCGTTGTAGATGATGATATGTTGGAGATGAGCATCATGGTCGCCTCTGGAGCTCCTTCTTCCGTTCGATTCCTTGATGCTTATCCCAAAAGGTACACTTTGAAGACGCCCAATCTTCTTGGGTCTCTGGATTTTTAACGTTCTTGGTACTTTTTTTACTTCAGTAGTGTGTGTGAGATAAAAAGTATATGTTTTTATGGATTTGAAGGGTTTAATTCAGCGTTTCCCACCCGTGTTTGGAGGATTTCGAGAGATTCTTGGGCTGGGGTTAGATATAGTCTTTCTTTAGCGTTTCCTGAATCTCTTTCTTGGGTTAGGTAGAGCTTGAACAGAAAAACTTTTTTTCTTTTTGTTCATTATTTTCTTTTTATACTTCTTATATACTCTTAGCTTTTTTTCCTTTTGAGTTGGGTTTATTGAATAATTTGTTGATTTATCGATGTGGGTTTGTGAGGAATTTGTTATCTGATTGATAAATCTAGGGTTTTGATGGAGGGGAGATATACCGGGGATTGATTGGTTTCATTGAAGGTGTTTATAAGGTTGTTTTCTTGAATTGTGTTTACTGGGGATGGCAAAATATTCAACCCCACCAGCAACAAAAATCTTCACCAAGGAGATGAGCTGAGAAATGGGAGATTCTCTCCTCACGGCCCTTTCAATGGAGAATCATCACCCATCCACTCTCTTGTCCATGGATTCCAGTGCCTCCTCGCACGATGATTTTGATCTGGAGAATCGACAAATTGTTCTTTCCCGCCCCCCTGATATCAATTTACCCTTGTCAGCCGAGCGCAGCCCACCTCCGCAGCCATGGAATCCGGATTCGTGTGATATTCTAGATGTCGGGCTTGGTCCACAGGTTTATGAGACCGAAACTTTTCTTACTATCCCCAAGGCTGGAAGGAAATGCGCCAAGAGGGTTGATAGTATTTGGGGTGCCTGGGTTTTCTTTAGCTTTTACTTTAAGCCTTCTTTGAATGAAAAATCGAAGGCAAAGATTATCCGGGACAGCAATGGAGTGTCTGGGTTCGACAAATCTGATCTCAAGCTCGAGGTTTTTATGGTTCAACACGACATGGAGAACATGTACATGTGGGTTTTCAAGGAGAGACCCGAGAATGCATTGGGGAAGATGCAGCTTAGGAGTTATATGAATGGGCATTCTCGTCAAGGAGAGCGTCCATTTCCATTTAGCGTTGATAAAGGTTTTGTTCGTTCTCATAGGATGCAGCGGAAGCAATATAGGGGTCTGTCAAATCCCCAGTGCGTGCATGGAATCGAGGTTCTTCAATCACCCAGTCTCATGGGTCTTGATGAGGAAGAGCGGAAGAGGTGGATGGAGCTAACGGGCAGGGACTTGAACTTCACGATCCCACCAGAAGCAAGTGCTTTTAGTTCATGGAGAAACCTTCCCAACACAGACTTTGAGCTTGAGAGGCCAGCTCCTCCAATAAAGACTGCCCCTAATTCCCACGCAAAGAAATTGCTTAATGGTTCTGGCCTGAATTTGTCAACTCAGCCATCTAACCATAGCAATGGAGATTCAATGGACCTATCACCTGTCAGCAGCAAGAGGAGGAAAGATTTTTTTCCACATGGGAACGATGATGATTGCTACTTGGCTGTTAATCCTCCCTCTGATCGGATTCCTGATGTGGAAATGCACCCAAATGAGCCACACTGGTTGAATGACTTTAGTGGCGTAATGAAGAATATTTATGGACCTGTTACAGCTGCAAAAACAATCTACGAGGATGCAGATGGATATCTGATCATCATCAGCTTGCCCTTTGTGGATCTTCAGAGGGTAAAAGTTTCTTGGAGAAATACACTCACTTGTGGTGTCATAAAGGTATCTTGTGTGAGCACATCTCGCATGCCATTCATCAAGAGACATGATAGGACTTTTAAGCTTACAGATCGATCTTCTGAACACTGCCCTCCAGGAGAATTTGTTAGAGAAATCCCACTTTCGACCCGAATTCCTGAAGACGCTAACATAGAAGCTTATTATGATGGGCCAGGATCTGTGCTTGAGATTATGGTGCCAAAACTTCGTGTGGGGCCTGAAGAACATGAGGTTCGTGTTTGCCTTCGCCCTCACCTAGGGGGCAATGATCTTATGTTAACTTAAGATAGGTGTTTTTGGAGCATTGTAAGGGTTGTCGCCATGGTTGGTGCTACATTGTTTTACTAACTTTGTACCATACAGTGAAATTCTATGAATCAAAATGTGCACCTCACATTTGTCTTTTGCAATCTCTGCTCACTAACCGTTGTGGCATTTATTCCATTAATCTGGTTAGCTTTTGCCTGTAATGATTCTTGATTTTTCAACTTACAATTTATTTTAATTATTTGTATAATCCACGGATAAATTACCTTCTTGCATGGCTTGGGTAGGTTTTCTAAATTGTCTCACTTTCATTGTATGTTTTAGATACCTTATGAAAGTTTCCAGAGTCAGGTATCATGTGATTTACGAAGACACTGTGTAACAGACATTTTGTTGTCATCAATATTCCTCTGCTGGCATCAATGTTCATCAATATTTTGTGACGGACTCTTTCAGTGTATTTATTCCTTTAATCTTGTTGGCATCATCAATAATTCTCCTTTTTAGATCTCAAAGTTCATGTGAAAACTTTTGTTGTATAATTTCCTAAAACACTGTTATATTCTTTCAAAAAAGAAAAAGAGAGTAAGAACCAATAAGGTTTCATGAAAAATCTCATGAGATTTCTACTGTAAGAACAGAGGTTGGAAAACAGTGGTAGATTTTTTGGAGATCTTCGGGTAGTTATCATATATTTCAAACCAAATGATCTATTTCGAGGTAGAGAGAACATTGCCCTTCTGAAATTAGTTCTTTGGTACATAAGTATGATTATTTGTTTGGTGTTCTGCATTTTCTAAAGAGAGATCTCGAGCAAAATTTGCAGCCAATCCGGATTAATTTGTTCTCAAATTGACTGCTGTTTAGTCATTTCCGGTTCACAATGTATATCTTTCTCTTGGACAAAGATTGGCAGCTCCCGTCGGCGAGTATGACTTGCCGGGGCTTTTAGCGTGTAAAACAAGAAGCCCACAAATCAAAGATTCCATCCAGAATTTCTTTTGTAACTAGCTCGAATAACTTCAGTGAGCCAGGAAGTTTAGTAGTGGGGCCACATTAATCAACTTGTGCTCTCGAAGCCACGTGCTGCTTGGGTATGTCTACAGCCAGCCCAGAAATGCAGCGGCACGGTTTTCCGCACATCAGTATTTGTAAATCTATTGGTGGGTCAAGTGAATATGCAACCTCCTTGAGCTGGACTCTGCTCTAAATTTGCTTGCCATGTTGCTCCTGGTCGATTGGAGAATCGATCTTTATTTTATGATTTGGGGGTCGTGAAATCTGTCATGGGGATTCAGAAAAAGCGTCTCTGCTTGGGAAGGTAAGGACTGGTAAAGTACGAATGCCGATACGAATAATAATCCTCTTCCAAATGCAGGTGTTGACCGAGTCACCTAGAGCAATGACAGAGATAAGACAACGCCCGTTTTGAATTTTTCCTGGGTCTGCCTAATTGCTCTGAGATTAACCTTACAGGTCGAATGTCATAAGCCAATAGAGTCTTGCCACTTTTGCGGAAGGATATTCTCAGGGATGACTTTTTTGAGTGATACTTTGGGGGAGAAAGCAAGGGCCAAGATATCTGTGGGGGCTGAGTCAACGGAAATGTCTTTTGCAAGTGCAGTGGATGTGAAGAAAAAAAAAAAAAAAAAAGGTTCGTTGGGTGAGGGTCAAGGATGGCGTCGGCCCGTATGATATTTTCTTGCCCCACAAGCAAATTTCAATTTTGTGGTGCTCTTTTGCTTTTCCGCGTTCCGGGTGTTGCGCCTATTCTAGTGACGAGTGTATTCCACTGGGAGAAATGGAAAACCGACCCAGTCTCAGTTGAGGGAAACAGGCACTTTCTTCGGGCTTTCTGGGTTTTTTTTGTCCATGTCTTTTGGTGGGTAGGTTGAGGCCTGGGAAAAATATCTGAGAGATTTTTCAACTCGGAAGTGTGCAGATTTTTCATGTGCGCCTCCAATTTTTGCTTTTCCGTTGGCATGAGATACAAACGGCTCTTGTTAGGAAAAAAAAATATTGAAGTGCTTCCTAATTTTCATCTGCCCAACCTTTGGGTTCGTAAATTTGTATAAATTATCTTTAATTTTTTTTTTTATTAATGTATTATTGGTGCGCACGATAACAATAATATATGAGCATATTAGAAAAAGAAGGAAAATGATAGGAAGCCACAATTTTTTGGATTGTTAGTAGGAATAAAGCTTTACTGATGCGTGAGAGATGAGGAGATGGAAGATGACTTCGATGGACTTGGTGGGCAGATGGAGGATTTTTCTGGTGCTTTCGGTTTTTAGGATCCTTCCCAGAGTCTGACATCATGAGTGATGTCAGTTTTTTTGTCATCATTGTGAGATATGTTACCACCTTTGGTCCCTCTACTTTGATAACCTATCAAAGGACTCCCTCCCTACGTGTTTTTCTCAAACTCCCTTGTTTTTTCATGCCGACGTTTATTAATTGACACGTTAGCATTTCTTGACAGAAATAAAAAAATAAAAAACGAACCCAAACAAAAACAGAAATAGAAGTAGAGGGAAGAATCTTTCGCCACCCTGTCCCACCTCGAGATTGAGGGTTACCTTGGCCATGTGTTCTGTTTTGTTTAACCTTTCTTTTTCTTTCAATCTAATTTACTCTAAATTATTCGCTTTGTTTTCGGTTTCCAGTGATGGCATGCAGAAAATGCGCCTTTAGTTGTTAGCCCACTTGATGCCAACGCGTATTAACTATCTCGCTGGCTGCTTTACTAGTTCCGTCTAAGGGTCTATTAACTGATTCTTCTAGTAAAGCCAACATAATTTTTATTTTCTTATTTTTAGTTTTCTAATCGCGACAAAAGCTGGTACTCGACTTTTTATGTTTTTTTTTCCTCCCTCGCACTCCCTCAATGCAGTGGATCTTGATATTTTAAGAAAGAAAAAACCGTGAGCTGCGAAGAAGCTTTTGCACCTCTTATTAGGCCCAGAGAGAGACCGTTAATAGGCCCAGGACACGAAACTCTACTCCTACCTGAAGCAATTCAGAATCAGCAATACATTTTTTCGTATTATTTTTATTCCTAAAAACAAAAATATTTTTTTTTCCTTTACTCAAATCTTAAGCCAAGTACTGTAACAAGCAGTCAAGCACTGGGCAGCTTCAACACGAGGAAGCCCAAAACATAATCATTACTGCAAACAAGAGAACATTCAAATCATATATGGGTTCAGAACTTGGTCTTGATATTCAAAACTGTAAAAATGTCAGCAATGCGTTCCAGGCAGCAATTTAATCAAGTACTTGAGAAGGAAACATAAGCAAAATATGGGCTTTGAACAAAACTAGAAATAACTTCAAAGCCCCAACAATATTCCATATAGCAAAAACATTTAAACTAATACCCTAGCAGAAATTTAGTCGACCTCCTCGATCTTGGGGCCAGCACCGCTTCCTCCAGCGGGAACATCCTCATCAACGCCGCCACCCATGTCAGGACCAGCACCCTGGTACATCTTGGCGATGATTGGGTTGCAGATGCTTTCCAATTCCTTCATCTTGTCTTCGAATTCATCTGCCTCAGCAAGCTGGTTGCTGTCCAACCATTGGATGGCCTGCTCAATGGCATCCTCAATCTTCTTCTTATCAGCTGGAGTGAGCTTGGCACCGATCTTCTCATCCTTGATCGTGTTCCTCATGTTGTATGCGTAATTCTCCAAAGCATTCTTGGCCTCTACCTTCTTCTTGTGCTCTTCATCCTCAGACTTGTACTTCTCAGCCTCTTGAACCATCTTCTCAATCTCGTCCTTTGAGAGTCTACCCTTGTCGTTGGTAATGGTGATCTTGTTCTTTTGACCGGTGGTCTTGTCCTCAGCAGACACGTTCAAAATACCGTTTGCATCAATGTCGAAGCACACGGTGATCTGAGGAACACCCCTGGGGGCAGGTGGGATTCCTGAGAGCTCAAATTTACCGAGCAAGTTGTTGTCCCTGGTCCTTGTCCTCTCACCCTCGTAGACCTGGATCAACACACCAGGCTGGTTGTCAGAGTAGGTAGAGAACACCTGCTCCTTCTTTGTGGGAATGGTAGTGTTCCTGGGAATCAACACGGTCATGACACCACCGGCAGTTTCCAGACCAAGGGAGAGAGGGGTGACATCCAAAAGCAAAAGATCCTGCACCTTCTCGTTACCCTCACCACTCAAAATGGCAGCCTGGACTGCAGCACCATAAGCCACGGCCTCATCAGGATTGATGCTCTTGCAAAGCTCCTTTCCGTTAAAGAAGTCCTGCAAAAGCTGTTGGACCTTGGGAATTCTAGTAGATCCACCAACAAGGACAACATCATGGATGGTGCTCTTGTCCATCTTAGCATCTCTCAAACACTTCTCGACGGGTTCCATACACTTCCTGAAGAGGTCCATGTTAAGCTCCTCAAATCTGGCACGAGTGATGGTGGAGTAGAAATCAATTCCCTCATACAGAGAATCAATTTCAATGGTAGTCTGGGCAGTGGAAGAAAGAGTTCTCTTAGCCCTCTCACATGATGTCCTCAACCTCCTAAGAGCTCTTGGGTTGCCAGTGATATCCTTCTTGTTCTTCCTCTTAAACTCCTGAACAAAGTGGTTCACCATTCGGTTGTCAAAGTCTTCTCCACCAAGATGAGTGTCACCAGCAGTGGCTTTCACCTCAAAGATACCCTCTTCAATGGTAAGAAGAGAGACATCAAAGGTACCACCACCGAGATCAAAAATCAACACATTCTTCTCACCAACACTGGTTGCCTTCTTATCAAGACCATAGGCAATGGCAGCAGCCGTGGGCTCATTGATAATACGCATAACATTGAGACCAGCAATGACACCAGCATCCTTGGTAGCCTGACGCTGAGAGTCATTGAAGTATGCAGGTACGGTGACCACAGCATTCTTAATCGCGAAACCCAAGTAAGCCTCAGCAATCTCACGCATCTTCATAAGAACCATGGAGGAGATTTCTTCAGCCGCGAATTGCTTCTCCTCAGCTTTGTAATTGACGATAATCATGGGCTTGTCACCAGGGCCAGGAATGACCTTAAATGGCCACAACTTAATGTCACTCTGGACAGAGGCATCAGTGAACCTCCTGCCAATCAACCTCTTTGCATCTGCAGATATAGACATGTGTCAGAATAACCAGTATTTAAGATCATAATAAAATAAACAAACAGATATGTAGCCATTCAACAAGCAATTGGCAATACAAACAAATATCATTCACCAATCAGTTAAAATACCAAGTTAAAATTCTACTCGGAATAAATCAATTATTTTCAATTCCCATTACTCCTCGATACCATAACGCACATAAAACTTCCATTTACATTTCATTTCCCATTCAAAAAGCAGTTAACGGAAACTGTGCCTAACACCTCAACCCTTCAATCAATAATTAAAGTATTTACAAACCATCTTCAAAGCTACCAAATCAAAATATAATCCAAGATTTCAAAAAATCAATGGAAATCCTAGCATCATTCCGGAATATGATTGTTCTGAGATGTATCTCACCTACCTATCAAATTGAAAATCATTCATCATTACCCTTATTCCCCTAATTTACTTAAACCCGCAACTCTAAAATCAACATTGTCGAAGTAAAAGAAGAAATATGACAATCAAATAACCCACATAGAAACCTATGTAACGTCGTAAGAACTAATGATGAGAGCAAATAAACTTCAGTATTCTGCACATAACATATAAGTCTAATCCTGGTAACAACTCCATGTGAATACAAGCGCAGAAATGCAGATCTGAACGACAACAGAGCAAAATAATTAACTTAAACAAATGGAACATCATCAGCAAAAGAACTAAGATCTAAAACATGTAACACAAGTTTAAATATCATGTATGACACGATAGATTGGAGGCCAACTAAAGAGAGCGGGTAAAGAGAAAGCTAGATCAGCATGCGCTCAGGATTAATGACGTAAATCTAGACCTACAATAGCATCTACAGGCGGAAAAATCAGATCTAAGAAGCAGCAAAAAAGAACAAGTTCGAAGGAGCTTAGATCTCACCGAAGACTGTGTTCACGGGGTTCATGGCGACCTGATTCTTGGCCGCATCACCGATCAAACGCTCCGAATCGGTGAAGGCAACATAGGACGGCGTCGTCCTGTTACCTTGGTCATTGGCGATGATCTCAACACGGTCGTGTTGCCACACTCCCACGCACGAGTAGGTGGTACCGAGATCGATACCGATTGCTGGGCCTTCTCCTTTTCCAGCCATTGGTATTCTTTCTTTGTTCGGCTGAACAAAAGAAGAATGAGATAGATCTGATGGATGAAACAGAAGAGGAAACAGCTAGGGTTTCAAAGTGAGAGAGCAAAGTAGGGTTAAGCGCAGTTATATATAGTATTTAGGGTGAAGGATTCGAGAATGTTCTAACCCCGTACTTTTGGAGCCGTTCGATTTCAAATGGAAACGGACGGTTTCAGATTGTTTCGATGTCTTCCTCTTCCTCCTCTAGTGTTTGACTCCTCTCATGTCCGCGTCCCTGAGGTCCCTACGGTCTCCGATTGTAAGTCTTCTTTTCCTTAATTATGGTTTAAAGTTAACTATAAAGGGTTAATTTAAGTGATTAAGATCTGAAATCTAGAAGTTTATTTTTCTTTAGATCAATTTCGAATCTACTCAAATACAAATAACTTATTAATATTATTTTCTTGACAAAACTAGACTGACTCAATGTGTGTGATTTAGAGATTATACACCGAATCCTCAGTTTATCAATTTATTAAATGGGTCTACTAATAATAAAGAATCTTGTGGGCCTATCTTTTTTATTGTCTTGTGGTAGAGATCAAGAGAATAAAAAAAAAGAAGAAGTTAAAAACAGAATCTCATTCCCTAACAAAAAAATAGGGGGGTCAAAAACATCCCAACTTAGGAAAAATTAAGCAGATACAATTGAGAATATTTTCCTTCTGGGTCGTAATTCGGGTAATTCAACGGCATATAGGAAACTGAGTTTACGATATTGTTTAATAAAAAATAAAATAAAAAGAAGCTAACCATAGAGTAATTTACGCGTCAGCAGGGGCTGCGATGAAGGTAGGAATCTGCTTTTTTTGACTTTTGGGGTGGAAAACAGAACAATGAGACGTGCCAGCTCATTGGCTCCGACGTGTAGTTTCCGTGCAACGTGAGTTTAACGTGTTCTGGTAAGCCTTGGCCCCGCGAACGGAAGAAGATTCTTAAAAGCACGCGGAGACTTTTTTGGCTCTTTTTGCTAGGCTGCTAGCCCCACCGGCGTTATGCAAGCCGCGAAGAAATAACCTCCAAGAGTAAGACGATGACGTGTAAGGCGCATGTGAACGTTTCTTTTTGGAGTTTGGGCTGGACCAGTTTTAGCCCAATTATGTGCTGTTCTAGGTGCTAATCCAGGCCCATAAGTGCAGTATGCTTTATTTAAATTCATTTTTCCTTCGTCGTTGGAACAGCAGCACGGATCGGGTGGATTGGGCCCCCCACTATGGACAGGGTGACTACATTGGGGACGGTCGTTTTTTTTGTTCTTCTACGTAGTTTCTAAAAATATTTCTTTTAACAAATATTTTATATCTTATTTTTATTTAACATATTGTTAAAAGAAATTTAAAAATCTTCACCTAAGTTTTAATGGGATTTTAAAAACATGCTGACCTGCTGATCCCTGTCAAAGAGGATGACTGGATGATTAAGAGTTTTCAATTGGGGCTTAATGACCCACAAATTAAGCACTTAATATATGCAGGTAACCTGTTGATCCCTGTCAAAGCAACAAAGGAGACACTTGAAGTTGCTAGAGAGATTCTCACAAATGACCAAGAGATGCGTGGGTAGGAAGTAATTTTTTCTAGGTAAGTGTAGGACATTTTTTTAGGTAACGAGAGAAATCTGGACACCTATTCACGTATACTGAGCTCGGACGGACCTGACCAAATATCCGTATAAGTTAGATTCAACACCACACAAAACCAAGTAAGTCCAGCTTTGCTGTAGAAATGGCCTTAAGAAATTGTTTACACATGAGGGGATTCGAACATTGATCTTTATCAGCCCCTCAAGCAACAAATCTGTGAGGTGCTAGGGTTACGTAGCTCTACCATTCCTTTCAAATATTTGGGAGTTAAAATACCGAGTATAGGCAAGAAGGCTGAAGCTTTAGAAGAAATCACAACAAAAATCAAGGGGAAATTTGAAGGTTGGAATTTGGAAAGAAAAAACACTTTCACAAGTTAGTTGATTGTGCCTAATCAAATTTGTGATATAATAGTGCATTGGAAAATTGCTGCAATTATTGCAGACCGCAACGTAGCTAGAGCTGATTTTATTCAATTCATAACCAAAAAACAAAAAATCCATGGAAGTGCGAACAAATTTGCGCATAACCTGGCCAAAGAGGGAGCTTGACATTGGATGAGCTGGTAATGGCCAACAAGGACTCCAGAGGCATATGTGCCCTTCATTACACAGGAGAAGGACACCTATCCCGTTTGTTAATATAGTTTGAATGGTTGTTTTCTATTGTGCGTGGTGGCTCTATGCCCACTGATGGTTTTATAAGGATATTATTGTTTCTTTCATGATCTTATTAAAGTTTGCTTACAACAAAATTATATATATAGAAGAAAGAGGAACCACCTAAATGTTTGGTCGACCTAATTACCTTACACATCCTTCTAGTATTCGACTTTTGCAAAATCATCCCTGGATAATGATTTCAATTGTATAATCCTTGTGGTATGTGATTGAAGCAAATCAGTCCCTCCGACCATTTTCTGGTGGGCACCTTGACAGAATCAAGCCTACATGTCATTTTATTGCTAGATCATTATGCCATGTAGAAGAAAAAAAAACCATACAAAATGCCCTATCATCATAGCAAGACATGTTGGTTTATATTAAAAATAAAAAAAAAAAACCGAAGCAAAACATTGCATCCGTTTGTTTCAAACAAAAAAAAAAAGACTATTTTTTTCACCCACGTGATTTCTCCCCCAATTTACCCTAGCAAACCTTAACATAACTCCACTTTGCCCATTCACATCCGAACTTCCATCGAAGATGTTCTCTGTCGAAACTCTGCTCACCCATGCTCCCCTCGTTTCCGTTGACATTTATCAGCCTTTCCATTGATGTTTATCTTCCCCGAACCTCCGTCGACAGCCTTACTACCACTACTCTGCTCACTATCACTCTCTCTCTCTTTTTCTCTGTCTCTGTCTCTGTCTCTCTATTTATCTATCTATCTCTATCCACCTTTTACAGGTCAATTGATAGGTTCTTTGTTCTTCTGGTGAATTCATTTGAGGGGTTATTAACATAGTTTCTTTGTTCTTTGGTTCTATTGTAAATAGATATAGCATGTGATTGTGTATATTTCTGATAATTCTGTTTTGTTGTGAATTCCTTTATAGCATAGACATAACATGTTGTGATTGTGTAAATAGATATATCATGTTGTGATTGTGTAAATAGATATAGCATGTTGTGAATTATGTTATGTTGTGATTTTGTAAATAGATATAACATATTATTTCTTTGGTTATGTTGTGAATTCCTTTATACGCTAGAGTACACCCCATGTGATTGTGTATATTTATAAGAATCTAGGAAATCCATTAGTTATGTGACAAAAACAACGAATAGAGTAACGACCGAAGGAAGGAAAAAAAACAAAAAAAATAAAACGCAAAGAAGTGGGAAAGAGGATACATATCTACTCCTTATGTGTTTATGTTAGAGAAATTATAGTCAGTGACATATTCCTTTGGTACAGTTCTTAGAGAGAATTGCACCGGGCATCTCTTGTACAACAATTGGCTTAATTAAGAATGGTGACCACCCTTCTTGATTGATATCAATTTCTTTTTCCTTCCCAGCCTTGTACTCCCCACTGTGATACGTAAACCTGGAGCCTGAGAGTGGAATTGATTTGTTTAGTGAGAAATAAAAGTGTTGGGTCATTATCCATACCCTTTAAACTTTTGTAACAGATACTTAGGCTTTTGTAACATTATTAACTGGAAGGAACAAAAGAAATTCACTTTTTTTTCTAGAGCAAGAAATTATTTCCATGGTTCATAGAAGCTAATTGATCTTAAAACACAAACGGTATCTATCCTAATTCTTTGGGTGTTTACTATTTGATTTTAGCTCTCTTTGGATAATGGGAAATGGCTTGGTTTGGAACTTCTTTTGGTAAAAACTTTGTACCTTAAATTATGTTTATGCTATAAGTACTAAATATCGCATAATGTGCTACTGCACAGAGAAGAATATATCCCTTGCATGGCAATGGGGTAGTAACTTGTTAAATTGTTTTTTTCTTTTCTTTTTTTGTGATTTTTTTTCCCTTTTGATATGGTACTACTGTGGGCAACTATTGTATTTTTGGATGTGATATTTTTTTTCTTTGTATTTTAATATACCTACTTCTTGCGTGTTTATGTTGAGATTTCTAATCCTAATGAGCTCTGTTTGATTGAATATGAAGCTTTGTGTCAATGCCTTATAGGATGAGTTCAACTATATCTTCCGAGTCAGTCAGTGAGGCTGAGTGTTAGAGTGGGTTGGATATCTCAGGAGGAAGTCAGCTGTCACCACCTTCTTTATGCTGATGCGGAATACCAACAAGGATTAAAATGTCTAAAACGGCTGCAAACCCACGACGCTCTTTTTATGGCTATTCGAGGTATGGTGCAACTCAGGTATAAATATCTCGGCTTTTTTTTTTTTACTTTCTACATTTGGATAAGATCTATATTTTTCTGAAGGGGTAAACTCATAATTAACCCCCTATGTTTGTACAAAAATCAAGTTACTACCCTTATTTTTCAATCCAACAATTTGAGAACCATAACTTTCAAAATTTATCAATCTTCGCCCCCCTTTTAAATCAAGTGTTAAATCCGATGGAAAATCATGCAAAATGACCGAAATGCCCCTCCAAAGCTAAATTTTAAAAAATCAATAAAAATAATATAAATTTAAGAAATAAATTAAAAATAAATAGATTATTGAAATAGAGTTCAATAGTTTTATTTAAAAATATTATTTTTTAAAAATATATCATTTTTTATTTTTAATGAATTTTTTTAGTAATTTTATTTTGGAGGGGCACTTTGGACATTTTTCATACTTTTTCGTTTGATTTAACGTCTAATTTAGACAGGGGGTGAAGATTTATAGGTTTTGAAAGTTATGGGTCTCAAATTGTTGGATTGAAAAATAAGGGTAGCAACTTGATTTTTGCCCAAATATAAGCGGCTAACTATGAGTTTACCTCTTTTCTGAAATATGTTGTGAGATATTTAACAATCTGTCAATCATGTTTTAATGTCAAACAACAGATGCATGTTAATTCTTCCGATAGGTTGACCCCTCGCAATCTCAAAGTGGCGGTGATATTGTACCAATATCGATAGTCTGGAAGATAAAAAAAAATGGAGGACCAGATTCGCAAGATGGATTCGACAGAGGACCAGATTCGCAAGATAAAGGACAAGATTCGCAAAATGAATTCAATAGAGGATGAGATTCGCAAGATGAAATTAATGGAGGAAGAGATCAAAGGTCAACACAAGGCAAATCAGAGACGTCTGAAAGTCATGATGTTGGGTTCATGGGTTTTTTTGGAATAGCCATTGGGTGTACTACCTATTGGTGTAGGGAAGATTGTTGAATGTTGTGAAGTATTTATGTACAAATCTATATTCAGTGCACTTTGGAGTAGACATATGTTTTGTAATTTGGACAAATTTCCAAATGATCTTGGGAAGATTGTAAAATGTTATGAAATGATCTTTGGACAAATTTCGAAATGATAAACTAATATTGTGGGACAAGAATGTTATGGGTTAAGAAGACTTGTTGATTAATTTTGAAATCTATATTTAGTACTACTTGTTAATTAATTTTTCCTTTGTCATTCTTGCTTTTTGCTTTATCCTTAACATCATTCTCTGTCTCATATGTATACATATAATATATGTTATGTTTTAATTCTTTTTAGTCTAATAAAGAAAATATTAATTATACCTAGGGGTAAAGTCACTTTAAGCCCTTAAACTTTCATACAAATGTCAAAGAGACCTCAAAACTATCAATTTTGACACATTAAACCCACCAACTTCCCTAATTTATCAATTTGAGCCATCCGTCCAATTTTTCCGTCCAAACTGATTGAACAGTGGTCACATGCACAGCAGGTGCCATTTTTAAATAAAAACAGACAAATTTAACCTCACTCTCAAAACGACAATTTGCTTTCACTCTCCAAACGACAACTTCAATTGCCCTAATTTCCTTTGACAATGGGAAAAGCCGTATTTTCTGACGAAGAAGGTAAGCTATTGAAAAGAAAACCCCAAAATTTATGTTCAACGAAAAAGCCCTCGAACTTTCTACCTTCCTTACTTTGGTCGTGTGGCTTTTTGGATTTTGACACAAATAAGGTCAAGAAGGAGGACAAAATGGGGCCCATTGATGGAGGCAGAGTCTAGGATGTCGATGACAATGACAATGAAGAAGACGAAGAAGATGGTACAGATGTCGATGACGATGAAGAAGACAAAGAAGATGGTACAGATGACGATGAAGAATACGAAGAAGATGGTACAGGCTTTAGGTTTCGATTTCTTGGGCTAATCTTTAGACATTTGAGGTTCTGTGCAGCCATATGGGCAGTGCAGGTCCATTGGTCCATGTACAGTCGCGTATGACACTAAAATGGGGTCCGGGTTCGATGCGAATAGTCGAAAAAAAGAAGAAATTAGGCTAGTTTGAAAGCTGTTAGGCCAAACGGGTCCATCGTCAATTGTACCGAAGCCACCAGTAGCAAACAAGCTAGCCATCTTATTTTTTTTTTGGTGAATTTCAAATCAAACTATCGAGAAATAATTAGCAGCGTTGGGTTTCATTTGTTGTTTGTGAATTTCGTCGGAGTTAAATGGACAGATTAACTTTTATGATTCTGTCCATTTTGTTTTGTGAAGAGAAAAACTTTGGAAGCTGCGGGACAAGTTATAGGGTTTTCATTAATTTGGAAAAGAGAGCTAGGAAATTGTGAGGGAGCTATTGTGGCTTTAGTGTAGTTGAGATTGATGATTTCGTTATCTTGGGACGACATAAATTAGTAATACATGAGATTTTGAAACGAAAGATATAACTCTCATCGTTGAAGATGGTTAAGATCTCGATGACGTCTTGATGTAGTTTCCTATGTGATTGTTTTTGGCACCTGTCGTTTTGAGAGTGAGGACAATTTTGTCTATTTTCATTTAAAAATGGCACCTGATGCGCATGTGACCATTGTTCCGTCAGTTTAAATGGAAAAACTAGACGGAGGGCTCAAATTGATAATTAGGGAAGTTAATGGGTTTAATGTGTCAAAATTAATAGTTTGATGTCCTCTTTGACATTCGTGTGCAACTTCGAGGGCTTAGAGTGACTTTACCCCTTATACATATCTTCATAATGTTTCTCATTTCTTATAAGTTTTAGTTGCGTCGAGCTCAATTATTGTTTTTAGATAGTGTCTTTTCGGCAATTCTTTCAAAAAGTTTTTGTAAACCTATTGACTCCTATTTTTCTATAAATTGAATGAGACTTTGAAAGAGAACCAAGAGCTATGCAGATGCTTATATTCTAACACGGATCTAGGAGGAAAGGGTATAAGGCAGAGTGAGTATCACCTCCTAAATGAAGGTGAGAAAGACTATACATGATTGAATCAAAACTCAATAATTAGAGCTTTACTTATTTACAACTCGAACAGTCTTTACTAATAAAAGCATTCAATAACTGACCCAAACAAACAAGACTCAGAAATTTCCCAACTTCATTAATATGCATAAAATCCGTCTAAATGTTCCCCATCTTCAAACATAACCTTACATATCTCAAAAAACATTCTGCAAGTTAGACTAGTAGTATACATACATCTGGCCAAAATACTTAACAAGTTTTTCATGTACCAAATGGTCACAAAACAGATGCTGGCCATTTTTACATTAGCCAGAATTATAGTGGTCCAACCAACTAGATACAAAAAAGCACATATGTGATACAGGTGCCTGTTAATAGCCCTTCTCATTTGCCTATCAGTTGGTGCAATTGGTTGAGACTCTCCTTTAGCTTTATTAACCTGTAACATACCAGCTTCATTAGCATTTTCAGAAAATAAAATTGGATTGCCAAAATACTTAAAGATTAAGATACAAGATGAAAATACAAACCAACTTGATTTTCCTTCATAATAACCACTACATCCATGAATCGGTACCAGAGGATGAAAGTCATAGCAAATGAACAAATCTATTCGAAATACTTATTCTATCAGAAGCAACTTCGACATGTAACCTCCTACTCCTCCTTGCACTAGCTCTTGATGTCTCGGCAGCTTCGACATTGGTGACCTGCAAAAAACAAACCAAACATTTGCTACAACTAAATTACATTACAAGCATAGTAAATATCATTACCCAATCATAATTGCTAACTCATATAACCAAGCAAAGGCGATTACAAAGAATACATAAATGCATCCCTTCCCCAGACCCCACCTCCCTATAGAAAATGGAAACTAACTCCTACAGAACGTGGATTCATAACTTAGACAAAACATTGCCTATGAGAGAAAATAAACATCTTAAAAAATGAAGCATTAGCAAACATTTGTAGCCAATAACGAGTAGAAGTAAAGCATTTTTCTAGCGGCCAGTCACTCTTTATATTGAGGCCAAACAGAACAATAATTTACAAAGCAAGTTTGCCTTATATATTGTCTAAAAGGAAACTTAACCTACACAACCCTTCTTCCCCACAGGGAATTTAACACAACCTTCACCATTGAAGTATCCCAGCCGATGGTAAAATTAGTTATTAGAACCCTATACACAATCACCTCCAACTGAAGATTACAAGGAAATGAGACTTTAAGTTGGAAAGAAAACTTCTGAAGTGAAAACTCTAGTATAGGTGATAAGCTTCTTCAATGTACAAAATAAAGAGAGTGGTAGTGAGAAAGGGGGGGATAGAGGAAAATTTTAAGACTGTTGCTCAGTCTGATATAAGACATCAACAATTTATACTCAACAAACATGATGAAGCTATTCACCAATAGAACACATGGGTCCATCCTTGCATACGTACATATTTTTGGGTTATGTGCTATTTTGACTCACTGTAAAATAGAACTTGTAAAAGACTACTTTCCAAGCAAAACTATTAAAGGCAGAATAGAGGAAATAAAGCTCCAATCAAATTTTTAAAAAACAAAAATAGAAGCTCATCAAAAGCATGTACAATGTCATACCTTACTTTCTTGTGTAGCAGATTTCATTTTCCTTCTAGCTCCAGCTCTAGATGTCTCAAGAGCATCGGTTATGGCAGATGGACTATCTCATTCCGGCATGAAATATTTACAGTTATAGGCAAGTAATTTGAAATTTAATGCACAATAGGCAACTAATGTATGAAAACTTGATTTACACTTGGTTGTTTTTTCTTGCTCGGTTTATTCAGATAAATCCTACAATCCGCCTTAGGTGGTAGTTTGCACCTACGTGCATTGTGCCCATTAGCCCCACATGTTCTGCACTTTGTAATATAAACTCACCTGGAGACCGCGTATGGAGGTGGAGGAGCCTCATCCTTAGCTCGTCTTTTAGCCTTTCTTGGCCTTCTCGGCATTCTCCTGACTATAGGTGGCAATATGGGATCTGCAACAGACTTAGGCCTCGACATGGCCACGATAGAAGGCGAATAAGCACAGCGGTAGGCTGTAATACGATAACAATCATCCACAAAATCTTGTGGGACTTGGCGAGCAAAGTAGATCGCTAAACTACATGGAGGCATGGAATTCCATTTAACTACCATCTGCCACAAGAACATCTTCTGTCACGGATGTTCACCGCCTTCCTCTTATCCATATGGTGGTCCTCTTCTCACTTGGTTTTGAATCGGTTCATAAGTTGTCTCCGGATTAACTTAAGCATACTTAGAATGGGCTTCTCCCTCGCCTCCGTAACCCAAGAGTTGAACGTCTCTGCAGCGTTGTTCAGGAGCATATCACTCTTGCAATGTGTTCGAAAAGCATGCTTGGACCAGCAACATGGCTCCAATTTTTTCAAATAATGATGCGCATCTGGGCATAACTTCTTCATTTCTTCTATGTTGTATAGGAACTCCTCCTCTGTACAACTTTTTACACACGCAAACAATACCTCCTTTATGGCTTGCCCCTTCCACCCACATGATTTTACATTAGTATGCAAGTATTTAAGGAAATACCTATGCTCATGAAGAGGCAATAGATGCTCAAAGGCATCTAATAAGCCTAGCATGCGAAAATGAAAGGCATTATGAATTAACAAACAACTATTAAGCCTAATGTAAAACATATTAGATTCATTGAAAAATAGTTTCATTACCTTTTGACGATCTGATGTGAAAACCCATTGCCGCATATCCTCGTATCCAATATCCTCCAACAACATTTCTAGGAACCAAATCTATGAAGCTTTGCATTCATTTTCGCATACAGCATATGCGATAGGAAAGATGTCATCATTCAAATCTTTCCTAACCGCACAAAAAAGTTGTCCTCTAAAAGGACTCTTTAGATGACATGATTCAACTGAAATAATCGATCTACAACCAGCTAACCAGCCCACCTTACATGCTTCCAACCGCACGTACATGCGATAGAAAATTCTTCCATCTAGGTGAAGCATAACACGTGAACCTAAATTCCACTTCATGACAGCCAACACATAATCTCCGGCATATTTGAATTGATCAGCATGCTTACCATTGACCATGTCTAAAGCCAATCGAAGTGTATGATATGCTGTTCATTTCTCTATCCCGACTATCCAATCTCTTCGAACATGCTCTACAAGTGCCATCGAGGTCATTTTTGGTGTGTCTCGTATCATTTTAAGGTACTGTTGTGCTACCCACCTAGGATTCACATAGTTGTTCTTGTAATGAGTGCTGCAGCAATGCTCAGACCGAATAGTCTTCATTTGAAATGCACTTCTATCATTAGTTTTAGAGACGTGTATCCTCCATTTGCAACGAGGTGCAGCCTTACACTTTGCCGTGACATAAACTTTGTCATTTTTTGTATATTCAAATTAAAAGTCATTTTGAATAATGGTAGATCTCTAAACTGCATTCCCTTCACAATCCTTAATTGCTTTCCCGAGTCAATGTCTCCTTCCTGAAACTCCTTACACCTCACCTTATGCCTCAAAGTCTTGGAATCACTGCTACCACCCTCACTACCACTATCAACCACATCACTTGATCCATCATCAGTACCCACATTTTCCTTAGCCGCTGCCCTACTAAGGAATGACATGTACCAAACCATTCTATTATTTTTTCCCTAGCATTTGCCTCATCATTTACTAAAAGGTTAGAATACAACTCAGGCTCATCCAAATCCGTGTCACAATAATCAGATAATTACTGCTGCTCTTCACCGAAATCATTATGTTCTCTATTTACATCAGACTCTTTATCTTCATCTTCATACTCATTAACATCATCCAATAAGTCACTAAAAATTTAGTTGTCAATCAATCCTAACATCGTGATCCAAAAAGTTGTCATTCCCTTCCAGAAGGCTCGCATCATTCTCAATATGAGGCTCTTCATTCACGTCCACATGACGCTCTTCATTTGGATAAACGTGATCTACCCCATCAGCTTGCAATATGGTAGACCCCTTGCTTCTATGCTCGCAAAATAGATGCAATGTTTGAAACCAAGTTTCTTTCTTACGCAACTTAATTTTGTTGATGAGTCTTATGCAGTTATCATCAGTTTGCAAGTAATCAAGTCCATCCTCAAAGTTGATGCGTTTGAGTTTACATCCAAACCGAGTGACATTTGTATGCCCAAACATCTTTTGAATAAGCTTCAACATTACCACAGCAGAAATACAATCCATGTCCTTATTGCAAACATATTTCACTTCTCCCCCAATGTACCATTTTTGTCGTTCACTTATTTACCCACTAGCATGTATGTAAAGGTGTACCACATTGCCTACAAAAAAGATAACGAAAACAATTTAGAAGACATAATCTCAACATATGAAAGCATTAATTTGGGCGTTGGCAGAAATCCTTTTGGAGCTTTAAGTAGAAAGCATAAGTCCTAGTAAGATGAATTACCAATGAAAATTAATTGGGAAGTATTTTATGTCCAAATTAATTTTACCAGATAATTCAAGTGCAATATATCAGCACCTAAAAGTATTTGATAAAAATATATCATGTTCAGAAGTACAACTATTCGTAATGGCTAAATTCCAATTTCCATTACACTACACAACTACGAAAAACATAGACCTCATTGCCAAAGCAGCTAAATCAGAACTGAAATCTTATTGGCATCATGATATGCAAATAAAGGCAAGAGCAGTAATAACTTTCAAAAGAATAACTGATCATGCAAAACAAATGCACAACTATGCTTTCCTTTGACATTCTAAAAATCAAGAAAATTAAATATCTCAGTTGCTAATCATTGGAAATCAAGAACACATATTTCTTTCAAGCACTTGGTAAAACATAGAGCCGCGATTGTGGAGATCAATCGAGCAACCATACATTACAGACTATTCAAATTAATAATCAGCCATTTTGTTGCAGCCTTTGCCAATGTCAAGATCAACAAAATGTTGCAATTCTGGTTCCTCTTTCCAATGACCATACTTACCTTCTGAATTTTAGTATAATCAATCGTAAGTATTAAGTGAGAATGCACCCAAAGCAATTCTCAATATCCATTTATGCTGCATTTTATCAACACCAAAGTATTCCAGGCAAGGGTTTCTAGAGAAAAATGACTTGAAGGAAAGTGAGAATTGAGAGGAATGACATTCAAATATTTACAACCCGTAACAATTTTTGTTTAAAATATTGTAAGAAAGGAGTTTGAACCTTCCCCATGGTGCAATGCAAAAATCTTAGTACAAATGTAGTATGCAAGTAAAAGGAAAAATTTTCATACAGAAAAAAACTTGGTTGGAGGACCACACTTTTCTTGCTACAAATACACATGGAAATTGAAGGAAAAGACTTCTATTTTCCTTTTCCGGACAGTCTTAGGGGAGAGTGAATAATCCACAAATCAAAGTCACACTCCAGACTCTTAAATTATAATAGAACATCAGGACCAGATTCATCACTAACCAAACCCTTTCTGTCCATTTGGATCCGATTCCTAGGTCACTTAGGAATTAGATTCAATGTGGATCAACAATTTACATATTTCCCTTTTCACAATATTTAGCCATAGCATGTTTTCAAGTAGAGGATAGATTATACCCAAACTGCATCTCTAGCATGACAATTCACAAAAACCATTGTAGACCAGTAGTAAAATTTAACTTCAAAGCATTTTCTGTCCAAATTAATTTTTAATTGCTTTCAATATATAATTATATATATCTCCAGTTCTTTAGGCAACCGAATGTTTTATAAGCAAGTGTTTTACAATAGAGAACACAAAAAGCCACTGTGTCTCTACTTGCGGCCTGTTATGCCCGAATGATGGTCACCATGTAAATGACAAAACCATATAGTAATATAAAAGCTTATTATCAATAGCAGTAGTAGTAGGCTATATCATAGTTTCTTTAATTAACAATTCATGAAGATTGATGCCACCGCATTAGTTTTATATTCGACAAAATCAATTATTGTCTTCTACCCCCACTCAACAGACATAATATACCTAAAATAATGGCCTTTTTAAAATGATGGCCTCTGTAAACATTACACAAATCATCCCTTGGGTCCACTTCGTAATAATATAATGACTCCCCCGACAAACACCCTAAATTTCACACAACAACAAGACAAAAGTAGTCCGGACAACAATAACAACATGTAATACCCTTGGAAAAAAAAAATGCAAAATTGTGCATTTTGATAAGTGGCATTTCCCCTTTATCAGACCATTTTTGCCTACAATCTTGCTATATTCAACTAGTGAGATTAAAAGATGTATCTTTGCTATTATTTGAAAAACGCCGCTCAAAGTTGGAAAGACGCCAAAATGCAATGATATAATCTTTGGATTGGTTTGAAATTCCTAACATTGAGAGGCCAATCCCTTGATATTAAGCTGTTTTCTTTTGATCTCGTCATTTGGTGTAATTTTTCTTCTTCAAGTCTCTATCTATGATGAAGTTGGATTTGAGATTTGTTTTAGGTTGTTGTAGGGTGATAATAGGTGGGATTTTTTTGGGAGATTTCGTGTTTGATAGAGATGGTGCTGCTGAAATTTTACCATTTAGTTTATAGTGGAGATATGTGTGGATTAAGGTGCAAAGATGGTGTTTTAAGGGCTATCCAGATTTTTCAATATGGATTACCTGATGGTTTCTAGTGCTAAGAGCGTTCCTGAGGAGATGCTTTAGCTAACGTATAGTTTAATTATTTTAGAGTTGTATAGAATGATTCGAACCCCATGTTAGTATTGATTAATGATATTTAAATTTATTTAAGTTCTGATTGATTATTCAGCAAGTTTTTTTGAAGAACTTTAGGCTTTGAGTTAAGCGTTTGAGGTAAGTGGTCTTTCAATAGACTTTTTATGAAATTCTTATTTTGTGGAAAATACGTGCACAATTTTTAAAATTTCTTTTACAAATCAAAACTGGTTTGGATGAGTTATTGTGAATTCTTGGATTTTATAAATGTTGGATTTTAAATGTGCACTGTATTTTAAACGATTTTTGATGCCTTGGGGGAATTGAACGAATTTTGGTAAAAAATGAGATTTCATGAACTCATTTGAAATGGTTGGCCTATCACTGTGAGATTTGTGTTGTGAGCATCAAACTATCATCGTGCCTGTGATTATTAAGGTCTGTATGACCATTGGGGTCTGTGTGACCATTGATAATTTCACATATTGCTTGGCTTGAGATATTTTATTATAAATTACGTTTTCAATTTGGTATTCTCACTACATTTTTCTTAATCTTGATTATATTTATAAAATTGTTATTTCCTCTACCTCATTGATTACTACTTATTGAGCTAGTTGTAGCTCACCACTTACGTCCTATTTTTCAGATTTAGCAGTCGATGGTAGCGAGTAGTAGGGGATCTCGAGTGGTAGTTTTTTAGAAGATTGCAAATTGCAGGGTTATCGAATAAAGAGTCATCTGGAGACTTTAGTAATAATTGCATTAATTTGGAAACTTTAGTAATTTTATTTCATTTGGGAAAACTATTTATTTGGATCCATTTTTAAATTGTGAGATTTGAAGATTTTAGAGTAGTGCTCTGATGAAACTCTTGGGTATTATAGTTTTTCTTATGTATTGGATGAATTCTGAGTTTGGATTATATATTAAGAGATGGAATATAAGTTTCTTTTGTGTTTTTCTTGGTTGGGAATTTGCTTGTAAACAGGGTGAAAAGTCCCATTTTTCAGACGAAACTCTGTCTATTTGAACTTTTGGGTCAGGGCGTTACACGACACATGACTAAATGGGGACCATTTTCATTCAAATCTTCCTTTTACAAGTTCACAGCCTTTAAAAGGGAGCTACCCATTACTATTAAACTGAAAGCAAGTTACCTTGTCAAACGTGAAGACTCTGAAGGAGATCCCTCAAACAGACAGCTTCTTCTACACGTGGGTTAAGTTCTTCTCGTAGGTAGTCTTCTTGCAGCCCTGATTCTTGACTTCCGATTGTGTACCAGGTTGAGTAGATTGGTTTAAAGGCTGATAAGCATCAACAGAAATGTGGGGAGCATGGGTGAGAAGAGTTTCGACGGAGAGCATCTTCGACGGAAGTTTGGATGTGAATGGGTAAAGTGGAGTTAGGTTAGGGTTTGCTTGGGTAAATTGGGGGAGAAATCGCATGGGGGGTAAAGTAAAATCAGTATTCTTTTTTTTTTTTTTTGAAAACAGATGAAATGTTTTGCTTTTGTTTTTTTTTTTTTTTTTTAATATAAACCAACGTGTCTTGCTATGATGACAAGGCATTTTGTATGGTTTTTTTTTCTTCTAACGTGACATAATGATCTGGTGATAAAATGACATGTAGGCTTGATTCCGTCTGGTGTCCACTGGAAAATGGTCAGAGGGACTGATTTGCTTCAATCACATACCACAAAGATTATACAATTGAAATCATTACCCCATGGATGATTTTGCAAAAGTCAAATACCACATGGATGTCTAAGGCAATGATGCCTATTTATTTACTTCTTTTTTCACTTGTTTTTTGCTTTTCTAACATATTTCTGGACTCAAATTCGTGCTTGCAGAAGCACCTTCAATTACAACATACAATCCCATGGCCAATAGTAGGGTTGTACAAAGGTCGGTCGGGGTTAGGCGGTACTGATCTCCTCCCCTAGATGGGTGTTCATAGTTGATTGCTCAATCGAATTGCATGACTGAGACGTGAGGGACCGGTTGAGACAGACTTCTACTGGACTCGGTCGGGCTGGCGTGTGGGGTTGGGTTGCGAGTTGGGCTGAATTTTTTTGGCATTTCTTTTTTACTTTTTTCAGCAAAGTCCAATCCAAATAAATCAATATGATGTGCCCATGAATTCTTTCATTTAGTTTAGGCCCAAAATCAATATTATGCAATAAGGCAATAAGCTTTATTATAATTGAGAATTAGTAAATTACATCAAAGCATATCCATAAAAAAAAAAAATCAAGACGCTTGAAAAGTATCTAAACCTTACAGGCCAGTAAACCCATCTACAGACCAAAACCGATATTGCAATTTACAGATTCTTTTGTAGTCAGCATTATTTGTTTGGTCTGCAGCACCTGAGGAGGCTTCAATTAAAAACGCTTTACTCCCGTTTCAGCAATTACCCAAAGGCGCCCTGAACTTCCCCTGCCAAACCCAAATGGGCACTGCCAGTGAGGGAGAGTGTGCCTTAAAAGTGGAGGCCATGCGCAAGGAGGACTGCTCTTGGCACCCTTGCCGGGTTTCTTTTAGGTGAGCTTTTCGCTGCTCACTGTGTTTTCCCAAATACTCATCTTTTTTTTTTTCTTTTTCTTTTTTTTTTTACCCTTATCATCTGCGGATTGGAAATAAGGGAAACGATCGAAAAATAATAATAATAGCGAAACCGTCGTTTTGTAGTATCTTCCTTTGAGTCGTGAACGTGGCGTCTATGCAAAAATCAATCATTTGGGATATTGGAAAAGGAAAATGATTTTTGGTGAACCATTTCTATGGGTCTGAATGTTTTTAATTCATTTCGCTTACTTGTTTGAAGGGGACGGCACCGTAATAAGACTGCAATTTAAGTTTTCAATTTGTTGAAATTAAGAGGAGAGACATGACATATAATGCGGCTTTGTTATGATTGTCAAGCTCTATAATGCATCATAAATAATTATCTATGTGTATTAGCGTATCTAAACAATGCTGGAGCTATAAGAACTATATGTATTTGATTATGTTCTCTACTATGGTTATCAATTATGACTCTTATTTGTCTTTTCAATTTTTTATGTCCTTCTTAACTACGGAGGATATTGTTTTTATTCTACTTTTGCTACGTGTAAGTGTCATGATTAAGTGGTTTTTACATACCTGTTTATATTTTTCTGTTTGTTGATTTTCCCATATTAAAAAGCATGTAAGTATTTGGACTTTTTATCAATATAAAACTAAAGGATGTTGAATTGGACATTAATTGCTCTCCTTGTTTGGAAGGAGTAACACGTATAATGAGAATACATACAGAGATCTTGATGAATATTTTGCATGGTCTAGAGTTCCCCACAGATCTTCAAAGACTATGATCCACGATTATGCCCCTATTGTCTACATTAAGGGAAAAATAAACTGTTCATCTTTTTATCTGGTTTTTCCCTTCTCAAAGACCATTGGAGAGAATGGCCAATTGCAATAATTCCTTAAGCCTGTTACGTGTATTTGCTTTACTACAATGAACTTTGGAAGTGACCAACCTGGATGTTTGTATGAAGTCTGCTTCCTGTGTGACAGCCCCACCGAATGTGGTCTTATTATAGAGTTTGAGAGCCAAGACTTTGAAAATATGCTATTGCACGATGAGGAAGCTCTCGAGTGTCTCCGCTTTCGTTCTGTTCCTCTTCAAGGTGACGACTGCAGTCGCATCAAAGAAGGAGTGCATGTTCTTGCTGCTCACAAATCACAATTTAGGAGCTGCTTCTATGATGCCAAGGTCGAAAAGGTGCATGCTCTGTGCTTGTATGCTAGTTCCATTGAAAAATAACAAGGATCATCCCTTTCTTTGATACAGGCAAAATGGGAATTCCTAATGTGTGGACTGGTAATTTCCTTTCTGTAGTTTCAATTAAAATTTGGCATTATTCTCGTATATCAGGGAACTACACCCATTTCGCTAAAAAGATGAGTGAATCATGTGAAATATATTGCACATTTCTGTTTAAGTGAAGTGTATGTTGGACCATATATCGGAGGAATTATTTCTGGAAATGCAAAAAATGCTATTGACTAATGCAGTTTCACATCTCAACAATTGATAACTAGCAGGTAGTCAGAGTAAGACACTCAAAGAGGATCCATTGTAGGTGCACTTTCACCATCAAATGGCTTTGCCAAGATCTGGAAAATACTCTCACTGTTCCATCTAGTTCAATCATGAAACTAGCACCTGAGAGCATTATTGTCCATCCAGCTGTTGCCATGTTCTTGAAATCAGTCAAACAGATTCATTTGTGTTCCGCATGTCCTTGTCCGACTATACTTGAAGAGTCCGATGGTGAACTGGACCTCAATAAATTGCTGGAAAAGCAAGTAGAAGAGATCAGCAGTTCGGCTAATGCATTCAAGGATGGAATTTTGGAGGACATTTTACTGGAGGTTAAAGGTGTGCATGCCACCCACTGCTTTGACAGTTCGATCTATTCAAGTGTGTTGTTGCATTCTCCTTCTATTTTGTTTTCTTCTTTCATTCTTTCTTCTCTTTTTCCTTTTTTTTTTTTTTTTTGGCCTTGTGGGGTGGGGAAGGAGATGTTGATGTGCTGCTTGGACCTATTGCTTAAAATACTATCTTGCATCTGAACCTCAGACCTGAAACCTTTCGAAGCACAGCAGTAAAAGATATGCTGGAGCTTGAACCATACACACATCACCAAATATATAGCCTGTGCCATAAGGCAATGACATTGAAATGAACCGGTATTGTCTGATTTTCCATGATGTTATTCTTTCTCTTGGATATGGGAATATCTATATAGCTCACCACACATTTACCTTATTTTGTTGCTTCTGATGTTGTATTTTCTTCACCCCCTGGCTTTGTGTTGACAGTGTGCTCTATCTACCAGTGATGGTTTGACTTATTGGCTGAAATATATCTAGTGCATTTGATATGGATTTTAAACCTTTGCTATTCTGGATGCATTTTCTTTGTTTCATTCATGATCAACAATGAGGGTTTGAAGATTTAACTCAGTGCACACATGTAGAAAAGCTTAGGTAATGAGCTGTGATTGTGAGGCACGTCTGCTGGTGTTGTCAGGTTGCCATATTAATGGATATTATAGAGTTTGAATTGCTGCAAATACCATTTATGTTCCTTGCTGTGAATGCAGTTAATACAAAGGGAGATGGTCCATGCAATGCTGAAGTATCTAAGGTAAGCATTTCACATGTTCAAGTTCCTTGTGATCACAATCAGAATCAGGTGAATACGCCAACACAGAATCCAACTAAACTGCATATGGATATGCAACTTGATGATCAATCACCACCTGGCCCTTCATTTGGAGAAGAGCTTCTTGAAAACAGGTCCCATCTCAGTCCCCTTGCTGCTCGTGCAGCTCTAGCCTCGTTAATGTCAAGTGATGACAAACATATTGCATTGGATGGGATGAAGATGTTCAACTCGTCTGTCTTTAAAGACAGACCTACAAAAGATGAAGTTTCTTTAGAAAGATCAGATGGTTCCATTCTGATCGTTCCAGAATCTCTTGGGATGGTAAATCCTCTCAGCTCAACTGAGAGTAGGCCTCAGCTTGTGGCTTTTTCTTCTGAAGTAACAACCAAGGTCAATAGGAATGACAAAACAGTCTCAGAACACTTGGATTTTGGAGTAAATCTAGGGTGCTTGTCGACAGAGAGGAATCTGAGCCAGCCTACTAAAGCCGCCAGAATAACTCGCTCAGCGTCTTGGAAAGGTACTGTAATCCAAAACAATGACATTCGGAAAAAGGCTTGTTTTGAAGACATGAGCTTCAGGGCTACAGCCAACAAGAGAAGGTTTACTCGTTCAGCAGTTAATGGAAAAAGGGAACATTTTATTGTGGAAGATAAGAGGTTCAGCGATGTTACAGAGCCAGATTCCCCTGAAGGAAGTCCCTTTCTTCCTGAGAGTAGTGTGTCGAAAGAGAGCAGTCGCATATCAACAGAGAAGAAAGCAATCTCTTCGCCACTTGATGCTGGGAGTCATATCCTGACTGAGGGTGGAAAGAGAAAGCAAATGTCCCATGCTGTCAAAACCCTTCAACAAAATGAAGGTTGTGTAAATGAACTCAAAATGTTGTCTATTAGGATTTGTGTTTCGTTTCCAACTTTGACCGTTATATTTACTAGTCAATTCCTGTCCCAGTATCAAAGCATTTGCTATGCATATCTTGCATTAGGGTTTTCGTCTCCGCCATTATTTCTGTTTGCTGAATGTCTACGAATCTTTCTTATCCTTCGGTTATATTTGTCTCTGTTGCCAATAGCGTCTTCAAGATACACCCAAGAATTACCATGCTTGGGTTTCTTTCCACTAATTACACCTAAGCAGATCTCTCTTTTAGATATGATTTAAGCCACACTTTCTATCCTTTTTAAGGTTTTACCATGTCTTCTTTATCTTGGATGATCTTATCAATTTTGCTATTACTAGCGACCTATACAAAGTTCTAATCAAGGGGTAAGTAACCCTATTCATGTTGTTCTAATCAAGGGGTAAGTAACCCTATTCTTGTTGTGGGTAGTATTCTACGACAATGGTCGTGTTGATTTAAATGATTCCCGTATTACCTGCAAAACAATTGGAGTCTGAATGTTTCGTGGCTGACAGCTCTTGCTTCTCCTGCATGCGTTCAACCCAGTGTCATTATTCTGCTTAGTTCTTCTGCTATAAATTTTCCAATTATTGGATTTATGTTGGTCTTAGCATCACGCTCGTTTTGCTATTAGTTAACAAGGATTGCCATCTTTAACGAAAGGACTGAGTAATAGTTGGCTTCTGTGTGGTATTGATCAACTAAATTTTTTTTATATCCACTAAGTAGATGGTTTCTTTCTGGAACAAATTCTATCAATTCTCTGTTGTGTGGTTGACATTGATCAATTTTAGCTTGGTAATCTCCATAAGAAGTATAAGCTGGTTGGGTGATTATGCACATCCAATTGTGCCAATGCGAGCACATGCCCCAAAACCATGGGCTGCAACCCATCTTGTAGATCATATACTGGTGCGTTTATTTGTTTTTACTGTATTGGACCGGTATGACAGCTTTGTCCCTCAGCAGGACTGCTGATTCCCTATTAAGATGAAGGTATGAGCCCAACCTGGGGACAGTATCCAATGTACCAGGAATGTCCAGCCAGTCTAGGTGGAACCTTAATGCTTTGGAAACTGAGAAACAGCTTCCAGCAGCTACACTGACTGAATATTTCTCTTTTACATATCTTTGTTTTGAGCTTAGCAACGATGTCACATGCAGTACAATATTGCAGGCAAAATTTCAGGTGGTAGTCAAGGACAGAAGAGGGAATCAACTTCTTCCAAGAAGCAAGAGCGGCGGTTTTCTCCCAGACTAAGGTTTCTCCCCAGGACTCGCTCACAAAACAAGTCTTAGCCAGTCCTTCAGAATCACTCAACATACAAGTTCCAGCAGTACAACAGCAGAGCTGGCCAGAGGTAACACTTGTCCTCTTCTGATGCTGTCTTGCTTCCTATAATCTCAAGTAAGAAAGGTAGAACTCAAAAAGAAAAAAGAAGAAGAAAAAAAGTGTAAGAAAGAGAGAACCAGGATTAGACTTGGGACTTTTGCAGGGTAGGTTGTTTGCGGTGGGAATTATGAAGTGGATAATGGTTAACTGAATTGAATGATATGTAAAGCAGAAGTAAGTGTAGGAACTCCTTTAAGCCCTGCCATGTATTTTGTGCTTTTTACCATTTGCTGACAACCTTATATGATGTCTTTAGGAAATAATGCTCATTGAGTTGTGGTTCTTTCCATTTCTTGGTTGTAGCTGAAACATATTGCGAGAGTTGCCAACATGAGCCGCAACCTTTGGGCATTATTTTCCTAAAAGGTCCTTCGTATATCATCGGCATCTACAATATTGCAATATCCACTTAGGTGACTCTCCAGCCATTCAATCATAAATCATCATTGTCCCGTGGGGAATATGCTAGGAACTCAAATACAACCTTGGTCATATGAGGCTATCAACTAACTGTGTCTTATCCGAGCGTTCAGGAAGCTTAGCCATGCGCCTCCCTCCAGAGTTATATTTTTCATGAACAGGCTTTCTACTACCTGAGCCTGCCCTTTTTCTACACTATTGCTCCATGGTCTTTACCATTTTATCGGCCCATCTCAATGGCACCTGTCGTCGTCGGTTGGCTGGTTGACCACCCCTTCCATTCACTTAGGTTGGACTTAACCCCCCCCCCCCCCCCCCTTTTGTTTGCTACCAAATCCGCACAAGGAAGATCCCCGGATCTGACAACTTTAGGCCTGCTGATCAACAACTATATGTGCTACATTGCTTCCATCTTGGAGGAACTTGGAGCTCCAACTTCTTCTGCCGGGGTGTTGACTGGAATAGAAGCAAGACCAGAAGAAGTTGCAGAAAATGGAAGTGGAGAAGAGTTATCTCCAGTCGGTTTTGTCGGCCATAGCACCACTGAAACACTCCTTTATATTTGCGCTGAATTTTCTTTTTAAGTGGGCCAGCTATTGGGATTAGCCCCACCTCCAAAAGGCTTGTCCAATTGGACCAGGATAAACAACGTTGTTCATGCAGACTTGAGATCCGGCAACAGGCTTGGCTAATTTGTAAATGTGAATCACAAATATCAATTGCAGAACGCAGACGAAGCCATTCCTCGTTGCTTCACTTCCTTGAACGCTATAGGGAAAAAGAAACCAAAGAAGAAATTCTCTTTCTATTGCAATTAGTTATAGTGTACACTAATGATAAAATGAGATTAAAAAATAGTATAATTATTGTTGCGGAATTAAATTTTTGAGTGTTAGAGATGGTAAAAAAGTGAAGAGAGAGATGATTTGAATGGATTTTTTATATTTATTTAGAGTGAAAATTGGTAATTTAGTGAGGAAAGAGAGAATTTTAGAGAATTATTTTAATGGGGTCAAAATTTTAGCTCTTAAACAGCAAGTAAAAGTCTATACAAATTCAGTAATTATTAGAAGATTTTGGAAAAAGAAATCAATGTACAAAAATATCTCTAAAGTTACCTAAACGATCTTGAAAAGGAAACTAAATAAGACAAAAAAAAAAAAAAAAACATTAATAGTGCGTCGATGCTTCGGAATTCCATGCAACTGGACTAGTACTTTGTAATTAGGCGATTTGTCTTGCGTTTTCAGAAAAAGGCAACATGGAGTATCGGTTATTCTTTTCTTTTCCTTTTTTTTGGAAAAAATATATTTTTCACCCACAAACTACCGGGGTAGTGATACATTGCACTCTAAACTACCATCTTTAAGACATGCACCCTCAAACTACCAATATTAGACACTTTGCACCTAAACTACCCATTTTGACACATTACACCCTTCAACTACTAATATTAAACATTTTTACCTCTATTTGACAATAATACACTTAAAAAATTAATGAATTGACAACAATATTTTCAATATATGCAAAATAGGTCAAGGGCATTATCGTCATTTTAGACTGAAAATTTGATAAAGGGTGCAAAGTGTCAAAAATTGGTAATTAGAAGATACAATGTGTCAAAATTGATAATTTAGGGTGTAGTAAGTACAAAACTTATAGTAGTAAAATAAAAAATAGTTTAAATTAATAATTTGAGAGTTTTTTTATTATTATTATGACGAGGAACCCACTTAAGAAGGGCCATATGGGTGGAACCATTCTTGTATGGTAAATCTTGGGCAAGAGAACAACCTGCAACTCTTCTCTTTAGGCAATTCGCGAGTATGATCCTAGTGCGATTCGAACTCAGGATATTTTAAATATATAGTTCATCTTAAGATCGCTTGATCTTGAATCTAGTAAAGAAAAATGGATCACTTTGAATATTCAAAAAATTAGTCTTTATTCACATTATATGGTTCATCTTAAGGCTCTTCAAACCGGAATCTAACAAAAAAAAAAAAAAAAAATAGTGGTGGCTTTGAATATTCAAAAAATTAGTCTTTCAAGTTCTATTTAGAATATTAATAAAATTTCAACTTAGCATGTCAATATCTACCACACAAGCCTTCACGGAAATGTGTCAAAAAAAAACTTAAAACTACAATTAAAAAAAAAAAAAAAAGGTGGGAGAGTTTTCCACCTCATGATAGGATTATGTAAGGTTGGGGAGAGCTCCTCCCCTCCTCGTCTTATGCAAGTCACCACCAAGTGGACGACACTAGAAGGGTGGAGGGCATCCCTCCGACCTGGCCTAGCCCATGGACACCAAAGGGGATGGGAAAACCACCCCTCCCCCATCAGCCTCTACCTCCTACCATGGGGACACAACAAAAAAATTGATTTTTGCGATGATCTTTTTAGCGACGGTTGCTAAAAATCACCTATAGTGGTGGTCGCTAAACTGCTATTAAAGATACGTTAAAGATCGAACTTTTAGTGGCGTTTGTAAAAAAATACCGCTATAGGTCAAACTTTTAGCAACGTTTTTTTTTTAAAAAGGTCACTACAAATCTAACTTATAGCACCATTTTGCAAAAAATGCCGCTAAAAGCTCGATCTTTGGTGTTGCTTTTTGAAAACACCGCTAAAAGCCAAACTTATAGCAGCGTTTACCGCTGTAGGTCGTAAGCTTTATACCTATACCGTCGCTAAAACATTCACCTTTAGCAGCGTTTATTTTCAAAAACGCTACTAAATGTGTTTCTATAGTAGCATTTGTTGAATCAAACGCTGATATATGTATAATTAATAAAAATAATTTTATTTATTAATTATAAGTTATTTAATATAAATAATTATTTAATATATTATTATGTTCCTTTTAATATATAATTTTATTTTGTCATGTATTTAAAAATTTTTATTTTAAAGGACCTACTTAATAAAATATGAAATTAAAGGAAGTGTTGTGAAAATTAAGTTGTTATATGATATATTTTAAATTATAATCTATGGTTGTTATGGTAATTACATATTTATTGACTAAATCTAAGTAGTTTAGAAAACATCTATTATCATACTTATAATGAGCATATATATTTTGAATAATTAGTAATATAATACTATTTAACTAGGACATATTATTTAATTTCAAACAAAAATATATTGTGAGATTGGCTTATGCAATTAAAGTACATAACTTAATATATGGTCTTAAATTATGATTTAGTTACTAGGTAATACATACATATAAAGTATTTAGGTTAATTAGCACATATCATGTATATGAGAAACAGATATAACAAATCATGCAATTTATATAGAAGGCATTATACTTTTAAATTATAAATACTATATATTACTACCAATTATTTTAATTAAGATTATTATACTAGTTATAAAAAATAGTGTAAAATAATATGCTACGTGGCTTTACAATTTTACTTCACCAGAATAGAAAGGCATTATATAAATCAAAATAAAATAAACAGAATATAAAGGAAAAGAAAACAAAGCAAAATGGTGAGTTTTGTCTTTTGTTAATATGATTCGGTCTTATATTATTTAATGTATTAACATGTTTAAAAGTATTCATAATATGTATTTAAGAAAATCACACAACTATTGCGAAATCTAACGGAATAAATCAAATATTGAGCGAAATTTCTAGTTTCCCTTTGTTTTTTTCGGTTCTCTCTTGTTTCTTTTTTGTTTTCTTTATAAATTCTCCTTCTTAGAGCATTTTTCGCAGGTTCTCTATTCTAACATTTTGGTTAGAATAGAGAACCAATTTAATAAAAAAGTCAAAAAACACCATGTAACAACTATTTTATTATAACAAATTTTAACATGTGAAGAGTAATTCTCTATTTTTAGAGAACCGCTATTCACTTCACTATCTTAAAATATTAATATCTATCTTTTTCTTTTCTTTCTTTTTCTTTTTTTTTTTTTTATTTTCTTCTCTCACACTCTCTCTCTCTTTATTTTCTTTTTATTTATTTTTCTTTTCTTTCTCACGTTCTCCCTCTCTTCTCTTTTCTTTTTCTTTTCTTCCTCTCCTAGCCTTTAAAAACAAATATTTAAAAATATAAATATTAGAGAAAGAATAAAGAAATCTTTGAAAATAATATTTAAATAGAATAGTAAAAATAGATAGTTAAAATAGAGAAACTGCTGGAGTGTTTTTAAAAAGTTGATAGTTAAAATAGAGAAGTGTGTTTTTCAGTTAAAGTAGAGAGCTAAATTTAAATAAGCTACTAAGAATGTTCTTATGTTTCATACATTCAAAGAAATTTTAGGGTTATCAACAACCTCATAGGAACAGTTCCGTGAATTTGGAATTCACCATCTGTAGTCAGCATCTTTCAAACATTCGCCTCTGCCCAAGTAAGTTATTAGTCCTCTTTTTCTCTCTCATGCGCTTTCTCGTTTTTCTCTTTCTCTCCATGTCGTTTTCTCTCTCATTGCTGTTTTCTCTGTCTAAGATTTTTCTCTCCGTAAGCCGCTGAACGCTGCACCACCGCACGCCGGATTTTTATTTTCCATAATTTCTCTTCTTTCTCCCGTTAAAGTATTTCCTTCTTGCTTTGTTTTGTTGCTAATTCATAATTTTCTCTTTTGTTTTTCCGAATCAGTATGTATTGTCTACACCAATCAAAGTTTCCAACCGCCTCTAATTCACACCGTGCGTTTCGAACTTCGGTACATTGAAGTTACTGAGGTAAATTTCGAAGAACAGTTATACCGCTTTCTTGCAATGGGAGAATATATAAAGAATTACCAAAATAATATTCTGGTATATTGTTTTTGAGGTGTAGACACCGTATATGTTAATCTGTAACTTATATCAGTCGCTGGAAATCAATTTCAAAATCCTAAAATGATCTTGAAGTGTAAGTATGACTGCTGTGATTTATTTTGGCATTTCTTGATTTTGGCATGTCGTTAGATTTGAGTAATTTGGTGGTTCTTTAGAGTATTCCTAACTCCCAGAACAAATTTTGTAGTCAAAAGGCTATCTGATCTAAATATAATTTCAGTAAACTGACAGCACTTTAAAGTTAATATTTTGCTTTTGATATTTTCTCGCAAGTTATTGAATATTAGACTTATTGTGTGAGGTGCTTGATCATAGTTAATCTAGCCATATAATATGTGAAAGTAAGGTATTTAACCTTAATAGATGTGCTGTCTAGCATTATGTGATATAGAACTAAGAAGTTTGGATTTTCAGTTGATATATGAAGATTTTTAAATTACTTTTAGGTGCTATCCAGATTCTTTTATTGGCGAAAGTTTGGTAAATCTTCAGTTTGGAGCTTAGTTGAAGTCTACATATTCCCCTAATAATTATTTAAGTTGTGTAAGTGATTCGAATTAAGTTTAGTTTTAATACTGCCTGTTTTATTTAGGTTCAGGGGTTACATGGTATGTTATAGAGCTATGAATTCTTAGCCTGAATTGTATGTCCTCGAGATACTTTACAAAGAAGTTCTTCTACTTCAAATTCCCTTTTTTAATATGCATCTTTTCTTCAGGTCTCACAGAGTCCATCCTTTAGCATGGGTAGTAGTATTTTTCACCAACAGAAGTTTCAAGTAGGCTATATCCGACTGTTGCTCCTATGTTTCCCTAACTTCCCCTTCAATTTTGTTCCTATGGAATTGCGAGATGCATGATGGTTGAATGGATATACTTATGATGAAAGAAGCTAGGTTATTTTCAGTATATCTATAATGTCCTAGATAAATTTGAAAATGTATTGCATATGTTAAATTGCACAAATCTGTTGATTGAAAAAACTTTAGTGGCCTCATTTTCTTTGGTAGTGATTAAGTTGGCCACCAAGTTGCCGCAACTTTCATTTTTCAATTAAAATTGGTTCTTATTCGTATTAAATGCTGATAATATAGCATGCGCCTGCAATGTTCAAGGATAAGTTTGAATTTTTAAGTTCATTATGTTCAGTGGTGGAGCTAGGAATGCAATCAAAGGGGGCAAACTCTTAAGGTAAAATGACAAAAAAAAAATTACTATGGAAAATAATTTCTTAAGAGTTAAAATATCAAAAATTAAAGACTAAAAACACTAAAAATATTGAAATACACGCACCGTACTATTTAAATTAATATATATGCTAGATGGACCCTCCCTATATGCTTATATATCTTTGTAGTCTAAAATATATTGACTTACAAAAATTAAACCATTCAAGCACGTGGATTTTTTTGCAAAAAGAAATTGCCTATGTATATATATACTATTTTGTGTTTTGCGAGTGATGTACATGAACCAGACCTCAATAGAAATGGTGAACGCGGCACACATTGAGAGTATGGCTTTCAAGAACGGCTTATGGAGTCCTGAAGAAGATCAGAAGCTATCAGTTTACATAAAGCGATATAGCATTTGGAACTGGAGTCATATGCTCAGAGTTGGGCAGGCAAGGGGGGCAAGTTGAGTTTTCAGGGGGCAAAGGGAGGTAGGCCTGGTAAAAAAATAAAATTAGGTGTAAAAATTTTTTTTTTTTGGGGGGGGGGGGGGGGGAGCCAACTAGGGCAGTGGCCCTTGTTCGCCCCCTCCTTGCCTCTGCTTGTGATTATGTTAGGCTATGTGGAGCCTGATTTTTTATATCTGACCCGGATAGTACCCGACCCGATTCAATGAAAAGTGTTTACGGTTTAAAATGAGATTTTTTGTGAGGCTTAGTCCATAAGCGCTCCGGCTTGGGCTGATATTTTTTGACTTGTGGGATAACGAACACAAAAAGGTGTTGTCACTACATCTTTTCTCACTCAATAATCAGCAGTGTTTTAATCTATAACAAACGCAACATGTTTGAAGATAAACTCTATGTAGTCATAATACTTTTGTCCTTATTATTAACTGTGCACTAAGCTCTTGTGTTTGAATTTATTTATTTTTATCTTTGTTCAAAATATTACTGTTTGTTAATTTTTCAATATTACAATTGCAACCAATGATTATGGTGATGGTGCTAGTGATGATGGTGCAAACAGTATTGGTGTAGATGGTGCTAAAGCACTGAAGTTGCCAAGGATTAAATTTATAGTTATTTGTTGTTAAATGTTATTACTTGTTATTTTTTAGACTACGTAGAAACTTTTAGAACTTCTTTATGTTCGTTGCAAAACTTGTAAGACGTGGTTATTTAGTCAATGATGAAATATATTTTGTTTTATTACACATTTTCTTATGTTTTTACATCAATTAATTAAAATTTGTATTATAAGAAAATCAAGAAAAAATGCAGGTTTTTAAAAATGATTTAGTGGCGTATTAAAAACGTTAGCACATACCTACCAAACCCAAAAAAAAAAAAAAAACGTTGGCATATGTTTTTAGCAACGGTCACAAAACTTTGTTGTAGATGTTTAAACGTACAACAAAATTAAGATATAACAGTGTTTAAAACGCTGCTAAAGACTTATAGTGGCGTTTTAGGGAAATGTTGTTAACAAAAAAAAAATTGCACTCCAGGTCTATAACGGCGATTACAAACGCAGCTATAAATCCAAATTTTCACCACCAGTCACCAAAACTGCTGCTATAGCCTATTGTGATGGAGTTATAGTAGTTTTAGCAGTGGTTTTTTTTACCTGACTGTTGTTAAAGTTGGTTTTTTTTTTTTTTTTTGTAGTAGGATAATACGAGAGTAATGAGTTTCCCTCCATCCTGACATGGGAATCGAAATAATTGTATAATTTTTGTTCGAGAGTACTTATAAAAAAAAAAATTGTTCGAGAGTATAAAGTATAATTAAAAAAAAAATCAAAGCACAATAATTGTATAAAAGATAGAGATCAGTAGAATTTGTTTGGGCCAAGTCGCCTAGCTACATGACCATCCCAGCTTTGATGCTCTTTGATGTAATGGGTAGTCAACAATTGCAAAATATACGAAATTGCTTCGGTGAGACATTATTAATGGCAATCGAGTATTTGGGACACCCGTGGCAAAGCTAGTGACTCCTGGTTTTGGCGTGGCCTTACTAGGGTGGCTGGTATTCTTAAAGAGGCCATCTAGTATCAAATTGGGTCTAGGGTTGCTATTCGGGTCTGGTGTGACCCTTGGCTGCCCTTTCCATCTCCTCATGCACCGGTTCCAAGAATGAATTCTACCATCATGGATGAGGAGGTGATGGTTGATTCTCTCACTCTCCCTTTTTCTAACTCTTGGAATGCCAATCTGATTCGGTCCCTGTTTTGTGATGAGGATGTTGAAGCTATTCTTTCTTTTCATGCTCCTCGTGCCAACCATCTTGATACTCTAATTTGGACAGCCTCTAGTAATGGTAAATTATCCTTGAAGTCAGCTTATTCACTCCTTGCAAGCCACTGAAATCAAAGTTATTCCACCTTTATTGACGTTGACTGGAAACACCTTTGGCGAGCTCCCTTGCAAGATCGCCTCACACTGCTATTATGGAAGATTGCTTGTAATTGTCTCCCATGCAAGTCTAACACTAAGCGATCTCTTCATCATTCTTTAGATGATAATATTTATGGTTTTTGTCACCATGAAGGTGAGTCTTTAGTTCATCTCTTTTTTAAATGTCCAACTGCGTGGATCGCTTGGAAGGAAGCCCCTTGGCCGCTTGCTATTCACCATACCCATTCCCAGAGTATTTCGAATTGGATTTAGATCATCCTCAAATCTGCCCAAATGCTAAATCTTCCATTGGATCTACATAATAACTTCCTCCGATTTACTGCTATTTTATTTGACTCTATTTGGTATTTTAGAAACCAGATTTTTCACCATAGAGGAGAGCTGGACGTTTCTGCTCTCATTCGGTTGATCTACAAGCGCTATTTCGAGATAATAGCTGCTTGGCAAGAACTAGCTCTCCATCCGGCCCCAATTTGGCATCCCCCTCCTGTGACTTCTTGGAAAATTAACTTTGACATTGCTATTCGCAAGACCTTTTCTCTTGCAGTGCTATCTGTAAGGATTCAGAAGGTCATGTCCTCTTTGTTCGAACTAAGAGGTTACCTCCATGCAGTCCATTTGTGGGCGAGGCATGGGTAGCTCTTCATGCTGCTCAAGAGGCTTCTTTTCTTCTTATCGTCATATCTTGTTGAAAGGGGATTCTTTGTTCAATGATGCTCTTAGACATGGCAGATCTGATGCAGTATGGCAAATAGCTACTATTGTGGATGCCATTCGTTGTTTAGTTGATTCTAATGAGGATTGGGTCTGTAATCATGTAAAAAGATAGGCGAATGAATTTGCTCATAGAGTGGCAAAGTGGGCCTGTACTGAAAATTTAGTGGGGAATATCCCACTATCTTGTATCCCTGTTTCTATTCTCTCGAGCGACAATCCTTGGTTTCCCCCATGAATGTCGATTCCGTTTTAATGCAATCTTTATTTAGAAAAAAAAAATGACAAATCGAGTATCATAGCAAATTATGGTCACATTCGTTTTGATAAAATTTTAAGAATTTTAAGTATGATGTAAATATTTAAGTAACGTTAGAATTTTATTATTATTATTATTTGTGTAGAAGTTGTTAAGTACTATTAATGTTTGGAAAAAAAAAAAAGTAATATTGAGTTGTATTGGTATTTGTGTAGAAGTAATGTTGGGATTGTAATTTTAGAGAGTTGAATTCAAATTCTAAAAATTTCACGAAAACGAACATGTCCATAGAATTTGGTGATGAAGAGCCCAATCAGTGGGGGATGTGCTGGAAACTCGTTAATATATGATCTAGTTATCCAATCTTGGGATGCGTCAATATCGGTGCCACTTTGATTGGATATGACTCACAATCCAATTTTGTTCATAATTTGTTCCTTCGTTTTTTTTTATACATACCCAACTCCATCCTTATCTCCAGCCACTCAAGTTTTGAATTAAACACGAAACGATGTATATATGTATCTGCAAATCTACATGCATCCTGATTGCTCTTTAGAAAAACAACAAATATGTTGGAGCACTAGTTATGGTTAGTTAAAGAATGTAAATTCATCCTTTCAATTATTGAGTTATCCCGACCTTTCCTTCTTGTGTACAATCTCGAACTTTTTCAATGATGCATTTCATACAATTTTTTATTTTTTCTTTAAAAAATGGCACTCGAATACGAGCTTATTAATGAGCCCCTTACTTGAGATTTATGCCCACACCTTACACACGGAATTCGTGGACATCATTAGTTCATGTTACAAAATGAATGGCTTGCGAGTAAGGCTCAAGCCTCAGACCAGCATAAACCAGTCGGCCAGGTTTTTTCCTAATCTACCACGCTTAGCTCGCCCCTCACCCTCGGGCAGAGGGAGCTCTATCCACCATATGGTCGCTCAACAAATCCCATGGGTACAATTTCTTTGACGATTGTGGGGCATCTATAGTTAATTCCAAAACGTTGGGCGCCATATTTGTTCAATAACTTAGGACATAGAAGGATGAAATCACCAAAAAATTTCAAACGTTTATATCCATTAATTTCACTTATATATACCTTGCTCAGATGGACGCGATTAAATTTGAATGAAGTAAATCTCGAAGAGTTATCCATCACTCTCTTCATCCACAGGAGCCCAAGTAAAAGTATTTTTTGCTATGACATGACTCTTGATCTTGTCTGTTCACTAACTATGTAAATTTAACCAATTGATTACGCATCACATCACTCATAGCGACTTGTTTCCATCTATACAATTCGTGTCATGTATCTTATATTGACTAACACAAATATATATGCCTCTCGAGGCCCCCACTCTTCACGCCAAGGGACACCAAGAGTCCATATTAAGAAGTGTTAACCAACCAAATCTGCAGATAATGGAATAAGAAAATATGACAACCAAACCACCAAATCTGCAGACAACATGCCTAAGAAGATATGGAAACAAAACAACCTGATAAGTCACAAAAGGAGAAGGCTCGACAATTGTATAGATAATATTTATCTATTTTCGAATTTATTTTGAATTAGTTAGTTATCTGTAATTATGAAATTCAAATGTAAACGAACTGATACATCTTCTATATATATTGAATGAATACGAGCAACAAGTTAAGTTGCTCAAGCCAAAATCATATCTAGCGTGAGAGAAGTTTTTCATGGTATCGGAGCCTTAGGTTCACACTAACAATCTCATTTTGATATGGCTTCCGCTAGCTCTTCAACCAACACCACATTCATTCCTCAAAACTTTTCCAATCTGATTTCCATCAAATTGAATTCTTCTAATTATCTTCTCTGGGAATCACAGTTGATGCCGGAACTCAGGAGCCATGACTTGGTAGGTCTTATAGATAGTTCAGAACCTTGTCCAGCTAAATTCACTTATGATGCAGAAGGAAAAGTTACTTCTATTATTGATCCAAAGTTTGTCACTTGGAACAAAAAGCATCAATTTGTCCTCAGCTGGATAAATGCTACTTTGTCAGAGAATGTCCTTGGCACTGTATATGGTTTGAATACAGCTATGCAAGTATGGGACTCTCTCGTTACATGTTTTGCTTGACACTCTCGCACTCGTATTGCCTATTTACAGAGACAACTTCAGAGCCTTAAACAAGGATCAAAAACTTGTTCAGATTATATTCGAGGTGCAAAGAATTGGGCTGATCAACTAGTTGCAGCCAGCAAAGTTGTGGAGGATGAAGAGCTCATTAACCACATAGTAAGTGGACTGAAACCTGCATATTACCTATTTATTACTTCATTTTCTTTTGCTACTCGAGAGTCTAGCCTTTCATTTCAAGAATTTCAAGATGAACTCTTGAATTATGAAACTCTTCTTGAAAGTCAAATTCAGTCAGTTCCACCTAACAATGACACTTTTGCTATGTTTACCAACCGACAAGGCCATTCTTCTAATAGGAAACTTAGAAACAACAAAGGACCTTACCCTCAAAAAGGCCAAAACACAAAGCCTTCCTTTACACCTAACTTCCAGAATCCATCAAAATCTAGCTCAAACCATGGGCAATAAAATCCAAACTCGCCTTTCACTCCCATCCGTACACCTTGTCAAATATGTGGCAAGTCCAATCATCAAGCATTGGATTTCTACACAGAATGGATTTCTCCTTTTAGGGTCGGCATCCTCCAGTAGAACTAGCTGCAATGGTAGCCCATACTCATGTGGCTCAAGATGAACAACCTTGGTTTGCTGATAGTGGTGCTAATAATCATATTACAGCAGCACTAGAGAATCTGAGTTTGCAACAACCTTACCAAGCAATGAAACTGTGGCTGTTGGGAATGGATCATCCTTACCGATAACCAACACTGGTTTTGTCTCTCTGCCCAATAATCTTGGTTTGAAAAATGTTCTTTATTATCCGAATGTTGCTACAAATCTTGTCTATTTAGAAATTTTGTGTAGATAATGATTGTTGTTTCTTACTAACTGCTGGTTATTTTGTTGTGAAGGACATGTCAATAGGCAGGACACTGTTGCACGGCAAGAGTGAGAATGGGCTATATCCTATCTATTTCAAACAGCCACCCAATAAGTCCAACGAAGTCATAGCTTTCTTTGGCGTCAAAACGACACTTTCAGTTTGGCATAGTCGCTGACATCCCACTCTGCAGCTCGTCAATCAAGTTCTCAAATCTCACAATCTTCCAATCACTCCTCATTCAAATACGTCCTCTATCTGCGAATCATGTCAACTAGCCAAAAGCAAGCAGTTGCCTTTTTCAGATTTGTCTCGTGTGTCGAAACTCCTTTAGAAATTGTTCACTCAGATGTTTGGACATCCCCAGTTCCATCAATAAGTGGCTGTAAATTCTATGTTATTTTTATTGATGAATTTGGCAGATTTACTTGGTTATTTCCACTACAAGCTAAATCCAATGTGTTCACTTGCTTTGTCAAATTCAAATCTCTTGTTGAAAATCTTTTGTCAAGCAAAATAAAAACCTTACAATCTGATGGTGGAGGTGAATATACCTTTCACCACTTCAAGGCCTATCTTGCTCAACATGGTATCTTTCACTGTATTTCATGTCCCCATACACCTCAACAAAACGTCATTTCCGAACAAAAACACTATCATATCGTAGAAACTGGGCTAGCCCTACTTGCTCAGTCACATTTATCTACGAAATATTGGGTGGATGCTTTTAACACTGTCGTCTATCTTATTAATAGAATGCCAACTTCTATTTTGCAACATTGTTCCCCATATGCCAAATTACTTAACTCAAAACCGGATTATTCAATCTTGAAAATATTTGGTTGTTCCTGTTTTCCCCTTTTACGTCCTTATAATGCTCACAAATTATTGTTTCGTAGTAAGAAATGCATCTTTCTTGGGTATATTGTTAATCATCACAGTTATAGGTGCTTAGATCCTAATTCTGGCCGTGTCTACATATCCAGGAATGTCGTCTTTGATGAACACTCTTTTCCAGCAAAGGATATGGTCCAAACCTCCTCTCAGTTTGCCAGTGAGTCTTCTCCTTGCTTTGTTCCTCCTATACAAAATGCTAACAATCAAGTATCTCTATCTGCAATAAATGACACTCTTGCAGATAACAACATTTCAACTTCTTCAGACTCAGAACAACCTCAATTTGAACCATCAGAGGCACTTCAACCTTCTGTCGATGCTCCATCCTCTTTTATTGTCCCTTTAGTGCCCCATAATGAGACTGAAGCCACAACACCAGCACCTACATCTTCTATTGTGACAAGATCTCACACAGGTCATTCTACACCCAAGCTCTATCTAGATTATCAGTTATATTACACTACCAAGCATCCTTTTAAAGCATTCTTTATACCGAAAGTTCCTATGGAGCCTACATGTTTTTCTCAAGCAGTTAAACACAAGGAATGGAGAGAGGCAATGGGTGCTGAATTTGATGCCCTCTTGGCTAATGGTACTTGGACTCTATGTCCTAGACCTATGCATAAGAATGTTATCTGCAATAAGTGGGTGTATAAGGTGAAGCAAAAGTCTGATGGGAGTATTGAACGGTTTAAAGCGAGACTTGTCGCAAAGGGTTTTGATCAGCAAGGAGGGATAGACTATTTTGAGACTTTTAGTCCTGTCATTAAACCAACTACTATTCGGTTGGTACTTGCTCTAGCTATTCATTTCTCATGGCCTATTAAACAATTGGATGTCTCGAACGCATTCTTACATGGAGTACTTGATGAAGAGCTGTTTATGGAACAACCTCAAGGCTTTATTGATAAAACAAAGCCTGCTTATGTTTGTCATCTACAGAAGGCTCTCTATGGCTTGAAACAAGCCCCGAGCTTGGTTTAATCGTCCTTACAGGCCTAAACAAATTTAGGCTTTCTTGAGTCTGTGGTGGACCATTCATTGTTTGTGTTTCACAAAGGCACCACTCTGATATATTTTCTGGTATATGTTGACGATATTATCATTATCAGTACTAGTGCTGACCTTATAAACTTGCTGATTACTCATCTCAATGAACAATTTGCATTGAAGGATCTTGGTGATCTTGCTTTCTTTTGGGGCATTCAAGCTACACGGGATGGTCATGGTTTACATCTCAACCAATCCAAATACATTGTGGATCTATTGCATAGAACAAGGATGCTTGGGGCTAAATCTACATCTACATCTACACCACTCAGTTCTAGTGGAAAGCTCACTAATTCAAATGGTGATCCACTTCCAGATGCCACGGATTACAGACAGGTTGTTGGAGCATTACAGTACTGTACTTTAACAAGGCCGAAAATATCTTATGCTGTGAACACCCTTTGCCAGTTTATGCATTCACCCACTACCATTCATTGGGCTGCTGCTAAACGCGTTCTTCGTTATCTTAAAGGCACTGCTGATCATGGCCTTCATTTCACTAATGGGTCTCTTACACTTCAAGCCTTCTGTGATTCCGATTGGGCTGGAAATCCCGACGACAGGCGTTCCACAACTAGTTTTGGGGTATTTCTTGGTTCTTGCCTCGTCTCTTAAGTGCAAAGAAACAAGGTGTTGTCTCTCAATCCAGTACTGAGGCTGAGTACCGAGCCATGGCTGTTGCTACTGCTGATCTTTACTGGATTCAAATGCTTCTCAAAGACTTGAATGTTTCTCTGTCCTCTACTCCCATTCTTTAGTGCAACAATATTGGAGCTTTGGCCTTAGCATCCAATCCTGTCTTTCATGCTCGCACAAAACATATTAAAGTGGATTATCATTTTGTTAGAGAAAAGGTTGTTAACAACGACATTTCAGCTCGTTATATTGCTACGGTGGATCAGTGGCCGATATTTTTACTAAACCTCTAAGTTCTGCACGCTTTGTTCTTCTTCGCAACAAGCTTCGTGTTATTACCTCTCCCCTTCGCTTGAGGGGGGGTGTTAACCAACCAAATTTGCAGATAACGGAATCAGAAGATATGGCAACCAAACCACCAAATCTGCAGATAACATGCCAAGAAGATATGGAAACAAAACAACCCGATAAGTCACAAAAGGATGAGGCTCGACAACTGTATAGATGACATTTATCTGTTTTTGAATTAGTTAGTTATCCGTAATTATGAAATTCAAATGTAAACGAACTGATGTACATCTTCTATATATATTGAATGAATACGAGCAACAAGTTAAGTTACTCAAGCCAAAATTATATCTAGCGTGAGAAGTTTTTCAAGAACATTAATAAACTTATCTGTTTGTATTGCATGCAACTTAACAACGCCGTCGACCTTTTCTATATACATCTAAATGACCTGTCACTTTGATTTGCTAGTTGCAGAGTATTTGCAGGGGTTTTGGTTCACTTATTTTCTTAGCTAGGTTGTCTGTTCACCAGGACAATTCGCAATCCATTTGTATCGAGAAGAGAATGGAACTGATTCTAGAAACAAGCATATTACGGTATTCTCCTGCGAACTACGAAGGTGATTGGGGTGGCGGATAAAAAATCACGTCACGTGTTTGTTTGATTTTTGTGCAATGGTGATGGATGATTCTTATTCATAATTGATCTTTAATATTCTTAAGGAACTTTTATCCACCATGGTTGAAACTTGAACGTACGTTCCCTGGGTCTTCTAACCCATTTAGTCATACGTTTCTGAATTTCTAATTGCTACGTACGCGACTTCAGAGTGGTGATTTTCTTGTGATATAAACAAACAGTTCCTGAGATGTACGTATTCTTCGTACAAAACCAAATGACAAATCAGAGAAAGAAGAGAAGATCAATTCACTTGAAAAGAGTTATTAAAGGTTCATGAATAACAGCCAATCAATTGGAGGCCGCTAAGTACATCGGGAGGCTTGTGCTTAAACTGCGTGCCGTTTACTCTATTACTTCATAAATATGTCATATAATTAGAATCGATCATGGGAAATTAAGAGCAAGTGGTCCAACATAGTAGCTTAACATATAGTTTTTGCATGCGTTCGTCCCGTATCTGCACATTACTCCTTTTCAAATTTTGGATTCCTTAATAATTACAAGCATCTAATTAGCTTTCCTTGAATTGAAGGCTAGACACTAAGACACGGCTTCGTGTGTTCATGATCTGCTGAAGGGACTTGAACGGGCTTCACCACCCAAATACCATTTAAGTCCGGACATACGCCCACCCAATTAATACAGTATGTCTAGGAGTAAAAGTACGTCCTTTCAATTATTGAGTCACCGTGGGCAATTTTGTAGTATATTGATTGTAAGTACCAAGTTGTTTAACTTAGGGCACTTAATCACGGTCTGCACAGGTTATGTCAACCAGTGTCGATCGATCACTGTTCACGAGTCACTCTTTTGATCTCTTTAGTCCCTTTTTCAGTGCATACACTTGTGCCGGAAGACCTATTAATAAAGTTAAAATGTTTTCTTTTGGGGCGCCGGCGATGGGAAAAGACAACCGGCCATGCACCCTTGGATCTCCACTAACATGAACGATTATTCCATCTAATTAGTAAGTTGTCAAAGTTTAACGCGTGTTGATTTTTCAGACTATAAATTTACTCTCCAACAGACTTTACTCCATGTGAGATCGATGTGTTTCTCCTCCCAGTTCTTTCGAAGAAGCTTGCATAAATACAAAACCAAATAACTCCACATACAGAAATGTCACCAGCAGCGGCGCCAAGCACGGTCGGAGCGCAAGCTTTGTGGCGTGTGCGCCTAGGCTCAGCTTTACGAACCATTATCGCGTGCACCGTAGTGGGCTGCACCACCCTGTATG
>CM025850.1:33325654-33348761 GCA_003952965.2 Morella rubra | reverse complement strand
AAGCTCTGTCTAAGAATTATATAGTTAGAAAAGTTGAGGGGGAAATTTAGGAAAAGTGGTATTATAGAGAGTTATTATTCGATGAAAAAAAACCGAATATGAGAAGGTTAATTGACATAACGTTTATTGAAACTTATATATTTAAATATAGACCTAAATTTTTAACAAAATATTGTACTTTAATTCGAACTCCTTCTAAAATATTTACTTTCTATACATGTTACGATTTTATTACTACATTCAACAACATTTTCAATACACCTATTTTTTGTTTTCTTAAACACCACATAATTTTATACCCAAACACTCTGTGAAATTTTACTAATTTGCTATGAGGGCTTCGTATGGTAACTCCTGAGGTAAGATTTGAAAAAAAAAAGAGGGCCAAACCTTTTTTTTTTTTCCTTTTTTTGGGTTAATGAATATTTTGATCCTTTCACTCAAAAAAAAAAAAAATTTTTGTTGGTCGCTGAGGTTCGAATTATATCATAGTGGAAATCATAGGACATTTTTTAAAATAATTTTTATATTTTAAATTTGTTCAAATCAGTTTCTAAATTATTTTAAGCTTGTTCAAAAATAGGTTGTTGTTTTAGTTTGGGTTTAAAACTTCAAATTTTGGCCAAATTTGTCAGATTAAATATTATTTTAAAGGGTTTGTTTGGTTGATTAAGATTTTGAATGATTTATGTTTTATTAAATTAAATAATAATATTTGTATAATTATAGTTCATGCATATTTAAAAATAAAATAAAAATCAGAAAACATATATTCAAAAAATACCGTAGAAAATGATTTTCATTAAATAAATAGGCGGGGATAATTAGTAGATAAAATATCAAAAAACTATTAAAAGTAATTCTTAAAATAAAAATACAAGATAAAAATCGTGGAACAAATAAAATTTTATTGTAAAATTTTTAATGAAATTCTTATTTTAATCTCTAGTGGACATGGACAAGTGAAAACCAAAATTATCCAGGCAGCAAATTGTGTACTAGGTAAGACCTTTAAGAAAATACTAATTTCTCTTAAGAATCTGATTTTTTTTCAAATAATAAGTCTGTCCTATGTAGAACATGTAATAAATTTTTTATTGGGATGCACCGTTATATTTGTTGAGATTTTTTTCTTAATCGAGAAAATTTTAGGAAAATTGGTAATTTAGTCATTAGGTTTATAGCACGCTGACGATTTAGTCATTAAATTTCATTTTTTTACTTTATAATCACTGAGTTCATACATGTGTGACGATTTAGTCTTTCCGTCTATATTCTGATAGCTCATCAAACAGAATCTCATGTCACGTCAGCATTATTCTCTCCTCAGCATTGTCAACAGCCTAGTCACTTTTTTTTTTTTTAATCAGTAGCTCAGTCACTTAAAATAAGCTAAACTCACCGTTTAACTTATTTTTCAGCCCTAGTCAAGAGCTCTGACCACCATCTTCTTCCCACGAGCCCCTTACTTAGTTTCTCCAACTTGCTCGCAGAGACACCACCATCTCCTCCCACCGCCCCATCTCTCTCTCTCTCTCTCACACTGGCAATCACATCTCCAATTCTCTTCCCCTTGCATCATCCATGCCGGCCAGGCGAGAAGCGAGAGACAGATCCAGCATTATCATGCCTCCTGCATCTCTACCTGACAGGATCCACGGCCGTCAGACGGCCCAGTTAGCCCCCGATTCAAATGATACCATCAACCGCATACTTCCGTGCAGGATATGCTTTAGCTTTCTTCGGTCGCCTAACGGGCTCACTGCGTTTGGGCTTCCGCACTTTCAATTCTCCCACAGTAAGCCACCGCCTGATTCCTGCTGTTCTCGTTCACCTTCTTATTCTTTTTCTTCATTTTCTTTGAAATATAACAGAGCAAAGCTGATACGTTTTTTGCCAGGACAGTATCTTCTACCAAGTTATATTCGCTTCATTTCGCTATTGCAAGTACTATTTCTTCTGCTGTATCTAAGATAACATCCTATGTTGTACTTTCTTTTTTTGCCTGGCAGTTACAGAGTTTACATTGACAATGAAAAGCACGGAGGATTGCACAGTAGTTAAGGTACGTGAATTTAAGGCTCGACGTTCACATGAAAGGCTCAATGTTCACAAAATATAGGTCTATATAGCCTTTGTTATGTTCTGCCGGTCCTTTTGCTTGGTTTCTGATGAAGATCTCACGTTTTTTTTATAAGACTTTTTTTTTTGTTGTTGTTTGGGTTCTTATCAGGATGCCATTTCATGGCAAGCTTCCTGTAAGCCTTCTTTAACTCCTCGTATTTGGCATTCCTATCAACCTGCAGTATCTTGTAGTAGTCCACTCCCATTCTTCCTTTAGCGTCCCTCTTTCTCTTCCTTCTTCTTATTCACACATAAAGCTTCAAAGGCCAGAGCTTTTAGAGCTTTTCAATAGTCTATGTATTCGATTTGTGCAAAATTTGTGATGATAATGATAATGGTAATACTTGTGATGAATCTTACGCTTTGTTCAGAATATATCTGAATTTTGACAATCTCTCTGTCTCTTTCTCTCTAGCCCTCTGATTTGCAGCATGAAGAAGGTTTGTTGGTCTTACTTTGATCCTAACTTTGATAAACTCCCAGAGAGGATACATGGCCCCACGTTAGTAACAACTTCGACCCTTGCTCCTTAATCCAACGTTGGAACCTTCTATTTGATCCCAAAGAGAACATCCTTGTTTGATGTGCGTACTTTCTTGTTTTGTCTTCGTTCACTTCTTCGTACAGTAGTGATCTTGAGGTACTTACAACAACAACTTCTCAGGACAATTGCATTGTGATTAAGGTAAAGAACGCGTGGTTCCCCGTGATTGCTTTTAAAGTCTCCCCCTTCTCCCTTACCATCCTTTCTACAATACTCTTGTCTCTCTTTCTCTCCCTCTCTCTGTGTTAGCTTACAAGGAGTAAAACCTCCACAGCAACAAACCATTCAAAGGCCCGAAGCCTCTCACTTTCCACACGACATTGATCTTCTCTTATAAGGTTTGGATATTTGGGAGAGAACAGAGACGAAGGAAAAACAGGGATGCAGAAAACTTTTGTATTTCTCTCACTTGATTAGAAAAAGCACAAACGGGGCAGTATATACATCGCCGCATAGCAGCAACAATTTCGGTTACAAAGAATATTCTACGCGAACTTTACACGTAAGAAAAAGTTAGCTAAAATACAAAAGAATTACAAGTCAGCAAATACATCACTGGAAGTGTCTGGAGGACGTGCCTTCTCTTCGAAAGGCTCTGATTCGGCCTGTATATGCTCCAAGATCCCCCCACAAGATGGAGAATAGAGATTTGCTATTCCCATCTTGGATAAATGTGACCGAAAAACTGAAGAAGGAAGCTGAAACGGAAAATAGGATTCATGAAAAATAACATCACGAGAGAGGAAAATGGTATTTGTGGTTAAATCAAGCAATTTGTACCCCTTCACCCCAAATGAATACCCTAAAAAAATACACTTCCGACTATGGGGATCAAACTTCTTTCTTCCATGTGCAAGAGTAGATGCAAAAGCTAAGCAACCAAAAACACGCAAGTGAGAATAAGATGGACAACGACCAAACAGCAGCTCATATGGGGTTCTATTTTTCAGCAAAGGTGTAGGTGTTCTATTTATCAAATACACAGCTGTCATCACCCACTCATTCCAAAATCGCATAGGAACGCCAGATTGGAACCTAAGAGCTATAGCTATTTGCAAAATATGCTGATGTTTTCTCTCCACTAACCCATTTTGCTGGGGTGTTTCAACACAACTCTTTTGATGGATAATCCCTCTTTCGGAATAAAAGGTTGGGAGAGAAAATTCTAACCCATTATCACTTCTCACAATTTTGATCTTAGCATCAAAATGTGTCTCTACTAACTGATAAAAGGCTTGTAAACAACTCTTTGCATCTTATTTTCTTTTCAGCATGTACACCCAAGTGCTACGAGATAAGTCATCTACAATAGTAAGAAAGTAACGGTCCCATCATAGGCCTCAACAGAGCATGGCCCCCAAATATCACAATGTACCAACTCAAATAATTGCGTAGTTAGATGTGTGCTGGTGGGAAAAGGTAAACGTTGCTGTTTAGCCAAAGAGCAAATGTGACAAATATGAGAACTCTTTGATTGAATATTAGAAGCCACGATAGGGTCTTGTATAAGTTGAATTCTGGAATTAGAAAGATGGCCTAAACGGGCATGCCATAAATCAAAACCAGAAATAGAGTTCAAAACAGAAGCTGAAATGAAGGAGTTCTTATCAAAAAAGGAAGAAAGAACATTAGCGAGGGCTGCAGGAGAAACAGGAGAAGTTTGCAAATGATTTATAGAGGCAAAATGAAAGGATCCCAAGTGAAGACCATGGCCTACATGGCCACGACGAGGAGGATAAGTTGCGAGATGCGGCCCCAGTGACACCCATGGGCGCCCCTGACATGCCCACAGCACGCACGGCAGGAAGCACATGACACGCCCATAGCGCGCACGCCGAAGCACCACAGCCATGCCATGGCAAGCCCATGGCCAGCACCAAGACTTGCCTTGACATAGTGCCACAGCAAGACTTTGGCCACCAGCCAAGCCAACTAGTAACAGATGATCAAGAGTGGCTACCCACAGCAGCCACCTCCGGCGGCGGAGCACCACCACTCTTAGCGGTGACCGAGCGGGATGTAACGAGCATGGCCTGGGGAGTCAAGGAGCATCACCACCCATGGAGGAGAATGGCGGCGGCGCCACCGTGTAGGGCGGCAGACGGCGGGAGATCAAGTGCATTATGGAGATATCTTCAGAGATTGATTTCCTTGTGGTGAGTGATTGAATATATCATATCTTCTAGATTTAAGATATTTCTCCTAAACTCTAGAAGATTAGTTTCCTTTTCAGTTAAGTTGTTTTAGGCATGTATCATCAAATCTCCTTGATTCTAGGAATTGTTTCTTTAGAATCTTGAAAATTTGATTTAGATTTGATTTGATTGGGTTGGTAGGATTTTGTAAGCTTCTGAGGATGCCTATATAAGCACTCCTCAGGAGCAATAGTATGCATTCATTCAGAGAGTTGTATTTGTAAGCTTAGAGAGCTTGAGAGTGTTGGCCAGGCATAGACACGTTTATGCCAGTAGACTTGGGGGCTAATAACCTCTTAAGTTTGGGCGTGCTTGGGCTAATAACCCTAGTACAAGTGTTCTTGTGGTATTGTGGTTCGAAGGACTAATAATCCTGAGACCACGTTCTTCGTAATAACAGTGAGGAATTCTTTATTTCTTGTGTGTTAGATCCTATTTACCCTCGTGTGTTACTGGAAACGGTTCGGGAGGATCGATTGTGGTGTTGGAGCGGATCGCGGAGGAGTTGGTGATTGTTTTGGAGTCCTTGACCGGGGACCCTAACAAATTCTCCTTAATTCTCCACGTCCTCCTCCTCCTCCAAAGGTATGTAATATATAATGATTGCTTACAGATACACTACAGAGACACATCCATTTCGTAAATTTCATGTTTTCAGAATCGTAGTTTAGTGGTACAGCCTTTCTTCCATGGGAGTATAATATAGAGCGATATATATGTCGATGTTTAATGAATCAAACCGTAGCAGTTTTTACCCTCCCGTACAGAGCTCTTGAATTTTGTTTCTGAGTTGGTGTTTGCTGTCTTTGTGATTCGCAGACCGCAGGTATATAGAATCATTCTGCATAACTCTCTCGCATCACAAGGTTGCTATTGGATTGCTCTTCTATGGCGCCTTCGATCTCAGACTTGAATTTAGAAGATTCGGAGTGAAAGAAGCGGATGAAAATCGGTGACGAACTGCAAGATCCAAATACTGAAACCAGATGGAAATCGGAATCCCAGCAGAGGATCTACTCCAAAGCTTATTGAGGCTCTCCGTCATGTTCGCCAGAATTCCTTGCCAACGAGTAAGTCATGTGAGAGAAAGAGAGAGACCGGGGTGAGGAGATGTGTCTCGCGTGAGTGAGAGAGAGAGAGTGAGCAGGGGGTTCGTAGGAAGGAGATGGTGGTGTCTCTGCAAAGGTCAGAGCTCTTGACCGTTTAACCCAAACATTTTGGGTTAAACGGTGCGTTTTGTCAATTTTTAGTGAGTAGGCTGCTGATTCATATTAGTGACGCTGACTGAGCAAACGCTAATATGGCATAGGATTTCGTTAGAGAGTTGACGGAATATGGACGGAAGTACTATATCGTCACACGGGTATGGACTCAGTGACCATAAAGTAAAAAAATAAATCCAGTGATTAAATCGTCAGCAGTATAAACTTAGTGACCATATTGTCAATTTCCCAAGAAATTAATTGTAGTAGTTTTCAAATATAGACCTCTATGTGCTAAAAAGGAAATATAATTTGTCTAAATCTTACTTACATGTCACTGTTATTTTAAGGAAACACATTGGAGTGATATGATGACAGATGATATCTAACAATTACCCTAACAAACAAATCAACATGAGTAAAATTTGAAAAAAAAAAAAAAAATCCCACAAAAAGATAGCACTACGGGAAGAAAGTTTGTTAAAAAACAAAAGAAAAATAAACCTGTAATTCATAAAATTTTATCCTGAATAAAATTTTATCATCATTACAAAAATTTCTTCCTCTTTTCACTTTTTTTCTAACTATTTTTATTTTTTCACTGACTTTTTTACTAATTTTTTCATTCTCTTTCTACTCATTTTTTCAACAACTACTAAAATTTTACCCTAAAATTTTAGCAAAATTTTATTCTCAAACACAATGTAAAACTGAACTCAATACACTTACCACGCCTAACAAACAAACAACGTTGTTCCTTTCTCGATCTAAAAAAAAAAAAACCGCTGTTCCTTTCTCTGTTTGTTAGTCTTGAACGAGAAAATATGCTTATCGTGTCGGCCAGAGTTGTATGCGCAGCAGCTTCTCTCCAGAAGCTTCGAAGAAACGTTTCTTCAAAAACTCTCCAAGTTGCTCACCAATAAAAAAGAATTCAAAAATCAAAGCAAACCCAATATAAGAAAATTCGAAATTTACAAGCGAGCTCATATCAAGAAAATATAAAACTCACATCAAACCAAAAGACCATCCATATCCCGTTATCGTGTATTCAAATAAAATGCATATTAAGATAATTCAAAAACTGACACTGCCCAATTCGACAATTATCAATTCGGAGCAAACAAGTTTTTGTGTGAACAGTTTGAACGGAACCCATTCCGGCGAAAAAGGATTCGACACAAAACAGAAACCTTTGCTTTGGATTTCTGCTATTAAATCCGAGAGATCTTGAAAGGACAAAAGATCAAGGCTGAAAAATTTAATTTATACCCAACTATGCAGAAAATAGTTAGAAGGAGGGTGAATAGGTATATTTTAAAAAAATTATCAATTAACTCTTTTTCTAAGACAAAACCTATTCTTTGAAAAACTAAACAATCACACAGTTTTTTAATAAGCCAAGATACTATAAGGACCAGCAACACAATTAGAAACCAATCAATACACAACAAACTATAATTCTTTCAATATTCAAGTCCTAATTAACAACCATATGAATATATGAACAGTAAAATAATTAAACACGAATCTGTAAAACAGGATATTCTGAACTAACTGTAAGAAACTCCAAACTCACTACATAAACGAAAAATTACAGATTCAATAATTAAATTGATTCGCAATCAATCTACCATCAACAACAAGATTAGATAACCCAGATCCAATCTTATACCTCCCTTACTCTACATAAACGTTCTTATTAACTCTCTTCCTTTGATTCTTCAAAGAATAGAATGCTACTACACAAACACAAGAGAGTTAGCAAACAACACGACATCTATACACAAAGATAAGACAAAATCATTCACCACAATTGACACGCGATATTGGTGACGAAGAGAAAAACTCCTTAAAGAAGTTTCTTTAAGGAGAAACAACTCTCCGGGCCCTAGGCCGGTAATCTTGACTCTTCACTACGTTTAAACTTCGGTTACAAGGTGATCTTCAACGATTAGACTCTCCTAGACTAATCCTATCCCCTTCGAAACTAATATAAGCACTCCACTTAGATCTGCACACTGCAGTACACTCAGAACCTCTAAGAAAGCTTTGAACACTGAATCAAATACCAAACCATAGCCTTGTCGATCTTCACACGTGAACCTCACGCAATCAACAAATCAACTTGTTGGAACTCCAGCAGCTCTACACGTTCTTAGTAACCTCTGAAAACCTTCAACACACTCAATCAATGTGAGGTGGAACAGTGATCGACTTCGACATTCTTGAAAGACTATCCATCATCAACAATGGTGGACTCTATGCTAATCACCAAATATCCAGCAAGAGAGAGACTTAAAAATTATCTAGAATCTTGGAAGAACTCATTCTTGGAGCAAGGAAATCTTGGAGGAAATTTTTCTGCACTCACTAGCGTCGTAAAACTCAAATCTGCGTGTATATGTCAAAAATGCCCATTCTGTTTTTCTGTTGTTTTCTTTCACGCATCCAGCCACTCTACAGATTCCAGCACCTTCTCTATCTTCTAGAAACACGGGTAAAAGGCAAGAATACCCTTAAGGCAGCCCCACGTACACCTCAAGAGACCCAGTCAGCAACCACTTTATAATCACCTTCTAGAAACCACACAAATGACAGAAAAGACCCCTATTTGTTTTTCACGAGCCATGCCACACGGTTCTCGCAAGGGCTATAGAGAGGAAATAACATCCACAAAAAAGCAATAGTAAACCATGCGTATAAGGCCCGAAAGTGGTACCTTTTGAAGCTCAACTCCACTAGCTTGTAAATGGAACCCTAAATCGAAACAATTTTCCTTTATCTGGGGATATTATTCAGTTTAACCTGTTTAAATAACGGAGAAGAAGACCCCTGCGGGAGAAAGATCTGGCGGTGGCTGTAACCATTGTCCGTTAGGCGTGGTAAGTGTATCGGGTTTAGTTTTACGAATTACAGAGGGTTGTTTTTCTTTTGCTTTTTTTACAAATTTTCTTACTGTAAATGCCAACGTGGCTGTCGTTTTATGGGATCGTTTTTGTTTCAAATTCGTACATACGACGATTTCTTATTGGGAGTGATGTGTCTTGTTATTAGTTGACTATGCATGTAAGAGACAGAATTTGACTGAAGGATTAAATCGATGAACAAAAATAACTTAGAGACTGATTTGAGCAAATTTGAAATTCAAGGATCATTTTTTCAAAGAGTGTAAAACCCAGGAACCAAATTAGTCATTAATCTTTTTTTTTTCAAGATATATCCAAAATTCACTTGTGTTTTACCATTGATTTGATTAATCTCTTAATTTTAAAATTTATCAAATTAGACAGAATTTAATCCATCAAATTTGAAGAGTGGCAGGAAGACTAACTTCTTGATAGATTTTATATTTTATGGACTAATTAAATAGATTGTGAAACTTACGAACTAATAAAATAAAATAATCAAGAATGAAAGTTTATATTTCTCTATAAACAAAAAAAAAAAAATCAAATCGGGAGATTATTCTTCTTAAATATTTCCTTTAGGATTAGGAGACTAATGTATACAAACTTATCTGTATTTTTTCCTAAAAGGACCCTAGATAAATATGTATTTTCTCCCATACACCACCACTTGGATGCTACAGCCTACAAGATTCATTTATTTGGGCTAATGCACATATGCCACAATTTGATTGCCTAAGACGTAGTGTGCCGTTTAATTTTTGGACTGGACTTTTTTTTTTTTTTAATCTTTTCATAAAACTTGAGGACTGCAATGATCGGTTTAAAACTCAAGGGTTATTATTATTATTTTTTTTAAAAAAAACAAAGAGGAAAAACTAAGGGACTAAATAGTAGTAGTTAATTCGTTTTTCTTTTATATGCAAATGGGAGATACAAAAGCAAGCCCATTACAAGCAAATTACCAATTGGCTAGCATTCTTGCTAATGAGGTATCCCGCCCGTTGATCAAATCAACTTATCCCGATGTCTGGTACATAAAGCAGGGTCCAAGACCCGAGAGACAAATTTTCTTACCAATATTTGAAACCCACTAGTAGTTAATTGTTAAAGTATATCACTTAATAGATCATGTTATCTTTAATTTTCATCTAAAATTGTATGGTATAATTTGAAGAGAAATAAATATAATAGATAAACTCTATACTATTTAAAGTTGTCTATGTAAAATTTCAAATAGCATAAACCTTACAATGAAATCTACTTGTTATGTCTATTGTTAAGGTATTTTTGTGTTGGCATTATTCTATGTTAAAATATGTCGTGATTGAGTCGTAAGTTTGGTTTCCACATTTGTTAAAGAGTTAATGTTGGTGGCCTGTCCAAAGTCTTCTCACGTTCAACTCACATTCAACCTATGCTCGAGCTCCTAGTTAATAGAGACATCACGTTTGATTAACGTTCAACAAGCGCTCAAGTACTCTTAGGAGAATTCTGACAGAGACATCACATTCGACTCAAGCTCGAGTACCTAGTTAATAGAGACATCACGTTCGACTAACGTTCAACAAGCGCTCGAGCACCCAGTTATAATTTCAGACAGAGACATGAACCTCGAAACTGAAAACGTGAATGTTGTTGTCATGAATGTACTAGATGCAATTGCTTCTAAACCCTACAACTTCTGGAGCGAAAACGGAGAAAGAACAATCAGAACAGAAAATGAACACCTGGTCATCCAAGCTCTTCACCCTAACCTATCGACTAGATCCTTCATCAAAGGAAATATTTGCAGATTTCAAGCCAATATCGAAGGAAATATTTGTAGATTTCGAGCAAATATCTTAGTTGCAAATTTCAAACGAGCCAATATCAAAGGAAAAATTGTAAATAACAAGAGAGAGAGAGAGACGACGTTGGTGGGGGCGGGGGGTTGTCGGGGTTTCAATTTTGAGAAAGTGGGTGAGCTGTGAGTGTGAAGGAGGGTGGGGGCGTCGGGGGGAAAGAAAACCTAGGGCAGAAAAACAGGAAAGAAAATACAAAAGGGGTGGGGGCGGAGACAACCAACTTAATATTTTAAAAAAAATCCTTAGAATACCCCTCGGTTCAGTTTGGCCCACTGTTCTAGATAAAATGTGGGCCGACAGCCGAACCGGGCTACCCCAAAATTGGCCGCCCTAGTCGGTTTCGGGCCGGATTGGGTCGGCCCAGTTGGTTCTTGCTCAAAACTCTTCAACCCTAGTTTGCTGTCGCTCAAGAATCTTACAGCTTTCACAGCTTTACAGTGTCTCCCATGTTCTTGTGTGGGCAAAGGAATATTTATCGTAAGGGCTTGTGTCAGGGTCTACTGCGACTTCTAAGTTTATCCTTCTAATAGATTAACTAGGTTATGATATTCTTCCTTGGATTCACTTGCAGGGCTTGGTTAAAGATTCTGTGAATTCTCAAACGTGAGCTCTGTTGCAATAAGGTTAGATAAGGCCCAGATATCTTCAGGAATATCTAAATTAATCTTTCTCATTAATTCAGATAAAAGCTTGGTTGCTGCTTCTAACTGGTCTATTGTAGACTCATGATCTAACTTTAGACTTGTGACAAAAAATCTTCTTCCATCCGTGACCATTGTTAATGGATCTGTTCTGTTGCGTATCTCACTTACTCTTGAGGACAAAGAATAAAAACTTTTTGCTGCATATTCTTCAAAATCTGCAACTTTAGCTAAGTCAGCAGAATTAAGTGTGTCATTTTCTGAACTGAAAATTTCCTCGAGTTCTTACTCTTCTGTTTCTCTAAAAAACCAGCGTACTTTTGATCATGGCTGAAAAATATTGCCACTGGTCTGTTGAATGTCCTTGGAAAATAACTCTGTTAGCTATTCCCCATTCTATCACTTCATCACTTTTTTTCCCTTTGTGGAAGGAAAAGAGTAAGCTTTGGAATCTCATAACCAAAGTTGATGTGTTCCAAATCATCAGTTAGGATTTTAATAATCCTTTCTTCATGATCTTCAACCATTTTTGCTATCTTATGAAAAATTTCTTTTGGTAGCTCTTGTTGAGCTTTGGTGTACAAACAAATTCTTTTAATCTTTGTATGCTCAAGAGTCAAATTTTTTATTTGCATTAAATTTGTGAGCATAAGAAGACTCTGAATGCTAGAAATATTAACTTCTTCATTCTAATTAATCTGTAAGATTAAATCGAAACAAATTTTTCTCATTATTTCTAGCTATTCAATTTGATCCAAATTTTTTTCTAGAAAGTTTAGCCATGTGTTGGCGAAACTTTACCTTTTGCTGTAAAATAGAACTTTTCCACACACCATCGAATTCTTCATATAAATTTCTGGGGAGTCCAGGATTATGAAAATCTTTTACCTGTATGGGTGTAGAAAATTGACTGAAATACTCATGGAATGCTCGTTTAGCTTCTTCCATATTTGTGAAGGATATGTAACATGCTCTTTAGAATTTATTGATCTAAGTGTGACAATGTTCCCATGTAGTATAGATCCCTTGTTGGAATCCTCTGAAGACTACATAAACTTTGGGTAGGTTTTTCTTAGCCATTGTAATCCATCCACCTTGATTAGGTTGTTGTGTGGGCTTCATATTTTTCTCCACTAGTGTAGTGGTTTTCTTTGCTCAAGAAATCAGCAATAATATTAGTAGGACTCTTGATATGTTGTACATCAAAAGAATATTGTGTAATAAAATTAAACCATTTTAAGCATCTTCCTTTGAAGATTTTTTTTTGTTAATAAGGAAATCCCTGACTACTTTATTATTTGTTCTAAGTATAAAAATCTCAGGGCAAGATAAATATGAAAGCTTTAATAGCTAATTTTATGGCTAACAATTCTTTTTCAAAAATAATATAATTCTGTTCATTTGGTTTAAATTTTTCAGAATTATATCCACAAATTAATTCTTCTTTTTGAAGCATTTTAGCAATTAGATCATTTAAACTTGATTGGCTTAAAATTAGTCTCAAAAATTCTATTGTATGTTTTTGGACCTCTATCCTTTTAGGGGATAATATAATTCCATTTTGTTGGAATTTTTCACATACAATTTTCAAGTGTTTCTTATGGTCTTCTTCTGTTTTGAGAACATAAGAATATCATCAATAAATACTAGGGATAAATGCAAAATCAGTGTACTATTCGAATTATGGTCTTCACAAAAACATAAAATTAGTCCCTAGTGGAGGGATTAACGGGAAATGAAAGTGAAATCATAGGGACTAATTTTATGGTTTTGTTATCACAAGAATATCATCTGATTTTGCATTTATCCCTAAATACTATACAAAAATCTTTAATATCTTTAAATATGCTGTCCATCCATCTTTGAAAAATTTGTGGTGCAGTATTTAGATCAAATGCATTACTTTCCACTGATAATGTCCAAATGATGTTCTAAAAGCTGTAAGGGTTTTTGATTCTTCAGTTAACTGTATCTGCCAATACCCTGACTTGCAATCAAATTTACTGAAGATTTTTGATCTTTTAGCTTGGTTAACTAAAATATCTTTTCAAGTGATAAAATATCCATCAAATTCTAAATGTTCATTTAGTCGTTTATAGTTTATTACAATTCAGGCATTTCCTCTTTTTTGTTCTTCCAGTAGTCTAGAATTTTGACTACATTTGTGTATTCTTGATAGGAATATTCTTCTTCTGCGTGAATAGTGAATATTTCTTCTATTCCATAGAACAACCTTGGAGTCTGTGTGTCTCCTGAATCATACATTCCTCCTTTATGGAGTTGTATACTTTCTAACTTATTGACTAAAGTTTCCATAGTAACTTTAGTCTCTCGAGGTAAAATCTAGATCTGTGATACTGCCCAGTTTTAGGGTAGTGTCTTTGATTTTTTCTATAGTTAACTCTATAGATTCTAATTTACTCTCTACATAATTTTGATAAGTTATTTGATTTTTTTTTTCTGATTTTTTAAAAAAAGATAAACAAGTATCCCTTAAAGTATTAAGACACGCACTAATACCACTAATACTTTCAAACTTTTGTCTATATGATATAGATGCCTAAAATCCTTAGTCTTTTTCTAAACAACTTCCGATGCACTCTGTTTGAGATGTAGAATTAGTCATTCTTGATTTAACGATGCTACATAAAAGCCTCTAACATACTTGAGGTGCCTAAAACCTTTCTCTTAATCCCTATTACTTCCAAGGTTTTACTGGATTATGTGAGAAATATGAGCTTTCAAAGTAATGTAAGCACATGGATTTTACGATAACCAAGAGATAACTACCAACTTCACAGATAAAGTTCAACTATAATAACGAGTAACTTATTATAGAAGAGAGCAAAGATTAGTACCTTAAAGCATTAATACTATCAACACTGGCAAAATGAACACAGGCTCTGATACCAAACGTAGATAATTAATAAATTTATGAATTCATATAACTGGGTACAACTGGAGCACTGAACACTCTACTGAAGAACACACTGAATACTAGAAATACAAACAAGAAACACAGGAATAGTTTTTTACATGGAGGGAGAAGAGAGAAGTGCTAGGAGATCAATGCCTCGAGATCGTCTTTCATAGCCACATTATAATAATTGGAACATTTCTTTTTTGAAAGATACTGCGCTGGATTATTGGGAGGAGATGTAGCCTACTACACCGTGTAGGCACAGTTTTGTCAGCGCATCTTTTTGCATACCAAGGCCATCGGTTCGAATCTTGTCACCTTGTTGTTGTGGTATTCTCAGCCTGCCGAAAAAAAAAAAATCTGTGATCTTTTTAAAGAGCACGATCTCCAATTGAAGTCGACCTAAAAATAAATAAATTTATACCAAAAAAATTATACAGCTACCCTAATAAAATATACTGTGCTTCTTGGGTATTGCCAATGCCGAATAGCCACCCCGGAGGAAATTCACATACTATATATATGTAGAGCAGAAGAGTCAGACTATACGCAAATGTAGCTAGCTCTACTTAAAAACCAAAAGACCAAATTAAAAAATATATATATATAATATAAAGACCAAATTAAAAAATATATATATATCAAAAGACCAAATGTACACATTGACTTTGGGATACTTGGAATTTTTTAATTATTTTTTTCTTGATTATTTTTTTCAGGGCTTTTTTCTGTTTTGGCTTACTCTTTTAAAGATCGGAAAGGTCAATAGCATTAAACAGAAAATTTTCTCTTTATTAATTTCCTTTTTTTGGTCTTTTGCCAGAGGAATTAGTCGTGAAAGGATTTTACGAAATTAATTATCTATATATATATGTCAGTGGTTTTTTGTTTGAAGAAAAAGGGAGGAGTAGAAAAAGAGACGTTTTGGCGCCCCTTAAAGCAGATGGCCAGACTTTCTTCGCGGACACGCTCTTCTTATATTAACAACCGCCCTCACTCTTTCTCCCTCGTACACAACACCTAAAAAACAATCCGTCGGTTCTTCAGTAAGCGTAGAACACGCACACTCTCAACTATCTCTTCACGCAGACCTCTCTCGTCACTATCGCCGAAAGCTCGTTTCTGGAAACCCACATATCAACTGTAGACGGTGCTACTGTGTTGGCGTTGGACGACAGAAGATGGATCCGGAGTCTCGACTGGTAATTTTTCTGTTCTCTGTTTTGTTTGTTTTTTTTTTTTTTTTGTTTCTGGTGATTCAGGTTTTTCGAGTTGTTGTAGACTTGTAGTTTTCTCTTTTCGGTTCGGGGCCTTCCAGCTAAGTGATTAAATTTTCTGTCATTACGCTGCTGTTTCGTCCCAGTTATACACTTATACTTGATACTTAGTGGTAACAGTTTCTCGGATAAATTCACGTTTTCTTCTCTCTGTCTTTTCAATGTCCGTAGGACCGTAAGTAGTTTATCAACTTTGGTCGATGGTGAAAATGAGGTCAAAGAAACGATAATCATGGAGGGTTGCCAACGGAATTCCACCCCTCCCTCCCTCCTGAGCAGCGGGGGGAATTTCCTCAGTTGAAAAGGAAAAGTGCGGGATTCATCCCCCCGACAATTTTTCTTTTTTTGAAACTCTGATGCAATCGATTCTGGCGGGAGTAAGAATCAAATAGAGTATATTAAAACAAAAACTGGTTTCATACCTTTGACAGATATAAGACGAATGAACGAAATCCTTAAAGTGAAAAAACAGTACTAGGCTCGATTGAGTGGAAGGTAAACAGGTCGTGAGTCGTTACCTGCTATCGTCGTCAATACTCTGTGGATCTATAATTTATCAATCTTTTGTTATGTTGTACGATTTTAAATGTCGAAATCCTTTAATTGCAGAAATATTATAAGTCTACTCTATGTTTAGCATACCAGAGTTTGGGTGTCGTATATGGTGACCTGAGCACCTCACCAATCTTTGTTTACAAAAGCACATTCTCTGGAAGGTTGAGACTTCACGAGCAAGATGATGAAGTCCTCGGGGTACTGTCTATGGTTTTGTGGACTTTGGCTCTAATCCCTCTCTGCAAGTACATCATATTTGTATTAGGAGCAGATGATAGCGGTGAAGGTGCTCTTAAAGATCTGCGTTACCTTCTATCACCACATATTACCTAAATAACCATTTAGGCATTCCTTAAGCAGTCTTATTGGTGCAGGTGGAACGTTTGCTCTTTATTCATTACTCTGCAGGCACACAAAGGTCGGTCTTTTGAGTGTGTCCCATGCATCATATGATGAAATTTTGGCTTACAACTCTCCGTTGTCCTCCAAGGAGACAAAGACTAGTTCTCTTCTAAAGGAGTTCTTTGATAAGCACAGAAGCTCTCGAATTTTACTTCTGCTAGTTGTGCTGATGGGAACTAGCATGGTTATTAGCGATGGTGTTCTGACTCCATCAATGTCTGGTATGTTTTCTTCTCTGATGGCATGATTTGCTTTTGATATTTAAAGCAACTAGAAGTACAATCTTGAATTAGATAGTTATAATGCACCACAAATCAGTCACTTGAAATAGCATCAATGTTTTTTCCATCTAGTTGCCCTTTTGTGATTTTGACATATTTGTTTGATAATTAATTTGCCTTATCCATTTCTGTTTTGGTTTTCCAGTCCTTTCTGCTGTTTCTGGCATCAAAATCAAGGCCACTGGTCTTCATGACAGTAAGTCTAATAAGTGATACCGTTTGGCTGCTTTGGGGGAAGCAATATTGCAATTGGTGTTTCTTTACTCTAAACCATTCAAATTCCCTCCACTAGAAGATACGAGCTATAAGCCTGTAACCACACCCGTTTTCCTGGTAGTTAAGAGAAAACTCCATGAAGTTTGCAACACCTTAAACCAGGATGATTTTTTTTAACAGATTTATTTGTCAAAATGCCACAATGAGATTGCTAGGTTCTCATGTTGGCAATTGATATTCTATTTTCATTACGTTTTCTTCTGGTATGCAGATTGTACAGTACTTGTTGCTTGCATGGTTTTGGTCGGACTGTTTACTCTTCAGCATTATGGGACACATAGAGTTGGCTTTCTTTTTGCTCCTATCCTTGTAGCTTGGCTCTTTTGCATTAGTGGGGTTGGTATGTACAACATCATACATTGGAACCCACGTATTGTAAGTGCTCTGTCACCTCACTATATATATAATTTTTTCAAAAAGGCTGGAAAAGATGGATGGAGTTCTCTTGGAGGCATTGTTCTGTGCATTACAGGTTATTTTGTTCTCCCGGCCACACAATGTGTCCATCAATTATTAGTTTCTTTAGATTGGCTGACATCATATCTATTTTCAGGTGCAGAGGCTATGTTTGCTGATCTTGGTCATTTCTCTCAGCTTCCTATCCAGGTAAGTTTTCACTTGTCTGACTGCCAGTTTTGAATGGCATTCTAAGTTCAAACGGCATATTTTCTCCATGACTTTTTCTTGTATTTCTTAAGCTTGGTGGTTTTGGTATACTCTCTCGCACAGGTCACTTCTAATTTTAACATGGCAATCATCAGTTGCTGATCTTGGTTTCTAGAAATACCAACATAATATGATCTTGATGGGCAGATTGCATTCACCGTTGTTGTTTACCCTTGCTTAATTCTGGCTTATATGGGTGAGGCTGCTTACCTCTCCAAGAACAAGGAAGATCTTCAGAGAAGCTTCTACAAGGCTATTCCAGGTAAGATCTTCTGATATAACACCATGTAAAAAACTATCAATCTTAAAATCATCAGCTAAAGCACATGGGACAATAATGTATATTATGTACGCTTATAGAAAACAGGATAATGCTGTATGTTAAGCACACACACTCAAACAATTTCTACCTATGAAAGCAAAAAACCCAATGTCTGAAACTTATCAAAGTTCACCAATTATGAAATTGTTAGTTTTTAACATTTGTATTCATTTTTACAAATTTGAAAACACCACTGAGTTTGATCCTGCCAAGTACGCTTCTCTAATATGCAGCTGTTGGCTTCACAAATCTTCATGATTGCCTTGCATATCAATATGCCTTGGTCCATTGATGGTCGCTTATGGCTTCACATGATTGATTTTGGCTTTAAGCTTTTTAAATGTATGAGTTTGCATCCATTGTTAGTTTTCGGTAGGCTCTTAGTTTGTTATGGTGCAACTTGAGTATAGCTTAATTTCTCTATATCATTCGTAGTTCTTCTGCCTAAGTTTGTGGGTATTTGTTCATTGATCCCAATTTCTCTTCAACTTTTTCTAAGTATTTGGTTTCCCTTGGGATAAATCTCATTTTATTTTCTTCTTTCTTCATCCAGAGGTTGTGTTTTGGCCATTTCTCATCATTGCAACTCTTGCCACTGCAGTGGGAAGTCAGGCAATTATTTCTGCAACGTTTTCAATTATCAGCCAGTGTAAGGCATTGAGGTGTTTCCCGCGTGTTCATATAATACACACCTCAAACCAAATACACGGGCAAATCTATATACCAGAAGTGAATTGGATTTTGATGGCCTTGTGCCTATCTGTAACAATTGGTTTTAGAGACACAGACAATATAGGCAACGCATATGGTACATCCTCCTCTCTCTCTCTCTCTCTCTCTCTCTCTTGCTCTCTGTTTTAGACATAAACTTGCATTTGGACGTGCACCGACCGACCTACATGCACACCCCTACCTAGATACACTACCCCAAATTGTTACTGAATCACACTTATCCTTCACTGTCAGTGATTTGTATGTTTCCTTCCATTTTGTTTTATTATAAGTTCCTCTCCCATTCAAAGTAGCATTTTGATATGTCTTACATTTTGTACCAGGACTCGCCGTCATCACTGTAATGCTCATTACAACCTGCTTGATGTTCCTGATCATTGTTATGATCTGGAAACGTCATGTTCTGTTAGCAGCGGCTTTTGTAATCTTTTTTGGATCCTTGGAACTGCTCTATTTCTCGGCTTGCCTTGCCAAAGTTCACAAAGGGGGTTGGCTTTCCCTTATCTTCTCTGTACTAATGTTGTCTGTAATGTGCATCTGGCATTATGGGACATTGAAGAAATATTCATTTGAAGTAGAGAACAAATTATGCTTGGATACCCTTCTAAGCATGGCAACGAACCTTGGAATAAACCGCGTTCCAGGTGTTGGATTAATCTACTCTGACGTAGTCTCTGGAGTTCCACCGATGTTTGGTCATTTCATCACCAACTTTCCCGCTTTCCACCAGATTCTCATATTTGTGACACTTCAGACTCTTCCCATGCCTAAAGTTCCTGCCAGCGAACGATTCCAGGTCAGTCGCATTGGCCCTCCAGATTACTGCATCTTTCGTTGTATTGTCAGATATGGTTACAAGGACGCAAGGAAAGATAGTTATGCTTTTGAGAGCCATCTATTGGAAACGGTGGCCGAATTCGTGCTTCGCGACATGGATGGCTGCGGAAACTTTGGAGGGGAAATGGCAGTGACTCACCAGACATCAAGCCCTCTGGTGTTTGAAGATCCTATGCCATTTGAGAATGAAGCAATGTCTAGCCAGAGGAAAGGGCTGCGATCTCGTGGTGTGAGATGTTGGCAGGAACTGGAAGAGTTGTTGGCAGCAAGGGAAGCAGGTGTGGCTTATATGATGGGCAACACTTGTGTTATAGCAAGTGAAGCATCTTCACATGTGAAAAAGTTTTTGATTAACGTCGTTTATGCGTTCTTGAGAAAGAACAGTCGACGTCCAGCACTTGCTCTTGGGGTGCCTCACACATCTCTGATTGAAGTAGGAATGGTTTATCATGTATAACATCAAAGACAAGATCTTGTGCCGGATGTTTTCCCCCATGGATTCAGGGTTCACGTCTACTTTATGGGGGCACGATAAAATCGTCTTAGTCTTAATGTTCTTATAATCTCAGTAATCTTTAGTCGTCCTGAAATAGCTGAGTAGGAGGGATGGAAGGGACACACACTGGAAATGACAACTGGGTTTACGTAATAAAACGTTGTTACTGTAATTCGTTTTATTCGAAACTTTGTTCGGGAAATTAAGTGCCATTTTGTTTAATTAATCCTTCAGCTTTTCCACGGGACACTTTTGTAGCCTGCTGCTTACCCTTTGCTAGTAACCGCCAACCCCACCCCACCGCCGCCTGGTCTGAGTTGATGCGATTCATCTCGTTCCGTTGGGTAATTCGAGTCCCTTCCCATTTTCTGGAAAGATCCGGATATTTCTCGTACGTTGTCCATTATCTGGGTTTCTTTTTGGTCTTCAAAAGAAATTTTGGGCATTTGGTTCGCTGACATTGTCGGGAAAATGATAAAGCTGGGTCTCGGTCCATTGGTTTTTCTTCACTAATTTCATGATTTTTGTACTAATTTGAGCTCAGATAGTGAATTGGTCTGGTCTGGAGGAGAGATGGCGCACTGTGTTCTAACGCTACAGACGAATCTGCATAAAGAGTTGCAATGCAGTTTGCTCTAGAAGTTTCCCAACAGTGAAAGGGCACAAAGATTTTATGCTGGAGAGACAAATATTGGATTTTGATCTCGCAATATGACTTGGTCACGCTAGTGAGATCAAAGCCATGGAGGGTTTTTACGAATTTTGCGAGGGGACAAAATCTCAAGCATATTTTGCGGGGGGGAAAAAAATTGTAGAGCCAAGTTTTATTGATTCCATTAACAACCAATATACAACCAAAAGCGACTGCCCAAATTTGCCCAATTGAGCCTTTAATACCTTTAGATTCATACGTGTATGAGATCAAACAAACGAAAGATCAAACTCCCCCAATTGCATAGAAACATTCACAGTGTGCATAGGACCAGAGAATGAAAGGTGCATAAGCATGGTGTAGGAACTTAGACGTTTGCAGAGTTGTCACTCTTGAAATGGGGTGCAGGGGGGGAGGGGTAAGAGTCAGGTCCGCCTGCACTTCCTGGTGGTGGAGTGGGTACCCCAAAAACTTGAGCATTGGTCCGTACGTCCTGTCTCCCTTTGGCTCTTCCCAGGAAGTAACACCCAAAACCTAGTAGTACGGAGAAAAGAATCAACGGCAGGGATATCACCACCACCATACCCATCTTTTCTGCCTCTGTCTTGGATCCTCACGGCCCTTGTGTTCCTTCTAGGATGTTTGAGAGAGAGAGAGAGAGAGAGAGGGGTTTGTAGTATGCGCTAGGGAAAAGAGACAGGAGGGAGTAAATAGAGGGAGGGACTTTGCTTAACGCCGCACTGGAGGTTTCGGATTCTTTCCAGAAGAGCAAGCCGGATATTAAAAATGCTCCACCAACGGTAGGCTCAACGTTCAAGTTTCTAACGGTCACTTTCTGTGGGCTAATCACGTTACGACGAGATGGCTTTGTTGTCCTTTCCAGTTGTACTCCTTCGTAGCAAGGCTGCTTAAAAAAAGAGACCAAAATTAAATAATAAAAAAAGAGAGCCAAAAACAGAGAAGAGAACTGATCAATGTGCTGGCAATTCCTCTTAGCATCGGAACTGAATACCAGTGAAGCTCGATACGGATCCATGATTCCACAACGAGCCAAGCCTGAAAAAAGGGAAATATCTTTCTTTCTTCTTTTTTTTTTTTGGGGTAAACTGTGATGAAAAATATCGGCAAAACAAAATGAATAAGGAGCGAATTGAGTGTACTTGAATTATGCCCTTGGGGGAAGATGTTCATTAGAAGTATCCTGCCTGAGCCCAAAGGCTTAAAACTCTCGGTTTGATTTCACATTTAATGCTGTTTCTGGCAGACATTTTTCCAAACATAATAAGCAAACTTTAATCGTGGCTCGCTTCTTGACTTTTGGGGCAAGTTATTGTGTTCTGAGCATAAACACATTTTACTCAGCTGAGTGGGGAAAAATCGGGAGTAATAATCTTTGAGGGAGAAGGCTAACCAAGTAACGAGGAAATCGACTGGAACCATATATATGCAGTAACTCCGGTAACATTTTAAGGATAAAAAATAAACTTCTGAAGTGCACTTAATTTAAAAGTTGCTTATTAATTTGAAACAAATCCAGGATAAGGCAAAGGGAATACCACTGTGACATGATCCAATGGCCAGGACAAGATACTTTTCACTTTTCATCTTCCTTCAGCAATAATATCATTAGTCATTAATTCAGTTACATTAAAAGGTGAGGGTGCTGGATCAGTCCTTTGGGAGCTCACATCCACTGCGATGCTATCTTGCATTTTCCTCTGGCTCTTACTGACACTAGAGGCAGTCAACGGAGTAACATCCTCATTTAAGAAGCTGCTTGTTATATCATTGAAATCCCAATCTGTTAGATAACTTGGCTTTGATGTAACAGTGCCCACTTCAATATCTCCAGAAAGCATGCCGACAACGCGTGACATGGACGGGCGCATCATTGGTGATGCCTGAGTGCACAAAAGAGCCACCCCTATCACTCGAGTGGCTTCATTTTCATCGAACTCCAGTAATTTGGGATCCACCAGTCCCAGAGCTTGGTTATTTTCATGTAAAGTCCATGCCTAAGAACATCACAGTTATTATCACGAGAAAAACAGGTTCGTTTCAATTATAGGCAATTTGATAGAGATAAATTCCTTAACCATACCCATTCAAGCAGATAGATCTTTTCAGTATCCAGGGTATTGTCTGAGTTTGGCCTCCCACTGAGGATCTCCAAAGCAACAACACCAAAACCGAAAACATCAGCCTTTTCTGTTAAGTGCCCGCGCATTGCAT
>CM025850.1:33258645-33313140 GCA_003952965.2 Morella rubra | reverse complement strand
GAATCTCCAATGTCGTTACGAGGTCACACCTAGAAAGACTGGCCGGTATGGGACCTTCAAATGAGTTCCCTTGAAATCTCCTAAAAAAAAATTGGACGTGTTAAGATGGCCAATATTGATCACAGACACACTGGACTGCAAATAGTGCTCATAGCTTACAGGTCCTTAAGACTTGTCCAATTGCCAATGAATTCAGGTATTTTTCCTTCAAAGGGAGAGTCAGACGCCCACCTGAAATGGTAGAACCTCACTCCCAAGCCCCCATAATAGTATAGGGAAGAAGAATAAAACAAAGGACAGGTGGAAAGATATAACGTTGGAGTAATCACTCAGTATTGCTTACAGAATTTGCATGTTTTGAAGGTTGGCAAATGTTGAGGGAATTTCACCACCCAATCCAGAACTGTCTACATAACTGTAACGTTATAGCAAAGTCAATAACAAACGATTTAAACACAAGCAGTGTCTGGTTGACACATGCATAGTCCTGCTTCTATTAAATTGACAGCAATGGAAATAAACAGATAACTGAACATAAAAGAGAAAGAAAGAAAGAGTTGGAACTTACAGTTGCTCTAGTTGGAATAATTTACCAAGTTCTGGAGGCAGTGTTCCATTGAAATTGTTTGAGGCAATAGACCTGCATAATAATTATCCAAAGAGTTATTGTAAAGAGTAATAAACGGTGTCAGTTCTTAAATTCGTATTTACAATGTCATTCAGTTCTAAGGTATTAAAGTAGATTTTTTTTCCTCATGCTAGACAGGTTCTTAAAATCCTCTTGAGATGTTTGGTAATGGGCCCATGGAAGAATGAAAATCTAGAAGTATACATAGTTTCATACCGTAGTCTGATCCTCAATTGTGAGTTTTACGATAGAACGAGCAGTATTGTGTATCTTCTTTTGTAAGAATTGATTACTTTATAGTTTGAGGTTTGTTGGTACTTTTCATTGCAATCAGTGGAAATCATGTATCAGCACTAGTTCATTTTGGACCAAAATAATACAACCTATGAAGAGAAATAAAAACAAAAAACTTATTTGTCTAGAAGTGACTCAACCATCACAATGATTATTATAAATCCCTTACTACTCATATTTCATGCATGTATACGCATGCATCTTATATTTGCAAGGTACTTTGGCCAGAAACACCAGTCCTTAACTTAGAGCTTGCATGTTTTACTGCAGAAACAAGATTACTACTGTTGTTTCTTGCTTACAACCAAGTAATTGTTTCATTGTGGAGAACGCTCTGAAGTCTTACAACAATGTTAACTCCTTAAGGTTTCCAAGCTCCTTTGGAATGCTGCCATAAAATGCATTAATGGCAATTGACCTGAAACAGATGAACAAAATGATGCCACATCTATAATGGGGAAAAAGTAGGAAAAGGAATCCAAATTTGAGTGGAATGGGAATCTTGTATTTCTGTTAACAACATGATGTTGTCTGTTTCAAGAGATGAGACCATGCTTGCTTCTTCTCTTTTTTCTAGACAGATAGTCAGATACCATGCTTAATGCGTCAAAGGAAAAACAAAAGACAAAAAGTATGTCCAAATGACACAAAAACGATATCTGGCATTCAAAAGTAGTAGAAGATAAAAGAGTAAATAGTTGAGAAGAACCTCTACTCCCTGAAATCTCCATCCAATACAGACTTCCACATACAATCTTCATTTACAAAACATTGTTTCCAAAATATAGTCTCTAAGCAATTCTACATTTCTTACAATGCCACTAAAACAAAAGATGGTCTGTTTCAACAGGTAGAATCATATATGGATTAATATCTGGGTTACTGCAAACCTCAACGATGAATGAATGCTTTTTTTATCATCAATTAAGATTGCTTGGATCTCATTCCTCATGGTGTTGTACATGTCTTCTATTTTAGATTTGACACAGTGAGTATTATTTGTTCCACTTAATTGAAGACTTCACAACATGTAAATCATCCGTAGATTGACAGACAGGATAAGCTCCTAATATGTACAATTTGTCACCCGACTAAGTAAAGTTGCATGGACTTATTTATATAAATTACGTAAGCATTTGGATAATTTCTCCAGTTATCTACCTTTTCCGCCTGTCTTTTCATAAGAAAATCTTTACTTTTCCCTGAAGAAACAGAGGCCTACCAACTAAAGCCAGTTTTTAGGTCCAGCCAGGCTACCAGCTTAACCTTTACCTAAGAGCTTATGGAAGAGATATAAAATGCAGATCATAACACGAAGTTTAGCTATGGGATTAAGCAGTAATCCATCTAACCAGACATGAACACTTCCTCTCTATACTTACAGTGACGTCAATGCAGACAAATTTCCAATAAAAGCTGGCAAGGTCCCGGTGAAGTAATTTTGATCGATCTTGCTACAAAATTAAAAACAAACGAATAATGACCAGCTCTAATTCTTGCATATAAGGATAAAACAAAACGTGCATCTTGATATTAGAAAATAAGGTCTCTTTCTAGAGTACAAATGTAAATAACACCAGGTCCACTTTCCAAAAATTAAACACCAGGCGAAGGTACTGAGAAAATCATACAAAAAGGTTAGATATTTCAAAGCCACGATGTCCTCCGGAATAACTCCCCGCTTGTTCAAAGCATACACCCTCCTGGTAGAGTAAACAAACAGTTAGTCTGCAATAAACAAAGGAGATGTTTCATTAAGCATTTATTCAAACTTTATACCCACAACGTAACCTGACACGTTCAATATCCACATATATCTACTATAATTGCCTGAGCAACAGATTCTAGTCTGCACTTGAGCGGAATTAGATCCAGTGTTTTGATATGTTTGGGCGCTACATGGAGTTTCAGGAAAAATTTTGAGTGCTTCTATGGTCAAAACTCTGGAACAGACTTAAAAAACAATGCGCTAACGTTGCCATGTGTGTTCTTTCCTAACTCGACATAACTTCTTCCTTCCAATTTTTTATCTTCCCGTTCGTATGCGTGATGCAGTTTTCAATGGTCCATGGAAGCTTTCTGGGTAATGCACGGGTACTGTCGGGTAGAATCGGTACAGTCGTTGAAGGAAGCCCGTTGACTAAGTTGAGTTTTGAGCCAAGGACGTCTCAGAAGGAAAGACCTAGATTGAACGGGATTCAAATATTCCCAGGATGGTTTCTCCAGGCGGCAAGAGATCAACTACGAAAGTTACAATGGCCTCGCTCTGCAACGTTCAAGTTAAATTACCCGAGCTTTTACGTGAAAATTTAGGTTCATAGAAAATGATCAATACATAACTTACCCCACAATTTATTTATTTTTTTTTTCAGATTGAATGTTGATCTGAGGTCAACTGTTCTATCAATTTCTTCCGGTGCTAGAATTTTGCTTACATTCCACATGCAATGCATGAAAGGAGCTGCATTATAGTGTTGTGAGAGAGAGAGAGAGAGAGAGACGTACAGTTGCGTAATGTGGCAAGTGGTATTGCTGTCATAAGTACAGTCGCAGGTGATGGCCGGGTTATTGTCGGGGTCTTCGAACTGGGTGCCGTTGATGGCAGATCCGCTGCATGGCTCTCCGCTTATGTTCCATAAAGCTACCGCTTGTGCATCCCATTGTTGGAATAGTGAGTTCAATGCCTTAACTGTCTCATGCCATAAATAAACAAACATTTTCAACTTCTATGTTTGTTGGGTTAACGGAAAATAACATGCTGATCAACTGAAAATTTGAGCGCAAAATCTTACTTGTCTCTCCTCCTTCCCTTCGTAAGAAAATTTTGATTTTTTCCCTTTCACCCAAAATATATACGAACTCTTTTTCTAGCCGGAATATTGAGTACACACCACCTCTAATCTAGAATTTTTTTGTATTAAAAATATTACTAATCAAACCATAAAACGGTATTACTCATTCTGGAAATGATGAAAATTTTCTTTTATTTTGATTATTATATTGAAAATTCAATAAATAAAAACTAACATAAAGATTATTATATTAAATTTTTTAATTTTTCTGTAAATATTTTCAATACTAAACAAACATCCAAAATTTTAATTTTAAAATACTTTTTAATGTGTCAGCCAAACATCAGAAAATTAATATTTTTTTCAGAAAAATATTTTAAAATAAAAATAATTTTATATTTTTCTCATTTTACATCAAAACAAAGGCAGCCTTATATATAGAAAATGTACTTGTGGGATACTCATAATTATATTCCAATTAATATGAGCGACGGATTTTCCTTTCATTGTTTTCTTCTTCTTCTTTTATGTTAAAATATTTCTAGACTTCACGTCATATCCTTTTTATAATTTATCTCGAATAAAACTGAAAGACATTTGAGATTTGAGACCAGCATGTAAATTATGTGTACAGTCTAGCTTTCTAATTAGAATCAAAGGTAATAAGTTTGTAACTAATTAACTAGAATCGAAGTTAACAAAATTTGTAACTAATTAATAAGGTGTTACATATTATGTTTATAGATAATATACATATGTTTCATGTATAGAATCAATATTCTCCATTATTTTTTTATCCGAATTATATGATGTAATTTAAAAATAAATATTGTTTAAATATAACAAAATTCAACTGTTTAAAATTTAATAAAAATATTAAATAATAAAAGACACATTAAAATATGTAAATTGCAAGTAAGAAAGTGCAGGGGATGTTAAATTTGTAAGGGTAGACTGTATAGAAAGAGAAAAGCAGCAGCAAATGTCAAATGAATCATACGCTCATAGCTTCGAAAAAGAAAAAAATTGGACGCTCATAAATCACTTTCGCCGGTCCAGATGATGTCATCATGAGTGAGGGGGAGCCGTTAATTTGGCTCTCTCCAATTCATATATAGAAACAGCCAAAATTTTGAGAGTCTCGGTAAAATAATTATATAAAATTTATTTTTTATTAAATTATCACTTTTTATTTTAAATAAATATAAAACATTCATTCAAATTATTTAATTTTTTAATTTTTCATAAACTTCGCCTTTCCAAAATTTTGTCCGCTCTCGAAATTTTTTAAGAGTTTTGACTGCTGGCAATGGCATAAAAGTAATTTCTCTCATGAGTGACAATAAAGGAGTACCGGAGCAATGCATGCACCCGTGGAGAATGGTGGGCGATTGGACTAGAATCATAATTATATCCTGTTATCCTCCTCCTCCTCCTCCTCCTCCTTTCTTTATTTTTTTTTTCATAAGCGTGCTTGGATTAGAAGAACCTTAATTTCTCCTTTCATTTTGCTTAGAAAATTGAAGGCGATTTTTTTCAAAAGAAGAACAATTTTCAAATAAGAAATCAAGCCTCAAACTCGTAGTCCAATCCATCCTTTCTATACCAAATAACGCAAACGCACAGTAAGATGATCAACAAATGACCAATTCCATCCACTAAGTGTATATATATATATATATGTCTGTGCGTGCTTGTGTAATTATTAATTGAAAGAAAAAAAATTATTTTTCACTCTAAATAAACAATCTCAAACACGAGTAGGGATTCATTTTCAATCTTTGAATATTTTTTCCGTTATCCCTTCTAACCCCAAAACAAGGGAGCCTGAGAGGGTTTTATATTGGTCTGTGCCATGAAAACAGAACCCAGCATCAATTATATATTGCTTTGAAGTGTGGTGGGAAATTAATATCTAACTCTACAGCTCAAACTGCAATTGAAGGGGTTCATAGTGATAATGGGAAATTAGGTACCTAGGATCTGTCGTCTCTCCTAGCTAATTCGATCTACTTGCATCACTTCAATCTGCTATATATCCAGCCAAACATAACCATACAGGCTTACACATTCAAACAGAGAGATACCAGAGAGAGAGGAGAGAGAGAGAGAGACATATATAGAATCATGAGAGACGAAAGAGAACCTTCGGAAGGGTCTGTAGTGGCATTCTGGGCGTTGGAAACCTGAGATGATACCCACAAGAAGAATAAGAAGAAGCAGATCAAGCAACGAAAGCAACTTTGAGCGGAAACTGAATTCTTCGTTCTGAAATTCATCTTGTTTTCCCCAATTCCACTTCTCATGAGATAGTGGCGGCCCGCTGAATGCCGCACTATATAGGTGGGTAGGCCGTAGGAGTTATATGTCAATTAAATGTCGGTCATCGTCTAGATTTTTGCAGTCTTTCTTGTTTAATTTTGTGCGCCACGTGCATGTTTTTTTGTGGTGAGATGATAACTGCAGGAATATTTAATTTATAAGCTAGTTGACGAGTTCTAAATATATACAACACGCACCCTGCGTCATGATCATCACTCGTACGTCAATCTGCAGAGGCTCTCTCGGTTGGGTTCTATCTTTCCCCCAGCAAAAAGAAATAGAAGCTCCAGCCAAGCTCAGCCCTGATTCTCTTGAAGCTTCCCAATCCCGCCCAAGCTTAAAAATTTCATCAAGCTGCACGTAGCAAACTTAATTTATCGACCAAAACCTGAAGGAGCATGAGCCAACGGACATTGGAGTACAAGCCAGGTTAATTAATTACCTTTGTGGCTAGGTGATTAAACTTCCTGTCAATGTCGTACGTAGAAGTCGTTTGCTAATGTTCGACTTTAATCTGAGAATGTCAAATATTCTTACGAAGATAAAATGGCCGCACATACAGGGCTATACTTAAAAAGAAAAACATACACAAGAGGGTATTTAGAAGCCGTAGATCGTCATGACTTCGCACATATGGAATGTTCACATCAAGGATGGTACTTCCTTCCAAGTGGGATTCGATTAAAATGTTATCAAATATATGTAATAAACTAGATTGAAAAGTTCCAAGCGGGGAAGAAAATTAGGCCAAGCTGTGACGATGCAGGGCAACTTATATTAAAAGATCACGCCACTAATTAAAGATCAACTTGCGCTAATAATGCAGCAGTACTTGGCTACAAACCAAATCTACTTTATTTTGTATTGTGCGAAAGAGACGAGCTAGATTGACCAAAGTATTTTATGAAACTGAGGGGTACGTATATATAACACGAGCTGGGGAAATTATTATTATTTTTCAACAAATAAGAAATTAATAGCTTTATGCTTTGAACTTAACCATTATTTATTTAAATTATTTCATTGATTATGAAAATATCTTGTTCGTGTGAGCTCAAGGGAATATAATTGTTAGAGAAAAGTCAAAGATATTAGTGAGAATGGACCTTCCAGCAAAATATATATTATACACGCTTCGCTGAGAAAATATCAGTTCAAAAATAGGAGAATTATAGGATTGGTTATCCAAGATAAAGAAGTTTAAGATGGTCCCTAAATAAGGTTGTCTCTTAGCATTTGCAGTTCCGTTCATGGATAGGATAGCGGATATACATATAACGGTAAAAAGACTTCAGAACTTGACAAGAAAAACACTAGTAGTCGGGAATTAGGAACCTTTTGTGAAAAATATGGGTTTTCCACTCTTCTTCCTCCATCTAAACGAAAAAAACATTTTGATAAGAATTCTCGGAGGCCATATCCTTATAAAGATCTTCTCGAAAATATTTTTGGAAAAAATATTCTCCATACACCTCAAAGCCTTTCAAGGCCTCCAAAAAATCGACTATAAGGGTGGGCACCGGAACGGACGGAACAGGAATTGCCCATTCCGATTCCGGTATCCACCGGAATTGAATTTTACGTTTCGGTTCTGTTCCAGAATTAACCGGAACGGAGCCGGAATTTCCGAAATCGAAAATCGGAATTTTCAGTTTCATTTCTGGGCTTAAAAAGCCCAGATTTATTCTGGGCCCGTTATTTTCTATTGCCATTATTTTTATACGTTAACAACACATGTATACAATTGCCAAAAAAGAAAGTGATGCTATTGCACCAAGTTATCAACGGCCAAACTTGCATTTCTCTCTTTTAAATATTTTAGAAAATGCTTAATGTGGTAGTTTTTTCTAATGGAGTCTGCCAAGTGCCAATTTCGTTTGCCAAAATTGCTTTGCCAATGAAGATCAAATTGAAGGCCAAAATGCTTTGAAGAGTGACGACCAAATTCAAGACCAAAATGCCAAAATTTGGTCTGTTGCCATCCAACTCCAAAACTAAAATAAACACCTCATTAAAATTATAGCTAAAGTCTAAACAACTAAATTCTAAAACAAAATAAATACAGCCAAATAAACTCTAAATTCAAATTACAAAAAAACAACTAAACAAACAATTAACCATACAAATAACTAAATAAGTAAACATTCATCAAATAATGCAAATTCAAAGAAGCAAACTCTAAATTAAAATTACAATGCTCTTTGAAATTTAAAAAAACAATTAAAGATAAAGATTGAAGGACATCCAAATTGAAAATCCCAAACTTCATAGTTCATCCAACATTCCAAGCTTCTCCATCACTATAAAAAACAAAAACAAAACAAAACATTTATAAAAGAAATATTAAGACAACCAAATAATTAATTAACAAAACAAAATACTTATGAGAGAAATACTAAGACAACCAACCAAATAAAAAGTCCATCCATCCAACTGCCTATAAACTGACCATAACACCGCATCTTGGTTGGAATTCATTTTGGCTAACTTGTAAACCACAACACGTCAAATTGAACACACTAAAATCCTTTCAAATTGCCTTGCTCTCTAAAACAGCCATTCTCAGCAAAAATGCTCATGAGCAATCAAACAATCAGCAAATTATTTCACTCGAATCACCCTTCAGTTATTCAACATTAAGATCATGTGAAGACAGCCTATAATCTATATAAAGTAACTCATATTATGCAAACCCAACATTATTCAAACCCAGCATACCTTGGTGAGACTTGAGAGTGAGATTTGGTGCCCAAATAATCAATACCGAATCTGCCAAAAATCCCAAAATTAAATTAACAAACCCTAAAGCAAATTAAAGACTAAATATAACATTTACAAAACTAAAAATAACAAACCCTTGGTGAGAGAGAGTTAGTGAGAGGTTCGGCTACCAAAACCCAACAATGGCAGCAACCCGCGAGAGAGAGAGAGATTTTCGGGAGAGGGCTGAGAGATCTGAGAGAGAGAGAGAGAGAGAGAGAGATTTCAGGAGAGGGCTGAGAGATCTGTAGAGAGAGAGAGAGAGAGAGAGAGAGAGAGAGAGAGATTTCGGGAAAGGGCTGAGATCTGTGAGGAAGAGAGAGATTTCGAGAGAGCGCTGAGAGATCTGTGAGAGAGAGAGAGAGAGAGATGTCGGCAGAGGGCTGAGAGATGGTGGGGGGGCTGTTGCTGATGCTGGTGGCAGTCGGCAGAGGACTGAGAGATGAGGTCAAGGCAGTGAGCCAGGAAAAAAAAAATTCGCAGAGAAGAAACTTAGACTTCGGCACTCGGCACTCCAGTGTTTCACGCACAGCGCACTTCGTGTGGCCTGGGTCGTTTTGACCCAGGTCACGCGAGTTACTTTTTTTTTTAATTTCCGAAACCGAAAAATTCTGGGTTTCCGCCGAAATTTCCGATTCCGGTTCCGGAAATTCTCTAAAATGGGCTCCGGTTCCGGTTTCGGAATAGGCCGGAACCAGAATTTCCGGCGGAAACCGGATTAATTGATCACCCTTAGCCGACCAATTCCTTTTCAAAAAATAAAAATGTTTGTTGGCGATCAAGCTAGGACATTTTGCTTCTAAATGTCTTACTAAAAAACAAATCAAAGAACTTGATGTCTCTCCCATAATCAAAGAAAAATTCTTTTCCTTGTTCCTTAATGACAGACCAAATGCCTCTGAGGATGATCTCTTCATACAGCAGATAAATGGGGATTCCTCACCTTCTTTCTCTTATAATTCAGCCTTTGTACATAAAATATAGCACAGCTCCAAGGAGATTTAGATTTGTGGATAAGTCCTTTTTGTAATAAATCAGAAATTTCATTTTTGCAAAACTTAAGAAGTTTCTGATTCATCTGAATCGGTCTTGCTTTGGTGGGAATATTTTTTTTTCAGAAATCCTTTTTCATATGGTAGAGTCACCATATATATATATATATATATATATATTAACTATTCATTAATTAGAATTGTTCGAGTTTGGCTTTCGAATTAATATTATCTGACAAGGTCCAAATTAATAAGGTTAAGTTTTTCTCTTCCATCATGGGTATATACTTAGATAGGGGGTTGGTTCGACCAAGACTTTTGAGAAAATGTGAAACAATTGAATCAATATTTTCCTAATTTTTTTTTTCATAATTGACAGACACCCAAGACCTAATTAGACTTCTGTAGGGATTAATTAATATCAATACGTGACACTTCTAAAAAAACAAGGAGGTAGCAATTGAACTAATTAAGACTCCTCATTAATGAACTAACTATATATTATATAGATAAGGATATCTTCCATGATGGGGACCAGACTAAACCTTTCAATTATTTTAATTGTTCTTGATTTCTTCACAATTAGCTAATTCCAAATTCTTTTGAGGTGGACTTAAAAGAATGGGTTATGAAAATTCTAAATTAAGGGGATTTTTCCAATGAACAATTAATACCCAATTAAGTAGGATTAGTCTAAAAGTTAATAATTACCTTATCATAGTTAAAAGTGGATTAAGATTCACTTCAACTGTGCTCATATCATTACTGGCATCTTCTTTTGCATTAATTTTGATCGTAACCGAAATTTCATCTGGTCCATGAAAAGGAAAAGAAGTCTGGTGGAGGGTTCATGAAATTTTGAGAAAGCTTCTTGATCGTTACAAAAAGAAGATCATAGGCAGAAAAAAAAGTATATATATATTTTTGCTCCGACAGACTAATTCATGGGCTCCTTTTTGGTAATTAGAAAAACATAACGCAGTAACCAATCTAAAATTCCCCAAAATCAGCAAACAAAGGTCCAAAACATAGCCCGGAGCCCAAATGCTGCCGAAAATGCGGGCAGTTAATTGACATAAGGATCGTACTTCCCCACTGCATTATGAAACAATTAATTTCCTTCTTTTCTTTCAGGAAAAATAAAATAAAATTTCCAGCTTGTTTAATTCACTTTGCCTTGCACACTCTGATGGAGCCCAAATGCTTAAAGGGATCACCGATCATGTCTTGATCATAGTTAGACCACAAAACAAAGAAGCTGTCACGCCCCAAAAATAAGTATAAATAAAGAAAAAAAAATAAAAGAAATTTATCTTCTTTAGTCGAAACAAAACATATTATAATTATAATGTTTCAAAACATAAACATTAAATAAATTCTCTTAACAGTCTAAAATCTAAAATAATGCTCTCATCTATCCCGCTCGCATGCTTCTAGATTTGATTCTTAAACAATCTCTGAAAATAAGAAAAAAATAACGGAGTGAGTTCGACAATTCAATAAGCAGAGAATAAAATACATGAATAAAAATATAATCATTTTTCGAAATCAGAAATTTACAGTTATAGATAGTTTTACCAGTAATATAAAAAAATCTCTTTGGCATTAACAGTAAGCCACGTTTAACCCTGTGGCAGGGTTGTGCAACGACTTATCTGGTGGCCAACCGAAATAAGTCAACAGTAAGCGGAGTTCACCCTACTAAGACTTAGCGAGAATGCCAAGTGTGCACTAAGGAGAAACCCACACAGAAACCACTCCGAAGAATGGGTGCACTCAGTAATTAGTAAGTTGGTACCAACAGCAGCAGTAATCCGTAACAGAACATTGCCTCGGGGTTTGAAAACAGTATAATATATAATAACAGAATTCAGAATTAGAATCAGAAATTATATTTAGCAGAATACAGAATCTTTGAGAAAAGAATGCAGAACAGTAATATAAACAGATCTCAGTATGTCTTTTAAAATTCCACATTTGTTTTCAGAATAACATAAGCTTACAATGAAGCATTATTTTCCACAAAATCGTTTTATGAAAACGTGTTCGTCATTTTTGAAGAATTACAGAATATAATAACTCCGCTTACCCGACTTGCTTCGATAATCGAACCGCCCTATAAACCACGTAGTGCAACAATCCAAAAGAACTAAAGATAATTGTAAAAACCCAACTATAGCCGAATTGATAGAGAGAGATCTCAAAAATGATAATGAAAATCACGTCTGAGAGGTGTGATCGACCTCTAAGCAGAAGGTCCCTTTTATAGGCGAGAGAGACTTGAAAACAGTCCAAAATGGAATACAATTTGGCGTCTCTTCAACAACCTCCCATTATTGCCATTAGTCGCCTAAAATGCATAGAAACGTCGAGAAATGAACGTTGGAAAGGAAAAGCCTAAAAAATCAAACGAAAATGTGCTAAAACGGATGAGAAATCGAAGAGAGGGAGAGAGGAAATTGATGAGAGAGAAACTAAAAGGTTGAAACGGCGGCTAGGGCTCAGTATTCGGGATTCTAACGTTTGGGGAAGAAGAAGATTGAAATGCAACGTTTCATTTAAAAATCCAAATTGAGCAAAACATGTTTACATATAATAAAACCTCAGCAATGGCAACCAAAGGCGTCAGACACCTCAGCGATTCAGCTACAAACCTCCCTCCTTAAAGCGTGCAGATTCGAATCCTCGCATCCCATTATTTTGCAATAAAAACTGTGAAACGTTAAATAAACTCAACCGCGTAAAAACAACAAATACGCGCCTGGCCTAGTGGCCTTGTCCTTTTAGGCCCCAGGTCTGGAGTTCGACTCCAGCCATTGCAAAAGCTCTTTTTTTTTTTAATTGAAACCGGGTTATCACAAATGATGTAGTAGAAAGGAGGTTTAAATAAGGGTTAAATACACTTTGCCCCCTTATTTTTGGGGTCATTTATACATTGCACCCCGATGTATTATTTTTGACACATTGGACTCCTTAACTTACACATTTTTCACTTTGGACCCCGCACCCAAATTGCCCGTTAATTTAGACGGATTCCGTCAAAATTTTTACATATTGCCCCCTTATCTTTTGGCGTATGTACATATTGCCCCCCCTTATCTTTGGGGTATGTACACATTGCGTGGGGTGCAATGCGTAAAAATTTTGACGGAATCCGTCTAAATTAACGTGCAATTTGGGTGCGGGGTCCAAAATGAAAAAATGTGTAAGTTAAGGGGTTCAATGTGTCAAAAATAATACATCGGGGTGCAAAGTGTAAATGACCCCAAAGATAAGGGGGGAAAAGTGTATTTAACCCTTTAAATAACATTTAATTTTCATCAAAGCAATATCAATGCAGTAATGCAACGTACACACATACGGATTGATTCTCCAAAATTATCTTATATTTATTTTATTGACCAAAATTTTGGTTTTACAAACACCACCTAAATAATAAAAAATAGAAAAGAGATATGATCAAAGTGCTGGCAATTGGTCTTAGCATTGAAACTACCACTGAAGCTCGATACAGATCCATGATTCCATAAAGAGCCAAGCCTGAAAATGGGACAAGGACTGCCCCATCTCTGCTAGAGGTAGAATGAACAACCTTCCAAGTTTACCGAGCCTAAATTTGAATAATTATTTACTGGTAGATTGGATTGTGTTATGCACTTTAAGAAAAATCATTCTCAAAAGAAAAGGGATCTCATACTATCAATATAGGACGGATCTCGTACTCTCAAATAGCTTTGAGGGAGAATGCTAACCAAGTAATGAGGAAATTGACTGAAACCATATGTGCATGCTTGTATGTTTCTCAGTGAAATGAAATTCACGATTGCTTAGAAAAAAAGAAGATTGGAACCATATGTAGTACTTCGGTAACATTTAAGGAAAAAACATTTCTGAAGTGCACTTATGCCCCTGAATAAACATGAAAAGTTTCTTATTAATTTAACATATATATGCGTACTCATAATTGAGGCACTAAATATGCACCATGCATACATTTGGCATACCGATTTCAGTAGGAAATTGGGATCTGTATCTGTAGACGTTCCACACAACTACTGAGAGTTTTAAAACAAATCCATGATAAGGCAAAGGGAATACCACTGTGACATGATCCAATGGCAAGGACAAGATACTTTTCACTTTTCATCTTCCTTCTGCAATAATATCACGAGTCATTAATTCAGTTACGTTAACAGGTGAGGGTGCTGGATCAGTCCTTTGGGAGCTCACATCCACTGCGATGCTATCTTGCATTTTCCTCTGGCTCTTACTGACACTAGAGGCAGTCAACGAAGTAACATCCTCATTTAAGAAGCTGCTTGTTATATCATTGAAATCCAAATCTGTTAGATAACTTGGCTTTGATGTAACAGTGCCCACTTCAATATCTCCAGAAAGCATGCCGACAACACGTGACATGGACGGGCGCATCATTGGTGATGCCTGAGTGCACAAAAGAGCCACCCCTATCACTCGAGTGGCTTCATTTTCATCGAACTCCAGTAATTTGGGATCCACCAGTCCCAGAGCTTGGTTATTTTCATGTAAAGTCCATGCCTAAGAACATCACAGTTATTATCACGAGAAAAACAGGTTCGTTTCAATTATAGGCAATTTGATAGAGATAAATTCCTTAACCATACCCATTCAAGCAGATAGATCTTTTCAGTATCCAGGGTATTGTCTGAGTTTGGCCTCCCACTGAGGATCTCCAAAGCAACAACACCAAAACCGAAAACATCAGCCTTTTCTGTTAAGTGCCCGCGCATTGCATACTCTGGCGCTAGATAGCCACTGAAAGAGGAATAACGATTACAAGAAATGCTTAGTGAAGAACTTTGATTATTTCTATTCAAATCATCAGTGAAGCAAGAAAAATAGACCACAAAAGAGCAAACATTAAGACCAAAATAAACAAATTTATATATACAATAGCATGGTATAAGTTTGAGTTCCCATTCTGTAGGCAATTTTTGGTTCGGGTCCCCATTGGCACCATCTGAAGGCTAGGCTGGGCACTTCTTGCCATATCCTGGATACATATGATCAAGTTCCGGTTTAGCTTATCTTTTCCCATAGGTTATTAATGACTGGATATTTCCATAATTTCTAGAATACATTGGACAGGGGCGGTACTCACATCTGGTTTTTATTTTGGTCATGCATTGCCTTTGGATCCTCTTTCTAGCATTATTGGAAGTCTACCATGCGGCCTCATAACTAACACCCTAAATGCTTAAAAATTTACCGTTCTCTGGTCCTCGCAGCCCAGAACAGTTCCATCGAATAGTGTTGTCATTCTGTTTTTTGCTTCTAACTATACCCCTCTAGGATCTTGACCACCATAAAAGGATCTTAAAACATCATCCTCTGCCAACCTCTCTTCACAATAGATCTAACCTAGCCATCCTAATTACCTAAGAATAACCTGCTAAACCAGAAAATTCAGACAACCTTATTTTTTAGACTAAAGTGCCAATGACGTGTAAAGGATAAAGTAAACTCTTCCATCGATGACCCAGTTGTTACCCCCACAAATCAGATCTACGGCCAGTATTTTCCTCCCACCCTTTTGTTATTTTAAAAAACAATATTTGTGGCAACGGAGGCCATGTGGAACATCGGACTGTTGCATATAGTTTTCAAAATAATTTCTCTTAAGCATTAACTATGGAATTATATTTAAATTTTTAAATGGCAGGTTGGCTTCTGTGAGTACACATCAGACGTTTCCGTCAATTGCTAGATGAAAAATGAGGTGGGGTCTTGAATTTAATAGGCAGTGTTGCACATATCTTAAAATTTAAAATTAGAAGCACAGGTCTCCATTCCAAATCGCATAAAAGCATAGGTCTTTTATCTGAAATTTAGCCTATTTTTTAGTACTGAATAGCCATCAAAATTCCAAATTTCAAGCCCTCTTCAAGTTATTAACCTATACTCTTTCTTCCCTTTGAACTTTGGAGCCAGTCTTTTCCAACAAATTTGGCCACCATAGGCTGATTCATAGGTAGCATATTGAATAACCACCGCCATCCTACATCAGTGGGATTCTGCTACGGAGAGTTTCTGAAAAAACCCATGGAATTAAGACCAATGCTATGCCTCTGAAACCCATCATATTGTCTGAATACAAATTCAATCCTATAAGGTACGTCCAAATAATGTATTTATGTTGGTTATCAATTTGAATCATCAGGTGACTAGATCAGCTATAACTAGAACAAAATACTAGTCTTAGACATAATGGTCTTATGTTCATGCTAATACATAAATAAACTGCTTGTTGTTTTTTTTTCTCTTTCTTATGTTTACAGTGAAATATGCAAGAAATATTATCAGTTAAAGAAATATAATCTAAATTAAATGATCAAACAATTTAGTAAAAGAGTTGAAAGAAAGAACCCGCTTACATGGTCCCAGCTACACGGGTGCTGATGTGTGTTTTCTTATCGTCATATAGCTTTGCCAATCCAAAATCTGAGATTTTGGGGCAAAGTTCTGCATCAAGCAAAATATTACTAGCCTTGACATCTCGATGTACAATTCGTGGTCTTGACTCCTCATGAAGATAAGTTAGGCCTCTTGCAGTTCCTAGGCATATGCTGAACCGGGTTGGCCAATCAACGTGAAGGTCATTTTTTCCTGCAGATTAGTGGCTCCCATCATTTGCAAACTTAAACAGTTGCAATGTGGTTAGTCATCTGTAAGCGTGAATAAATTCAGGGGAGTAAAATATATTGTTGTAATGGCCATCTATTTCTAGGAGAATTGCTGAAACAGAAGACAATGATCATCAGAGACTTGAACTACAATACTCAAATACTCTAGAACGTACGACATTTAAGATACTTTTAGAAGGTGTGAATAATCCCAAGGAATAGTTGATAAATAATCATTGAGACAATAATGAGACAATCAACACAAAACAACATAATGGACATATGCGATTCAACCTTTGGCTTGTGTGCAAAGTATGAAATCTTACTTTGGGCGATGGACACTACGCCATGGCTCTCAAGTATAAGTTCAAACCTAGCATAGACACCTACTCTGATATGTTTTATAAGGTCAAATAATAAGTTGTCCTATGGTTATAAGTATGAGATGATAACTTAGAATAATACCAAAGAGTGCTTGATCAAGGCTTTTGTTCTCAAGGTATTCATAAACGAGGAGACGTCTGTCTCCTATGATGCAGCATCCATACAGTTTCACAAGATTTCGATGTCGGACTGCAGATATGGTAGCAATCTCAGTTATAAACTGACTCTTCCCCTGGTGAGATGCTACTGAAAGTTGCTTCACAGCCACTACCCTCCCATCATAAAGCCTACCCTATCATGCAGAACAATAAAGCAACATAAAATATACGCCCTCTGGTGAGATAAAAGGTAAAATCCATGGTTTTCCCTTTTAAACATCAAGTCATATCTGTGTATGACAGGGTTAAGTAGTAAATCAAATTTTACCTTGAAAACAGGTCCAAACCCTCCCTCTCCCAGCTTGTTAGAAGGCCTAAAGTCTTCCGTTGCAGATCTCAGCTCAGAATAACTAAAAGTATCTGGTCTAGTGCCAATGCCAAGAAGCGCTGCAAAGTCAAGCAAGGATAAATTGTATCTTAATCTCTACGACAAGATACTTAAATTGATTATTTCAGCACTCATGAAGATTTTGAAGGCCAATATGTGGTTCACCAATGACTTGTTCAGAGACCCTTTATGTTGGAGTGTCATTGGCAGATATAAAATATTTAAATTTATTTTCTTGAGTAACAGTTCTAGTACCTTAGAATATAAAGAAACTACAAAATATAACGAATGCTTTTTTGAGAAGCAAATGCTAACGACACTACTAGGCTTTGTTGAAAGAAACAACTATGGTCTTACCTTCCTCATCATTGCTGTCTGATTTTCTTTTCATGAAATAAACTGCAACTACCAGTATCAAGCTCACAACTCCTACCGAAACAACAATACCAACAATCAATCCCGTCCTGCTCTTCCCAGCTGGAGTACTTGGTGGAATTCCACTAACATTCGGCACAAAATCTGAGAAATAAAAGCCAGTTACCGATCAGTAGCCGTTGAATGTAAATACCACTATACTGTTTGATATTATATAAAGATCTCTTAATTATCATATATGATACCTGGAACAACGTGGAGGGCTGATATCAATGGCCCATAGTATCCCTGCTTTGGTATACAGCAGGTCCCCTTACCAGCCCAAAACAAATGAATTTCCAGGAAGTTCTCCGACACGGTAGCATTGAAAACCTTCTCAACTCTTTCAACACCACCTGCCTCCTTTGATATGTCAAAGTCCTTCTGTTGAAGACTCCCCTAAAACCAGCAGATAAGGGGATTATTTTTTTTTTATTGAAATTTAAGTTGTATAAAAATTACAGAGCTTCTATTCCAATGCAGAATGCTAGAGTTTTGCTTCATACAGGTCTTACCTGGATATAGATATCAAATACACGTCTTCCTAGACTCTCCCAAGTTTTGAGCTTTGATCTTGAAAAGCCGTTTCTGCAAATAGCATGTGTACTGCATAAGGTCCATTCTCTAGACCTAGGCCATAGTACCTAAGTGATCCAGGGGAAATTCTTGATTTCTGGAAAAGCTCTGGAGTATTCGACCCAGTTGCTTGTGCCAGGGTATTTTGCACATATGTTGGACTTTGGCTATCAGCAAACAACCCCACATTGCTCACTGCCCATTTGTCAAAACTGGTTACATAAAATGATGCCTGGCCAAGAGTCATTTTCAGCATCGTATACTATGCCATCAGCAGTTGTCATTGTTGGGCCGCCACACTTAATTGAGAAGTTTGCATCTGTAAGAATCAATGTGAGAAAGCATTTGATTTGACCTATTATATGTCAAAGTCAGCTCTTTTATAATGAGATTACAAAACTACCAAATTTGATACATTGCACCCTCAAACTATAAAAAAAATTGTAACTACACCATCAATTAAGATCTGATATTTTAATTGCACACTGCACTTTTTAAGTAGTTTGAGGTGCAATGAGTCCAAGTGGGCAGTTTAGATGCCACACTGCATAGGAGTTATAGCTAGCGGAAAGTAGATTCTCCCCAAGAACTATTAGGACTCCAAATTTTCATTTAGCAACATTGTGTAATAGAAAGATCGAAACTTCCTAATCCTATAAATCTGCCTTCTTTGGTCAATGCTCAAAAAAATAAATGTCTATGGTTACAGAAAAGATAAAAGACTGGATATCCTCTTCTGTTGTAATGATGCCATATGTATTCTATACGCTCATTCAATTTTATGTTGATTGTCAAAATCTTCATGAATTTATATGTGCCTTATTGCCCCTCATGTTTTTTCTATTGCTTGTACTTGGGCTTTGTTGATCTTTACCGTTGAGGGATACTCTTGTTAGATCTGGTGAATTTATTGAAAACTCAGGTTCATAGCGGTATTGTAAGCATCAAACTAATCAGTGAAACCATGTCAGCTAAACGATAGTATTTTCAGTTAGGTTACACCCAAAGATACCCTTAAACTAATCCTACCACGATGGAAGTTGAAGGAGAGCGATGTGAGCTGTCGATCTTTAAAAGCCTATTATGTGATTCTCCTATTCTATATATGACGTTGAAGAGAAAGAATTCATCTCTTTCTCCTGCTTTTGCTAAACCCTAATATGGTATCAGAGCATGGTTACTAGGGTTTGGTAAAAGCTGCTTCCCCCTTCCTGACTTCTCTTTCGTTCCTTTCTTTCTTATCGCTTAGAATATTTTTCTTCTCTATTTTTTTTCCTATAGTCTGAGGGCTGATGCCCGTTAGCCTGGCACGAGTGGTCCACAATCAACGTGTCATCCCCCTCGTTGTTGGTTGGAGAACAGCAGATCCGATAAACGGCTGCTGATGTTCTGGTTATTTTGTCGTTCTGTTTGGGTGTTGGTGGCTTCCGCATGGTTGTTCTTGTTTTCGGTGAACTCTGAATGTTGGGGTTGATTTCGGTTGCTTCCAGCGTGTTCTTTGTCGCCGGCGACATGGTTGTTCTTGCTGTCCAGTGAACTCTGTGATTGTTGGGGTTGATTTCGATTGCTTCGGTGTTTTTTTTTTTTGTGCGAAGTTCTGTTGTGTGTGGTGGCTTCTGTGGTGGCCGGCGGTACTCCTGGTGATCGCCGGCGAGTTCTGTTGTGTCTGGTGGGGGTCGCTGCACTCACTTGTCGTTCCCGTGGCATTTGGCACTCGGCATCACGGTAGCAGATGCAACCTGAGCGCAGAGTGATTTCGTTCTTGGGATGGCCTGTTTTGGGTTGATCCATATTTGACCCGGGTGGGCTGACCCAAACTTGACCCATCAGGTTCGGTTGTTGTTTTTACGTTGTGATATTGCTGTTTCCCACACTTATTGGCTGTTTCAAACATACGGATTGGTGCAATTTATACGTGATATTATTCGTTTGTTACTTTTGTGTTGGTTGGTATTATGGCTACCAAGTCCGAGCTCCTCAATTTATCTTCTTTGGGTACTGCTCATACGACTTCCGTGAAGCTCAATGGCCCAAACTATGTTCATTGGGCACGCTCTCTGGAAGTGTTTCTTCGCGGAAAAGGGCTCTTTCATCATCTGACTAAGGGCAAAGCTGTTGCTGCTGATCCCTCTAGTTCAAGTATTACTTCTGCCAATCAATGGGATCAGGAAGATAATCTTATTATCTCTCTTATGTTGAATAGTATTGAACCTCACATAGGTCCTCTTGCATCTATCTTCCGACGGCTAAGGATATTTGGGCACATCTCCAGCATATGTATTCCGGCACTGGGAATGTCACTCGTATTTATGATGTCTGTAAGCAGTACTTTGGCCTCGAACAAGGCTCTCATACTGTGGAGGAATACTACAATCAAGTTGTGGCTATTTGTCAGTAGAGGAACATGTATCAACCTCTCTCTGTTGATCTCACTGTTATGGAGAAGCAGCGTGAGGACATCGATGTTGTTCGCTTTCTCATTGGCTTAAAACCTGAATATGAGGCGGTTCGCTCTCAGATTTTGGGTGGTTCAGACGTTCCTTCTCTAGCCGAGGTCTTCTCTCGGATTCAGTGTGCTACCCTCGCCTCTCCTACCCCTGTATCTTCTGATCACAGTGGGGATCGCATTGCTTTTGTTGCCTCCCGTGGTGGTTATAGTAATTCGCGTGGGGGACGTGGTAGTAGGGGTGGTCGTGGTTTTCATGGTGGTCGTGATTCTAGGTGGTGGTCGCACTGGGTCTCGTGAGTCTAGAAAATGTACTCACTGTGGTCGCAGTAATCACTCATTTTTGTTGGGATTTACATGGTCGTCCTTCTGGTTCTGCTAATCAAGTCACTTCCCAAGAAGACTCCTTCCTAGCGACTGATCACGCAACCAGTTCCCATCCCGTGCTTGATCCTTCTCACATCTCTATTTCACGAGATGAGTATGCCCAATTCTTAGCTCACAAGCAGCTTCCTCTTCCACGGCTACTCTTAAGTCAGGTACTGCCACTCACTGTCTTTTATCCTCTGCCCCCAACCCGTGGGTCATCGACTCAGGTGCCAATGAGCATATGACTGGTTCGTCCACTTCCCTTTCTGATTATCATCTTGTTGCTTCCCCTAAGTGTGTCACCCTTGCTAATGGTTCCCGAACTAGTGTTGCAGGATCGGGAAATGTTCATTTGCCTCCTCAACTTTTTATCTCATGTCCTTCATGTTCCTGGCTTTCCGTTTAATTTGTTGTCCATTAGCAAGATTACTCAATCCCTTCACTGTTCTGTTAGTTTTTACCCTTCTTTGTGTATCTTTCAGGATCTGGTGACGGGGAAGATGATTGGTTCGGGGCATGAAGCTGGTGGCTTATAACTTGGATCTGCCATGTATCTCTCCACCACGCGCATTTCACTCATCTGTCTCTCCTCTTCAGTGGCATTGTCGGCTTGGTCATCCATCCCTTTCTACTTTAAAACGTCAAGTTGGAGTCTTCGTCATGTTGAGTCTTTCGTGTGAAACTTGCCAGTTTAGCAAACATCACCGTGTGTCTTTTCCTTTGAGAGTTATTCGTCGTTCTAGTCCTTTTGAGTTAGTTCATTCAGATATATGGGGACCTGTCAATGTTCCTTCTAATAAATTTTATTTTGTCACTTTTGTTGAGATTTTTCTGTATGACTTGGTTATTTCTTATGAAAAATCACTATGTTCTATCTTTCAAATCTTCCGTGCACAAATTAAAACTCAATTTCAGAAAAAAAGTATCTTGCGTTCTGATAATGCCAAAGAATATGAATCTATTGCTTTCCAATCCTTTTTATCTACTAAAGGCATTATTTATCAAATGTTTACACTCCACAAAATGGAGTGGCTGAACGCAAAAACTGTCATCTGTTAGAGGTCGCACGTGCTCTCTTATTTTATATGCATGTTCCTAAAAAGTTTTGGAGTGACGCTGTTCTTACTGCATGCTATCTCATCAATAGGATGCCTTCGTCAGTTCTTGATGGTGTCTCTCCCCATTCTAGTTATACCCATCCTCCTCTCCTCATCCGTTACCCCTAAGGATTTTCGGGTCTGTCTGTTATGTCCATCATCTTGGACCTGGTTTTGACAAGTTGGACCCCCGTTCTACTAAATGTGTATTTCTTGGGTACTCTCATACCCAAAAAGGCTATCGTTGTTATAATCCTTCTCCAGCGCTACTTTGTGACTGATGTTACCTTTGACGAGTCGTCCCTTACTTTTCTGATACTTCCTTCTGAAGTCTAGACCTCCTCCCTGCCCTCCAAGATACTCTTCCTCTCTCTTTCCCAGATTCCTTAACTTCCACGTATATACTCGTCGTCCTTGGCCACCGGCTCCAGTGCCTTCTCCTTCATCCTTGCCGCCTCTAGATCCTGTTCGTCTTCACCACCTTCCCTGCCTATTGCTCTTCGGAAAGGTAAACGCTCTTGTGTTACTCACCATCCTATTGGTCAGTATGTTTCCTCTGCATCTTTGTCTTTTCTTTTTCTTGTTTTACATCCTCCCTTTCTAGTATTTCTGTTCCTAAGACAGTGCAGGAGGCTTTGTCTGATCCTGGTTGCCATGGAATTGGAAATGGAGGCTTTGCATCAGAATGGTACTTGGGATCTTGTGTCGTTAGTAAACATACTGTTGGTTGTAAGTGGTGTATACCGTTAAATTCAATCCTGATGGTTCACTTGCTCGCTTGAAAGCTCCTTGGTCGCTAAAGGTTACACCCAAACATATGGTCTTGACTATGATGAAACTTACTCTCCTGTTGCGAAGATTTCATCTATTCGTGTTATTATTTCTATTGCTGCTAATAATAACTGGCCCCTTTTTCAGTTAGATGTCAAAAACATGGTGACTTATCGGACATATGGAGCAACCACTTGGGTTTATTGCTGTGTCAGAGTGTTTGTCAGTTGAAGAAAGCATTGTATGGTCTCAAACAGTCACCGAGGGCATGGTTCGGGAAATTTTCTGATGTGATAGATTTTGGCCTTACGAGATGTCAAACTGATCATTCTGTGTTCCACTTAAAGACTACTGCAGGTCATGTTATTCTTGTGGTGTATGTGGATGATATTGTAATCACTGGAAATGATGCAGGTAGCATTGCTCAGTTGAAAGATTTTTTGCAGCAACTCATACAAAAGACCTAGGCAAGTTGAGGTACTTTCTGGGCATTGAAGTTGCACGATCTACAACAAGTATCAATCTGTCTCAAAGAAAGTATGTACTTGATTTGTGGAGGAGACTGGCCACTTGGGATCTCGGCCTATTGATTCACCTATGGACCCTAACCAGAAATTATTGAAAGATGAAGGTGAGTTGTTTGAAGAACCTGGTAGGTATCTGGTGGGTAAGTTAAATTATCTCACCATTACTAGGCCAGATATATCATATGCAGTTAGTATTGTAAGCCAGTTTTTGGATACTCCTGTTTCACATTGGGAGGGTATCATTCGGTATCTAAAGAAGTCTTGGGATACTGTATAGGCGAAATGGACACCTCCGAGTAGAAGGATTCACTGATGCAGACTGGGCAGGTTCTCCTTCAGATAGACGTACACGTTCCTTGGGGGTAACTTGGTCACATGGAAAAGTAAGAAATACTGTGGTAGCAAGGTCTAGTGCAGAAGCAGAATATAGGGCAATGGCACATACAACAAGTGAATTGACGTGGCTGCAACATTTTCTCACAAGATTGGTTTTCCAACTCCAACCCCTATTCCACTATTTTGTGACAATCAGGCAACTGTACACATTGCATAATCCAGTGTTCCACGAGAGGACGAAGCATATTGAGGTCGATTGTCATTTCATTTGGGACAAAATACTTAATGGAGACATCTCTACACCCTTTGTGAAGACAGGAGATCAGCTAGCGGATATGTTTACTAAGGCTGTGTCTGGTAAGTTGAAGTTTCTATGTTCCAAGCTGGATCTATATGATATATATGCAACTTGAGGGGAGTGTTAAGGAAAGTTTGATGTATTGAGGGAAATAATCTTTTGTGTTTAATGCTTTGCCTATTATGTGATTCTCCTATTCTATATATAAAAGACTATCTCTTTCTCCTACTTTTGCTAAATTAGCAGCAACTGATAAATGCTCTCTATATATCAAGGTCTTTATTTCCTTGAATTTTTTCGTAGACAGTAAGGACGGTCAATGTGGATTCCCTAGTTCTTCTGAAAGTTTCTTCATAACTCTTTTACAATGTTCCCTGCAAGTTAAAAGTGATTAAATGCAACAGAAGCTGGTACAGAAAATGGCCAAGACCACAACACATTTCTAATCAAAATCTTTATTAAGTAATAAAACATGCACCAATTGGATCTACATTCCCTTTGTGAATGTATTACAAATATGAAAAAGTAGAACAAATAGAATATAAAAGAAAAGAATAACACAAATGGTGTTAATTTCCCCATGAGGCATTTCTTATATTACCAACCAGAAGTATTAACCATAGAACAAAAGAGCTTACAGAGTGGAGAATTCCTATAGCATGGAAAGTTCCTCTGAAGACACTTCAAATTTGGCAAACTGCAAGAAAAAAGAATGATTAATGCTCAATCTAGAGTCTAGGTTTATCATCTGCGGAGGTAAAAATTGCAGTCACTCTGGGCTTGTTTAGTTCGTGTTTTTAAAAGCACTTTCTTTAATTAGATACATAAAAGACAAACATAGTGCTGAAATGCATAACCATATGTGTCTTCAAAAATTATTTCCAGATAATTATTCTTGAAGACAGCTTATTTGGAAGGCTAGATCTTTTTCTTGTGTCAAGTACCAGATAAATGAAAGCACTAAAATAAGTTGTTGAAATCACTGCTGAAGTCTATATGGTATACACCAGGTGTAACCATATGGCAAACGATCTAATTTTTTTCTTTTCTTCTTTTTATTTGGATAAATATTCATTCCTTTAGTCAGTAATGGGTTTTATGAGGGAGAAGTGAGACCATAACTAAATTACTCACCTTGTGTTTGAGCTATCAAAAGTGAAATTGTTGGCCACCAAGTTCCTGCCCAATACGATGGAAGGATGACTCATTAATGTTCAAGCAATAACTTTGAAAGATACGAGGACCAAGAAGTTGACTAGAGTGTATTGGTAATTGGATTTGAAAAATTTATTTGAATTGACACATAAGCAGGTGTCTGCTATATGATCTCGGGTACTAGCTTGAGAATTCAAAGCCCATTGACGTACATGGGAAAAGTACTTTCAATTTACCTCAAAGTCCTATTATGCTCTCATAATCAGGTATCGCTTAAAAAAGATATATATATATATATATATATATAGAGAGAGAGAGAGAAGAGATGTAGTCAGTGCCAGGGATGCAAGCATTCAAGACAAAAAAGAATGTTTGACATCATTTCCTGAAAACCAAATGATAAGTAGAAATGATGTTGGATTACTTGGATTTTCTGTAATTGGTTACGACAAATCCTGTAGTTTTTCTTGAATTACATTTACTCAGAATAGATTATCTAACTCCTGTTTGAAACAAGCTAGAACTAACGAGAACCAGAATACATGATGTTTCGGAGTAAAATGTTAGGGCCAGAAAAGACTACAGAGAAAGATGTTTAAGAATTTAAGAGACATACAGTTGTAAAGTAGAGGTGGTTACCCAAGTCGGAAAACTTCCCGATAGGTCATTGTAGGACAAATCTCTGCAGGCGAAAGCATTTTAGCAGGAGTGAGTAGCCATGTAAGGCATAGAAAATTTGCACGGAGAAAGAATCTAGAAAAGATATCATATTGATCTCATTCTATCACATGGAAGAGGTCCTCATTCTTGCATCTTACTAAAGAGATTTTCATTCAATTGGTCATTATAAGAAACTTAACATGAAATGGATTCACTTGTCCAAAGGAGAAAAAGAGAGCGATTGATCCTGGAACCTACAATCTTAGGATTGTCCTGTTCGGCCAATTAAAATGTGCCAGATAGTTTCTGAACAGGTTTTCTTTCTGTGAATAAATTTGTAAAACAGCCTTACTGTCATGGTTCACACTGCAAAATGTAAGAAGGAAAAGCATGCCTAGGACAAACTTCAAATTAACGCTATTCAAATTGAAGATAGAATAGCAATAGAAAGGTACATTTTATTTATGTTTGACATATCTGGTACATATCATCTGGTATTATTCTGATGGCCTGATGTTCTTGCAAATGTTTATAGAGATCTAACTTATATTTTCAGAAAGCTTGGTATGATCAATAGTAGTACCTTGATGAAAGCAAGTTATAATGGAAAGGTTTCAGAAATATTGCTGAGAATTGAGATTTAGCATGCACCAAACCCGGGGTTTGGTGCTTAATATTTCCACAATTGGTTTTTCTTGCAGGCACATAAGACAGAAGTATACACATTATATTCTACCGTTACTGATTGTGAGACACTAATAAGTAGCAAAAAACACTTCTGAGGCATTAGGACTCACATATTCTGAAGCTTTGCACTTTTTTGGCTGGGAAGACTTCCAGCAAGACTGTTGTTTCCAAGAAACCTGGCCATTGCAAAATAGCAGAAGGGAAGACAGAAAAAAAAATTGGCAAAAGAACCAAAGAAAACCCTTATGAAAGGCAAAAAGCATTATACCAAGAAATTCAATTATTGTTAAGTGTATGAGTGAAGATCTAAAGCAAGAGAGGAAACAGCTTGTATGGTTTTTACAAGGATGTAAGAGAATTCATGTTGAACAAAGCGCTAGGAATTCCTCCTGTTAAGTTGTTGAAACTCAAATCCCTGCATGTGGAAGAACAAAACAAATGAAAGGTAACTCCACTGATAACATTGATATATCAGGAAGAAACTTGAGAGCTTACAATGCTTGTAAACTTTGGTATTCTCCAATATCAGAAGGAATAGTGCCACTTATCAGTGCATTTCTTAGGACTCTTCAGAGCAAAAAAAGAAAGGAAAAGAAAAGGTGATAATTAGTTGTTAACAAAATAATACTAAAATGGTTCTTGGTTGAACTAGAGAAAAATAGATAAATATATGGTGTGCAGAAAAGTATGCTAACTTACAAGTTTGTTAAGTTCTTCAAGCTGCTAATGAAATCAAGGGAAGAGCTCACATTGTATAAATCACTGATTCGTCTGGATGATTATAACCAGAATATCACTGAGGTTAGTCGTTCTTCCCCTTTTTTTCCTATTTTTAGGTTGCCCCGAGAAAGAGGGGGGGGGGTTGTTCAGAGAGAGAAATATTTACTCACAGAGAGCTCAATGAGGTCAACATAGAAAGACTGGCCGGTATGGGACCTTCAAATGAGTTCCCTTGAAATCTCCTACAAAAAAAATTGTACGTGTCCTTAGATGGCCAATATTGATCACAGACACACTCGACTGCAAATAGTGCTCATAGCTTACAGGTCCTTAAGACTTGTCCAATTGCCAATGAATTCAGGTATTTTTCCTTCAAAGGGAGAGTCAGACGCCCACCTGAAATGGTAGAACCTCACTCCCAAGCCCCCAAAATAGTATAGGGAGGAAGAAGAAAACAAAGGACAGGTGGAAAGATATAACGTTGGAGTAATCACTCAGTATTGCTTACAGAGTTTGCATGTTTTGAAGGTTGGCAAATGTTGAGGGAATTTCACCACCCAATCCAGAACTGTCTACATAACTGTAACGTTATAGCAAAGTCAATAACAAACGATTTAAACACAATCAGTGTCTGGTTGACACATGCATAGTCCTGCTTCTATTAAATTGACAGCAATGGAAATAAACAGATAACTGAACATAAAAGAGAAAGAAAGAAAGAGTTGGAACTTACAGTCGCTCTAGTTTGACTAAGTTACCAAGTTCTGGAGGCAGTGTTCCAGAGAAATTGTTTGAGGCAAAAGACCTGCATAATAATTATCCAAAGAGTTATTGTAAGGAGTAATAAACGGTGTCAGTTCTTAAATTCGTATTTCCAATGTCATTCAGTTCTAAGGTATTAAAGTAGATTTTTTTTCCTCATGCTAGATGGGTTCTTAAAATCCTCTTGAGATGTTTGGTAATGGGCCCATGGAAGAATGAAAATCTAGAAGTATACATAGTTTCATACCGTAGTCTGACCCTCAATTGTGAGTTTTACGATAGAACGAGCAGTATTGTGTATCTTCTTTTGTAAGAATTGATTACTTTATAGTTTGAGGTTTGTTGGTACTTTTCATTGCAATCAGTGGAAATCATGTATCAGCACTAGTTCTTTTTGGACTAAAATAATACAACCTATGAAGAGAAATAAAAACAAAAAACTTATTTGTGTAGAAGTGACTCAACCATCACAATGATTATTATAAATCCCTTACTACTCATATTTCATGCATGTATACGCATGCATCTTATATTTGCAAGGTACTTTGGCCAGAAACACCAGTCCTTAACTTAGAGCTTGCAAGTTTTACTGGAGAAACAAGATTACTACTGTTGTTTCCTGCTTACAACCAAGTAATTGTTTCATTGTGGAGAACGCTCTGAAGTCTTACAACACTGTTAACTCCTTAAGGTTTCCAAGCTCCTTTGGGATGCTGCCATAAAATGCATTAATGGCAATTGACCTGAAACAGATGAACAAAATGATGCCACATCTATAACGGGGAAAAAGTAGGAAAAGGAATCCAAATTTGAATGGAATGGGAATCTTGTATTTCTGTTAACAACATGATGTTGTCTGTTTCAAGAGATGAGACCATGCTTGCTTCTTCTCTTTTTTCTAGACAGATAGTCAGATACCATGCTTAATGCGTCAAAGGAAAAAAAAAAAAAAAAATGTCCAAAAACACAAAAACGATATCTGGCATTCAAAAGTAGTAGAAGATAAAAGAGTAAATAGTTGAGAAGAACCTCTACTCCCTGAAATCTCCATCCAATACAGACTTCCACATACAATCTTCATTTACAAAACATTGTTTCCAAAATATAGTCTCTAAGCAATTTTACATTTCTTACAATGCCACCTAACAAAAGATGGTCTGTTTCAACAGGTAAAATCATATATGGATTTGATATTTGGGTTACTGCAAACCTCAACAATGAATGAATGCTTTTTTCATCATCAATTAAGATTGCTTGGATCTCATTCCTCATGGTGTTGTACATGTCTTCTATTTTGGATTTGACCCAGTGAGTATTGTTTGGTCCACTTAAGTGAAGACTTCACAACATGTAAATCATCCGTAGATTGACAGACAGGATAAGCTCCTAATATGTACAATTTTCACCCAACTAAGTAAAGTTGCATGGACTTATTTATATAAATCACGTAAGCGTTTGGATAATTTCTCCAGTTATCTACCTTTTTCCACCTGTCTTTCATAAGAAAATCTTTACTTTTCATTGAAGAAACCGAGGCCTACCTACTAAAGACAGTTTTTAGGTCCAGCCAGCTTAACCTTTACCTAAGAGCTTATGGAAGAGATATAAAATGCAAATCATGACACGAAGTTTAGCTATGGGATTAAGCAGTAATCCATGGGAAATGATTCTCTCCTAAAAGAAAATTACCTAATGGGTCCTATCAGGCTATTAGATGGATGATTAATGAATCCATCCAATGGTTTATATTAATGACAAAACATTAATGAATCCCAGAGTTTTTTTTTTTTCATTTTAATTTTTTGGGCATTTTAATATAGACCATTGGATGGATTCATTAATGTGCTATCATCCATCCAATGGCTCATTAGGTAATTCCCTCTTAGGAGGAAATCTCGGTAATCCATCTAACTAGAAATGAACACTTCCTCTTTATACTTACAGTATCGTCAATGCAGATAAATTTCCAATAAAGGCTGGCAAGGTCCCCGTGAAGTAATTTTGCTGGAGGTTCCTACAAAATTCAAAACAAACGAATAATGACCAGCTCTAATTCTTGCATATAAGGATAAAACAAAACGTGCATCTTGATATTAGAAAATAAGGTCTCTTTCTACAGTGCAAATGTAAAGAACACCACGTCCAGTTTCCAAAAATTAAACATCAGGCGAAGGCACTGAGAAAATCATACAAAAAGGTCAGATATTTCAAAGCCACGATGTCCTCCGGAATAACTCCCCGCTTGTTCAAAGCATACACTCTCCTGGTAGAGTAAACAAACAGTTAGTCTGCAATAAACAAAGGAAATGTTTCATTAAGCATTTATTCAAACTTTATACCCACAACGTAACCTGAAACGTTCAATATCCACATATATCTACTATAATTGCCTGACCAACAGATTCTAGTCTGCATTTGAGCGGAATTAGATCCAGTGGTTTGATATGTTTGGGCGCTACATGAAGTTTCAGGAAAATTTTTGAGTGCTCTATAGTCTAAACTCTGGAACAGACTTAAAAAACAATGCGCTACCTTTGCCATGTGTGTTCGTTCCTAACTCGACATAACTTTCCTTCCATTTTTTATTTTCCCGTTTGTATGCGTGTTGCAGTTTTCAATGGTCCATGGAAGCTTTCTGGGTAATGCACGGGTAGAATCGGTACAGTCGTTGAAGGAAGCCAGTCGACTAAGTTCAGTTTTCAGCCAAGGACGTCTCAGAAGAAAGAGCTAGATTGAACCGAACGGCCATCAAATTCCCAGAATGGTTTCCCCAGGAGGCAAGAGATCAACTACGAAAGTTACAATGGCCTCGCTCTGCAGCGTTCAAGTTAAATTACCCGAGCTTTTACGTGAAAATTTAGGTTCATAGAAAATGATCAATACATAACTTACCCCACAATTTTTTTTTTTTTCAGAAGTGAATGTTGATCTGAGGTCAACTGTACTTCAATTTCTTCCGGTGCTAGAATTTTGCTTACATACCACATGCAATGCATGAAAGGAGCTGCATTATAGCGTTGTGAGAGAGAGAGAGAGAGAGAGAGACATACAGTTGCGTGATGTGGCAAGTGGTATTGCTGTCATAAGTACAGTCGCAGGTGATGGCCGGGTTATTGTCGGGGTCTTCGAACTGGGTGCCGTTGATGGCAGATCCGCTGCATGGCTCTCCGCTTATGTTCCATAAAGCTACCGCTTGTGCATCCCATTGTTGGAATAGAGAGTTCAATGCCTTAACTGTCTCATGCCATAAAAACAAAAAACAAAAAACATTTTCAACTTCTATGTTTGTTTCGTTAACGGAAAACAATATGCGGGTCAACTACAAATTTAAGCCGAAAAGTTTTTTCTCACTTTTTTTTTTCATCAAAAAGTTTATTTCTCGCATATCTCTCCTCTTTCCCTTCTTAAGAATTTTTTTTTTTTCCCAGTCAACCACCTCCAGCCAGGTTGAGTGCTAATCAAATCAGAAAAATTATTACTCATTCTCGAAATGATAAAAAAAAATTTATTATTTTATTTAACATTCAATAGACAACTAACATGAGCGACTGATTCAATGTGTCAACAGACAACCAAACATAATTTTTCTGTAAATATTTTCAATATTTTCAATGTGTAAACCAAACAACAGAAAATCAGTAATTTTTTCAGAAAATAATTCTAAAAATAAAATAATTTTCTATTTCCCTTATTTTACTTAAAAACAAACGAAATCTTATATTTACAAAATGTACTAGTGGATACTCACAATAATATTCCAATTAAAATGAGCGACTGATTCTCCTTTCGTTATTTTCTTCTTTTTCATCTTTTATGTTAAAATATTTTTAGACTTCACGTGATATCCTTTTTAACAATTACCTTGAATAAAACTGAAAGACAATTGAGAATTAAGACCAGCATGTAAATTATGTCTACAGTCTAACTTTCTAATTAGAATCAAAATTAATAAATTTGTAACTAATTGATTAGAATCAAAGTTAACAAAATTTGTAACTAATTAAAAAGGCGTTGCATATTAATATATTATGTTTATGGATAATTTTTTTCTCATTTATAAAATCAGTTTCTAAAATTTTAATCACTCTAAATTTTTAACCATAAAATAACTATTCAAAATTATATCTCTTTACTTTTTTTACCAACCCCAAAACAAGGGAGCCTGAGAGGGTTTTATATTGGTTTGTGCTACGAAAACAGAACCCAGCATCAATTGTAGCTTTGAAGTGTGGTGGAAATTAATATCCTACTCTGCAACTCATACTGCAATTGAAGGGGTTTTCCTAGTGCTGCTAATGGGAAAGGTACCTAGGATCTGCCATCTCCCCTAGCTAAATATTCGATCTACTTGCAGTTGCATCACTTCAATCTGCTATATATCCGGCCAAAACATAACCATACAGGCTTACACATTCAAACAGAGAGACACCAGAGAGAGAGAGAGAGAGAACCTTCGGAAGGGTCTGTAGTAGCATTCTGGGCGTTGGAAACCTGAGATAATACCCACAAAGAGAATAAGAAGAAGCAGATCAAGGAACGAAAGCAACTTTGAGCGGACACTGAATCCTTCGTTCTGAAATTCATCTTGTTTTCCCCTTCGATGAGAATGAGATAGTGTCGGCCCGCTGAATGCCGTGCTATATAGGTGGATAGGCCGTTGGAGTTGTCAAATTAAATTTCAACCATCTTCTAGATATTTTTGTGGTGAGATGGCGACGTCGACGCTTAGGAATATTTATAAGCTAGCTAGTTCACGAAGACTAAATATATATGACCCGCACTCTGCGTCATGATCACACGTCAATCTGCAGGGGCTCTCTCAGTTGGGTTCTATCTTTCTCCCAGCCAAAAGAAATAGAAGCTCCAGCCAACCCTGATTCTCTTGAAGCTTCCCAACCCCGCACAAGCTTAATAATTTTCAAGCACGTAGCAAACTTAATTTATCTACCAAAACCTGAAGGAGCATGAGGCAGCGGACATTGGAGTACTAGCCAGGTTAATTAATTACCTTTGTAGCTAGGTGATTGACTTCCTGTCAATGTCCTACGTAGAAGTCGTTTGCTAATGTTCAACTTTAATCTGAGAATGTCAATTCATACGAAGATAAAATGGCCGGACATACAGGGCTATACTTAAAGATCAACTTGCGCTAATAATGCAGCAGTTGGCTACAAACCAAATCTACTTGACTTGACTTGACTTGGTATTGTGCGAAAGAGACGAGCTAGATTGACCGAAGTATTTTATGAAAAAGGTATATAACATAAGCTGGGGAAATTTATTTATTTTTCAACAAATAAGGAATTAATATATAGCTTTATGCTTTGTACTTGACTCTAATTATTTAATAAAACTATTTCACATAAACAAACTTAGCTTTATGATTATCATGCAAATATCTTGTTCGTATGAGCTCAAGAGAATATATAATTGTTAGAGAAAAGTCACAAATTCTGTGCTTTAGTGGGAATGGACCTTCCAGCAAAAGAAAAAATATATATATATATTATACACGCTTCGTGTGAGAAACTTCAGTTCAAAAAGAGGAGAATTAGGATACATTGGTTATCCAAAATAAAGAAGTTTAAGATGGTCTCAAGATAATGTTGTCTCTTATCATTTGCAGTTCCGTACACTGATAAGATGGCAGATATGTATATATATATATTTTATTTGACAAGGTCCAAAATAAGGTAGTTGAGTACTTTTTCTCTTCCATCATGGGTACTTAGGTGGGGGGTTGGGTCGTCCAAGACTTTTGAGAAAATGTGAAACAATTGAATCAATATTTTCCTAATTTTTTTTTTCATTGACAGACACTCAAGACCTAATAAGAGTACTGTTGGGATTAATTAAATAATTGATCAAGGAGGTACCAATTAACACTAATTAATTAAGACTCATTATTGAACAATTAGATAAAGAAATCTTCATCATGATGGGGACGACCAGATTAAACCTTTCAATTTGATTTTCCTTGATTTCTTCACAATTAGCTAATTCCAAATTCTTTTGAGTTGGACTTAAAAGAATGGATTATGAAAATTATAAAGGGGATTTTTCCAATGAACAATTAATACCCAATTGAGTAGGATTATTCTAGAAGTTAATTACCGTAATCATAGTTAAAAATGGATTGGGGTCCGTTTGTTTGCCAGTAAAACTATTATTTTACGTAAAAAGTTTTTCATTGAAATGTTTTCAAGAAAAAATTTTCCTTTTTAATATTTGATTATTCTTTTAACATATTTTCAAGAAAATATTTTTTATATTTAACACGTTTAATGATTTACGTATTTACATAAAAAGTCTTAATTGTCGTATAGGTCTCTGTAACTTATACTTTTGATATTTTAATCCCTCGGATATCGATTTCAACCCATCAGATTCCTACAATAAGTTTTTTAGAAAAAACGATTTCCCCTCCTATTGTGGTTAGCCAACAGAAAGAATTGTGCTTACGCAGATTTTAGATGTCATCTCAACGCCAATCGTAGGCTACCTCGTGAAATTTTTCTCAAAATTCTAATATTTTAGTCCTTAAAGTACTGATTCAAAGTGAAAAGGTCCTCTTAGGTACACTTTTACCATAAAGATTGGTTCCCGCATTTCAATTGTTGTTAGCCAACTAAAGGAGAAGTATCCATGTGACCTGGAAAGAGAAGAATATAAACTATAATGTAAGCTTCAAATTCAATTTTATTTAAAAAATATTACTTTTATTTATATATAATTTTTTATTTTTAATAGAAAATTTAATAATTTTGTGTTTGAGGGGCATTTTGGTCATTTTGCATATAATTTAACGGTCAAATAAAAAAAATGAAATAATTGATTGTTTTTTAAACATATGAAGTGGAATAAAATATTTGGGAACTTGAGGGAGGCTTATTGAAATTTGGCTGTAGATATGAGGCGTATTATAGTATTCACACAAAAAAAATTTTGGTTAACGGAAAATTTGAGCTTAGTTTGTTTTCTGAAAAATAATAAACTTTTACTGTTGACTTGAAAACTTTTTACTTTGACCTCATTTTTAAATGCTTCCCAAATACCGTAAAATAAATTACGAAATTTATTTTACAAGTAAACAAACGGACCCTAAGATTCACTTCAACTGTGCTCATATCATTGCTGGCATCTTCTTTTGCATTTTGTTCGTAACCGAAATTTTCATCCGGTCCATGAAAAGGAAAAGAAGTCAGGTGGAGGGTTCACGAAATTTTGAGAAAACTTCTCGTTACAAAAAGAAGATCGTAGACAGAAAAAAAAAAAAAAAATGGTTTCGCTCTGATAGACTTCAGGGCTTCTGTTTGGGTAATTAGAGAAATATAACGCAGTAACCAAATGCTGCCGATCGAAAATGCGGGCAGTTTGACATATGGATCCTACTAATTCCCCACTGCATTATGAAACAATTAATTTCCTTATTTTCTTTCAGATGAAAAAAAAAAAATTTCCAGCTTGTTTAATTCACTTTACCTTGCACACTAGATCTGATGGAGCCCAAATGCTTAAAGGGATCACCGATCATGTCTTGATCATAGTTAGACCACAAAACATTAAAGAAGCTAATGATGTAGTAGAAAGGAGATTTAAAAAATATTTTCATCGGAGCAATATCAATGCAGTAATACAACTTACACACGTACAGATTGATTCTCCAAAATTATCTTATATTTATTTTATTGACCAAAATTTTGGTTTTACAAACACCACCTAAATAATAAAAAATAGAAAAGAGATATGATCAAAGTGCTGGCAATTGGTCTTAGTATTGAAACTAAAGACCACTGAAGCTCGATATAAATCCATGATTCCGTAACGAGCCAAGCCTAAAAATGGGACAAGGATTACCCCATCTCTGCTAGAGGTAGAATATAACAACCTTCCAAGTTTACCGAGCCTAAATTTGAATAATTATTTACTGGTAGATTGGATTGTGTTATGCACTTTAAGAGAAATCATTCTCAAAAGTTAACTCAAAAGAAAAGGGATCTCATACTATCAATATAGGGCGCCGGATCTTATACTCTCAAATAGCTTTGGGGGAGAATGCTAACCAAGGAAATTTACTGAAACCATATGTGCATGCTTGTATGTTTCTCAGTCAAATGAAATTCACGATTGCTTAGAAAAAAAGAAGATTGGAGCCATGTGCAGTAACTTCGGTAACATTTAAGGAAAAAAATAAATTTCTGAAGTGCACTTATGCCCCTGAATAAACATGAAAAGTTCTCTTATAAATTAACATATATATGCGTACTCATAATTGAGGCACTAAATATGCACCATGCATACATTTGGCATACCGATTTCAGTAGGAAATTGGGATCTGTATCTGTAGACGTTCCACACAACTACTGAGAGTTTTAAAACAAATCCATGACAAGGCAAAGGGAATACCACTGTGACATGATCCAATGGCAAGGACAAGATACTTTTCACTTTTCATCTTCCTTCTGCAATAATATCACGAGTCATTAATTCAGTTACGTTAACAGGTGAGGGTGCTGGATCAGTCCTTTGGGAGCTCACATCCACCGCGATGCTATCTTGCATTTTCCTCTGGCTCTTACTGACACTAGAGGCAGTCAACGAAGTAACATCCTCATTTAAGAAGCTGCTTGTTATATCATTGAAATCCAAATCTGTTAGATAACTTGGCTTTGATGTAACAGTGCCCACTTCAATATCTCGAGCAAGCATGCCGACAACACGTGACATGGACGGGCGCATCATTGGTGATGCCTGAGTGCACAAAAGAGCCACCCCTATCACTCGAGTGGCTTCATTTTCATCGAACTCCAGTAATTTGGGATCCACCAGTCCCAGAGCTTGGTTATTTTCATGTAAAGTCCATGCCTAAGAACATCGCAGTTATTATCACGAGAAAAACAGGTTCGTTTCAATTATAGGCAATTTGATAGAGATAAATTCCTTAACCATACCCATTCAAGCAGATAGATCTTTTCAGTATCCAGGGTATTGTCTGAGTTTGGCCTCCCACTGAGGATCTCCAAAGCAACAACACCAAAACCGAAAACATCAGCCTTTTCTGTTAAGTGCCCGCGCATTGCATACTCTGGCGCTAGATAGCCACTGAAAGAGGAATAACGATTACAAGAAATGCTTAGTGAAGAACTTTCGATTATTTCTATTCAAATCATCAGTGAAGCAAGAAAAATAGACCACAAAAGAGCAAACATTAAGACCAAAATAAACAAATTTATATATACAATAGCATGGTATAAGTTTGAGTTCCCATTCTGTAGGCAATTTTTGGTTCGGGTCCCCATTGGCACCATCTGAAGGCTAGGCTGGGCACTTCTTGCCATATCCTGGATACATATGATCAAGTTCCGGTTTAGCTTATCTTTTCCCATAGGTTATTAATGACTGGATATTTGCATAATTTCTAGAATACATTGGACAGGGGCGGTACTCACATCTGGTTTTTATTTTGGTCATGCATTGCCTTTGGATCCTCTTTCTAGCATTATTGGAAGTCTACCATGCGGCCTCATAACTAACACCCTAAATGCTTAAAAATTTACCGTTCTCTGGTCCTCGCAGCCCAGAACAGTTCCATCGAATAGTGTTGTCATTCTGTTTTTTGCTTCTAACTATACCCCTCTAGGATCTTGACCACCATAAAAGGATCTTAAAACATCATCCTCTGCCAACCTCTCTTCACAATAGATCTAACCTAGCCATCCTAATTACCTAAGAATAACCTGCTAAACCAGAAAATTCAGACAACCTTATTTTTTAGACTAAAGTGCCAATGACGTGTAAAGGATAAAGTAAACTCTTCCATCGATGACCCAGTTGTTACCCCCACAGATCAGATCTACGGCCAGTATTTTCCTCCCACCCTTTTGTTATTTTAAAAAACAATATTTGTGGCAACGGATGGAGGCCATGTGGAACATCGGACTGTTGCATATCGTTTTCAAAAGTTTTCTCTTAAACATATTATCATATAACGTTTGGCAAACTAAAATTTTTTAAAATTTTATTATCATTATAATTTTTTCCCTCTTTCACTTTTTCATGAATTTTTTTCATTTTTTTAATCGATTTTTTTATTTTATTTCTTCACTTTTTTACCCACTTCTAAAATTTTATTAGAATTTTGTTCCCAAATGCCAAGTTAAATTTTTAAATGGCAGGTTGGCTTCTGTGAGTACACATCAGACGTTTCCGTCAATTGCTAGATGAAAAATGAGGTGGGGTCTTGAATTTAATAGGCAGTGTTGCACATATCTTAAAATTTAAAATTAGAAGCACAGGTCTCCATTCCAAATCGCATAAAAGCATAGGTCTTTTATCTGAAATTTAGCCTATTTTTCAAGTACTGAATAGCCATCAAAATTCAGAAAAAAGAAAGGAAGAATAGCCATCAAAATTCCTTATTTCAAGCCCTCTTCAAGTTATTAACCTATACTCTTTCTTCCCTTTGAACTTTGGAGCCAGTCTTTTCCAACAAATTTGGCCACCATAGGCTGATTCATAGGTAGCATATTGAATAACCACCGCCATCCTACATCCCTGGGATTCTGCTACGGAGAGTTTCTGAAAAAACCCATGGAATTAAGACCAATGCTATGCCTCTGAAACCCATCATATTGTCTGAATACAAATTCAATCCTATAAGGTACGTCCAAATAATGTATTTATGTTGGTTATCAATTTGAATCATCAGGTGACTAGATCAGCTATAACTAGAACAAAATACTAGAAAGTCTTATGTTCGGACATAATGGTTAAATAAACATGCTTACATTAAAAATAGTTTTTTTTTCTCTTTCTTATGTTTACAGTGAAATATGCAATCTATATTACAGTAGATAGAGAAATATAATCTAAGTTAAATGATCAAACAATTTAGTAAAAGAGTTGAAAGAAAGAACCCGCTTACATGGTCCCAGCTACACGGGTGCTGATGTGTGTTTTCTTATCGTCATATAGCTTTGCCGATCCAAAATCTGAGATTTTGGGGCAAAGTTCTGCATCAAGCAAAATATTACTCACCTTGACATCTCGATGTACAATTCGTGGCCTTGACTCCTCATGAAGATAAGTTAGGCCTCTTGCAGTTCCTAGGCATATGCTGAACCGGGTTGGCCAATCAACGCAAAGGTCATTTTTTCCTGCAGATTAGTGGCTCCCATCATTTGCAAACGTAAAACAGTTGCAATGTGGTTAGTCTGTAAGCGTGAATAAATTCAGGGGAGTAAAATATATTGTTGTAATGGCCATCTATTTCTGGGAGAATTGCTGAAACAGAAGACAATGATCATCAGAGACTTGAACTACAAAGCATACTCAAATACTCTAGAACGTACGACATTTAAGATACTTTTAGAAGGTGTGAATAATCCCAAGGAATAGTTGATAAATAATCATTGAGACAATAATGAGACAATCAACACAAAACAACATAATGGACATATGCGATTCAACCTTTGGCTTGTGTGCAAAGTATGAAATCTTACTTTGGGCGATGGACACTACGCCATGGCTCTCAAGTAAGTTCAAACCTAGCATAGACACCTACTCTGATATGTTTTATAAGGTCAAATAATAAGTTGCCTATGGTTATAAGCATGAGATGATAACTTAGAATAATACCAAAGAGTGATTGATCAAGGCTTTTGTTCTCAAGGTATTCATAAACGAGGAGACGTCTGTCACCTATGATGCAGCATCCATACAGTTTCACAAGATTTCGATGTCGGACTGCAGATATGGTAGCAATCTCAGTTATAAACTGACTCTTCCCCTGGTGAGATGCTACTGAAAGTTGCTTCACAGCCACTACCCTCCCATCATAAAGCCTACCCTATCATGCAGAACAATAAAGCAACATAAAATATACGCCCTCTGGTGAGATAAAAGGTAAAATCCATGGTTTTCCCTTTTAAACATCAAGTCATATCTGTGTATGACAGGGTTAAGTAGTAAATCAAATTTTACCTTGAAAACAGGTCCAAACCCTCCCTCTCCCAGCTTGTTAGAAGGCCTAAAGTCTTCCGTTGCAGATCTCAGCTCAGAATAACTAAAAGTATCTGGTCTAGGCCAATGCCAAGAAGCGCTGCAAAGTCAAGCAAGGATAAATTGTATCTTAATCTCTACGACAAGATACTTAAATTGATTATTTCAGCACTCATGAAGATTTTGAAGGCCAATATGTGGTTCACCAATGACTTGTTCAGAGACCCTTTATGTTGGAGTGTCATTGGCAGATATAAAATATTTAAATTTATTTTCTTGAGTAACAGTTCTAGTACCTTAGAATATAAAGAAACTACAAAATATAACGAATGCTTTTTTGAGAAGCAAATGCTAACGACACTACTAGGCTTTGTTGAAAGAAACAACTATGGTCTTACCTTCCTCATCATTGCTGTCTGATTTTCTTTTCATGAAATAAACTGCAACTACCAGTATCAAGCTCACAACTCCTACCGAAACAACAATACCAACAATCAATCCCGTCCTGCTCTTCCCAGCTGGAGTACTTGGTGGAATTCCACTAACATTCGGCACAAAATCTGAGAAATAAAAGCCAGTTACCGATCAGTAGCCGTTGAATGTAAATACCACTATACTGTTTGATATTATATAAAGATCTCTTAATTATCATATATGATACCTGGAACAACGTGGAGGGCTGATATCAATGGCCCATAGTATCCCTGCTTTGGTATACAGCAGGTCCCCTTACCAGCCCAAAACAAATGAATTTCCAGGAAGTTCTCCGACACGGTAGCATTGAAAACCTTCTCAACTGCTATTTCAACACCACCTGCCTCCTTTGATATGTCAAAGTCCTTCTGTTGAAGACTCCCCTGTAAAACCAGCAGATAAGGGGATTATTTTTTTATTTATTGAAATTTAACTTGTATAAAAATTACAGAGTTTCTATTCCAATGCAGACTACTAGACTTTTGCTTCATACAGGTCTTACCTGGATATAGATATCAAATACACGTCTTCCTAGACTCTCCCAAGTTTTTGAGCTTTGATCTTAAAAGCCGTTTCTGCAAATAGCATGTGTACTTTATAAGGTCCATTCTCTAGACCTAGGCCATAGTACCTAAGTGATCCAGGGGAAATTCTTGATGTCTGGAAAAGCTCTGGAGTATTCGACCCAGTTACTTGTGCCAGGGTATTTTGCACATATGTTGGACTTTGGCTATCAGCAAACAACCCCACATTGCTCACTGCCCATTTGTCAAAACTGGTTACATAAAATGATGCCTGGCCAAGAGATTCATTTTCAGCATCGTATACTATGCCATCAGCAGTTGTAATTGTTGGGCCGCCACACTTAATTGAGAAGTTTGCATCTGTAAGAATCAATGTGAGAAAGCATTTGATTTGACCTATAAACAGGAATTTCAAGGGGACTAACCTTCTAAGAATCTAATATCAGAATAAGGGTAAGTAATTTTGTATCATGGATTATCAGCTCTTTTATAATGAGATTACAAAACTACCAAACTTTGACACATTGCACCCTTAAACTATAAAAAAAATTGTAACATATACCATCAATTAAGATCTGAGTATTTTAATTGCACACTGCACTTTTTAAGTAGTTTGAGGGTGCAATGAGTCCAAGTGGGCAGTTTAGATGCCACACTGCACTAGGAGTTATACTTCATAGGCGAAAAGTAGATTCTCCCCAAGAACATTATAGGACTCCAAATTTTCATTTAGCAACATTGTGTAATAGAAAGATCAAAACTTCCTAATCCTATAAATCTGCCTTCTTTGGTCAATGCTCAAAAAAATAAATGCCTATGGTTACAGAAAAGATAAAAGACTGGATATCCTCTTCTGTTGTAATGATGCCATATGTATTCTATACGCTCATTCAATTTTATGTTGATTGTCAAAATCTTCATGAATTTATATGTGCCTTATTGCCCCTCATGTTTTTTCTATTGCTTGTACTTGGGCTTTGTTGATCTTTACCGTTGACAGGGATACTCTTGTTAGGATCTGGTGAATTTATTGAAAACTCAGGTTCATAGTGGTATTGTAAGCATCCAAACTAATCAGTGAAACCATGTCAGCTAAACGATAGTATTTTCAGTTAGGTTACACCCAAAGATACCCTTAAACTAATCCTACACATGATGGAAGTTGAAGGAGAGCTATAAGATAGAGACAAAGCACAAAAGTTACTGTCTAAGAATTAGCAGCAACTGATAAATGCTCTCTATATATCAAGGTCTTTATTCCTTGAATTTTTTCGTAGACAGTAAGGATGGTCAATGTGGATTCCCTAGTTCTTCTGAAAGTTTCTTCATAACTCTTTTACAATGTTCCCTGCAAGTTAAAAGTGATTAAATGCAACAGAAGCTGGTACAGAAAATGGCCAAGACCACAACACATTTCTAATCAAAATCTTTATTAAGTAATAAAACATGCACCAATTGGATCTACATTCCCTTTGTGAATGTATTACAAATATGAAAAAGTAGAACAAATAGAATATAAAAGAAAAGAATAACACAAATGGTGTTAATTTTCCCATGAGGCATTTCTTATATTACCAACCAAAAGTATTAACCATAGAACAAAAGAGCTTACAGAGTGGAGAATTCCTATAGCATGGAAAGTTCCTCTGAAGACACTTCAAATTTGGCAAACTGCAAGAAAAAAGAATGATTAATGCTCAATCTAGAGTGTAGGTTTATCATCTGCAGAGGTAAAAATTGCAGTCACTCTGGGCTTGTTTAGTTCATGTTTTTAAAAGCACTTTCTTTAATTAGATACACTAAAGGTGAACATAGTGCTGAAATGCGTAACCATATGTGTCTTCAAAAACTATTTCCAGATAATTATTCTTGAAGACAGCTTATTTGGAAGACTAGAAATGCAACGTTTCATTATCCTTTTCTTGTGTCAAGTACCAGATAAATGAAAGCACTAAAATAAGTTTTTGAAATCACTGCTGAAGTCTATGTGGTATACGCCAGGTGTAACCATATGGCAAACGATCTAATTTTTTTCTTTTCTTCTTTTCATTTGGATAGATATTCATTCCTTTAGTCAGTAATGGGTTTTATGAGGGAGAAGTGAGACCATAACTCAATTACTCACCTTGTGTTTGAGCTATCAAAAGTGAAATTGTTGGCCACCAAGTTCCTGCCCAATACGATGGAAGGATGACTCATTAATGTTCAAGCAATAACTTTGAAAGATACGAGGACCAAGAAGTTGACTAGAGTGTATTGGTATTGGATTTGAAAAATTTATTTGAATTGGAATGACACATGAAGCAGGTGTCTGCTATATGATCTCGGGTACTAGCTTGAGAATTCAAAGCCCATTGACGTACATGGGAAAAGTACTTTCAATTTACCTCAAAGTCCTATTATGCTCTCATAATCAGGTATCGCTTAACCAAAAATATATATAGAGAGAGAGAGAGAGAGAAGAGATGTAGTCAGTGCCAGGGATGCAAGCATTCAAGACAAAAAAGAATGTTTGACATCATTTCCTGAAAACCAAATGATAAGTAGAAATGATGTTGGATTACTTAGATTTCTGTAATTGGTTACGACAAATCCTGTAGTTTTTCTTGAATTACATTTACTCAGAATAGATTATCTAACTCCTGTTTGAAACAAGCTAGAACGGAAGCTCTATATGAGAACCAGAATACATGATGTTTCAGAGTAAAATGTTAGGCCAGAAAAGACTACAGAGAAAGATGTTTAAGAATTTAAGAGACATACAGTTGTAAAGTAGAGGTGGTTACCCAAGTCGGAAAACTTCCCGATAGGTCATTGTAGGACAAATCTCTGCAGGCGAAAGCATTTTAGCAGGAGTGAGTAGCCATGTAAGGCATAGAAAATTTGCATGGAGAAAGAATCTAGAAAAGATATCATATTGATCTCATTCTATCACATGGAAGAGGTCCTCATTCTTGCATCTTACTGAAGAGATTTTCATTCAATTGGTCATTATAAGAACTTAACATGAAATGGATTCACTTGTCCAAAGGATGAAAAAGAGAGCGATTGATCCTGGAACCTACAATCTGTAGGATTGTCCTGTTCGGCCAATCTGGTACATATCATCTGGTATTATTCTGATGGCCTGATGTTCTTGCAAATGTTTATAGAGATCTAACTTATATTTTCAGAAAGCTTGGTATGATCAATAGTAGTACCTTGATGAAAGCAAGTTATAATGGAAAGGTTTCAGAAATATTGCTGAGAATTGAGAATTTAGCATGCACCAAAACCGTTTGGGGTTTGGTGCTTAATATTTCCACAATTGGTTTTTCTTGCAGGCACATAAGACAGAAGTATACACATTATATTCTACCGTTACTGATTGTGAGACACTAATAAGTAGCAAAAAACACTTCTGAGGCATTAGGACTCACATATTCTGAAGCTTTGCACTTTTTTGGCTGGGAAGACTTCCAGAAAGACTGTTGTTTCCAAGAAACCTGGCCATTGCAAAATAGCAGAAGGGAAGACCAGAAAAAAAAATTGGCAAAAGAACCAAAGAAAACCCTTATGAAAGGCAAAAAGCATTATACCAAGAAATTCAATTATTGTTAAGTGTATGAGTGAAGATCTAAAGCAAGAGAGGAAACAGCTTGTATGGTTTTTACAAGGATGTAAGAGAATTCATGTTGAACAAAGCGCTAGGAATTCCTCCTGTTAAGTTGTTGAAACTCAAATCCCTGCATGTGGAAGAACAAAACAAATGAAAGGTAACTCCACTGATAACATTGATATATCAGGAAGAAACTTGAGAGCTTACAAGCTTGTAAACTTTGGTATTCTCCAATATCAGAAGGAATAGTGCCACTTATCAGTGCATTTCTTAGGACTCTTCAGAGCAAAAAAAGAAAGGAAAAGAAAAGGTGATAATTAGTTGTTAACAAAATAATACTAAATGGTTTTTTTATCTGGGCAATAATACTAAATGGTTGAACTAGAGAAAAATAGATAATATATGGTGTGCAGAAAAGTATGCTAACTTACAAGTTTGTTAAGTTCTTCAAGCTGCTAATGAAATCAAGGGAAGAGCTCACATTGTATAAATCACTGATTCGTCTGGATGATTATAACCAGAATATCACTGAGGTTAGTCGTTCTTCCCCTTTTTTCCTATTTTTAGGTTGCCCCGAGAAGGAGAGGGGGGGGGGGTTCAGAGAGAGAAATATTTACTCACAGAGAGCTCAATGAGGTCAACATAGAAAGACTGGCCGGTATGGGACCTTCAAATGAGTTCCCTTGAAATCTCCTACAAAAAAATTGTACGTGTCTTTAGATGGCCAATATTGATCACAGACACACTCGACTGCAAAAAGTGCTCATAGCTTACAGGTCCTTAAGACTTGTCCAATTGCCAATGAATTCAGGTATTTTTCCTTCAAAGGGAGAGTCAGACGCCCACCTGAAATGGTAGAACCTCACTCCCAAGCCCCCAAAATAGTATAGGGAGGAAGAAGAAAACAAACAGGTGGAAAGATATAACGTTGGAGTAATCACTCAGTATTGCTTACAGATTTGCATGTTTTGAAGGTTGGCAAATGTTGAGGGAATTTCACCACCCAATCCAGAACTGTCTACATAACTGTAACGTTATAGCAAAGTCAATAACAAACGATTTAAACACAATCAGTGTCTGGTTGACACATGCATAGAACTGCTTCTATTAAATTGACAGCAATGGAAATAAACAGATAACTGAACATAAAAGAGAAAGAAAGAAAGAGTTGGAACTTACAGTCGCTCTAGTTTGACTAAGTTACCAAGTTCTGGAGGCAGTGTTCCAGAAATTGTTTGAGCCAAAAGACCTGCATAATAATTATCCAAAGAGTTATTAAGGAGTAATAAACGCTGTCAGTTCTTAAATTCGTATTTCCAAGGTCATTCAGTTCTAAGGTATTAAAGTAGATTTTTTTTCCTCATGCTAGACGGGTTCTTAAAATCCTCTTGAGATGTTTGGTAATGGGCCCATGGAAGAATGAAAATCTAGAAGTATACATAGTTTCATACCGTAGTCTGACCCTCAATTGTGAGTTTTACAATAGAACGAGCAGTATTGTGTATGTTCTTTTGTAAGAATTGATTACTTTATAGTTTGAGGTTGTTGGTACTTTTCATTGCAATCAGTGGAAATCATGTATCAGCACTAGTTCTTTTTGGACTAAAATAATACAACCTATGAAGAGAAATAAAAACAAAAAACTTATTTGTCTAGAAGTGACTCAACCATCACAATGATTATTATAAATCCCTTACTACTCATATTTCATGCATGTATACGCATGCATCTTATATTTGCAAGGTACTTTGGCCAGAAACACCAGTCCTTAACTTAGAGCTTGCAAGTTTTACTGGAGAAACAAGATTACTACTGTTGTTTCCTGCTTACAACCAAGTAATTGTTTCATTGTGGAGAACGCTCTGAAGTCTTACAACAATGTTAACTCCTTAAGGTTTCCAAGCTCCTTTGGATGCTGCCATAAAATGCATTAATGGCAATTGACCTGAAACAGATGAACAAAATGATGCCACATCTATAACGGGGAAAAAGTAGGAAAAGGAATCCAAATTTGAATGGAATGGGAATCTTGTATTTCTGTTAACAACATGATGTTGTCTGTTTCAAGAGATGAGACCATGCTTGCTTCTTCTCTTTTTTCTAGACAGATAGTCAGATACCATGCTTAATGCGTCAAAGGAAAAACAAAAAACAAAAAGTATGTCCAAATGACACAAAAACGATATCTGGCATTCAAAAGTAGTAGAAGATAAAAGAGTAAATAGTTGAGAAGAACCTCTACTCCCTGAAATCTCCATCCAATACAGACTTCCACATACAATCTTCATTTACAAAACATTGTTTCCAAAATATAGTCTCTAAGCAATTTTACATTTCTTACAATGCCACTAAAACAAAAGATGGTCTGTTTCAACAGGTAAAATCATATATGGATTGATATTTGGGTTACTGCAAACCTCAACGATGAATGAATGCTTTTTTCATCATCAATTAAGATTGCTTGGATCTCATTCCTCATGGTGTTGTACATGTCTTCTATTTTGGATTTGACCCAGTGAGTATTATTTGGTCCACTTAATTGAAGACTTCACAACATGTAAATCATCCGTAGATTGACAGACAGGATAAGCTCCTAATATGTACAATTTGTCACCCAACTAAGTAAAGTTGCATGGACACGTAAGCATTTGGATAATTTCTCCAGTTATCTACCTTTTTCCGCCTGTCTTTTCATAAGAAAATCTTTACTTTTCCTGAAGAAACAGAGGCCTACCAACTAAAGCCAGTTTTTAGGTCCAGCCAGCTACCAGCTTAACCTTTACCTAAGAGCTTATGGAAGAGATATAAAATGCAGATCATAACACGAAGTTTAGCTATGGGATTAAGCAGTAATCCATCTAACCAGAAATGAACACTTCCTCCTTATACTTACAGTAACGTCAATGCAGACAAATTTCCAATAAAGGCTGGCAAGGTCCCCGTGAAGTAATTTTGATCGATCTTGCTACAAAATTAAAAACAAACGAATAATGACCAGCTCTAATTCTTGCATATAAGGATAAAACAAAACGTGCATCTTGATATTAGAAAATAAGGTCTCTTTCTACAGTACAAATGTAAAGAACACCAGGTCCACTTTCCAAAAATTAAACACCAGGCGAAGGTACTGAGAAAATCATACAAAAAGGTCAGATATTTCAAAGCCACGATGTCCTCCGGAATAACTCCCCGCTTGTTCAAAGCATACACCCTCCTGGTAGAGTAAACAAACAGTTAGTCTGCAATAAACAAAGGAAATGTTTCATTAAGCATTTATTCAAACTTTATACCCACAACGTAACCTGACACGTTCAATATCCACATATATCTACTATAATTGCCTGACCAACAGATTCTAGTCTGCATTTGAGCGGAATTAGATCCAGTGTTTTGATATGTTTGGGCGCTACATGGAGTTTCAGGAAAAATTTTGAGTGCTTCTATGGTCAAAACTCTGGAACAGACTTAAAAAACAATGCGCTAACGTTGCCATGTGTGTTCTTTCCTAACTCGACATAACTTCTTCCTTCCAATTTTTTATTTTCCCGTTCGTATGCGTGATGCAGTTTTCAATGGTCCATGGAAGCTTTCTGGGTAATGCACGGGTAGAATCGGTACAGTCGTTGAAGGAAGCCCGTTCGACTAAGTTGAGTTTTGAGCCAAGGACGTCTCAGAAGGAAAGACCTAGATTGAACCGAACGGGATCAAATTCCCAGAATGGTTTCTCCAGGAGGCAAGAGATCAACTACGAAAGTTACAATGGCCTCGCTCTGCAACGTTCAAGTTAAATTACCCGAGCTTTTACGTGAAAATTTAGGTTCATAGAAAATGATCAATACATAACTTACCCCACAATTTTTTTTTTTTTTTCAGATTGAATGTTGATCTGAGGTCAACTGTACTATCAATTTCTTCCGGTGCTAGAATTTTGCTTACATTCCACATGCAATGCATGAAAGGAGCTGCATTATAGTGGTTGAGAGAGAGAGAGAGAGACATACAGTTGCGTAATGTGGCAAGTGGTATTGCTGTCATAAGTACAGTCGCAGGTGATGGCCGGGTTATTGGCGGGTCTTCGAACTCGTGCCGTTGATGGCAGATCCGCTGCATGGCTCTCCGCTTGTTCCATAATGCTACCGCTTGTGAATCCCATTGTTGAATAGTGAGTTCAATGCCTTAACTGTCTCATGCCATAAAAACAAAAAAAAACAAACATTTTCAACTTCTATGTTTGTTTCGTGTTCAATGTTGGGTTAACGGAAAATTTTGTTATACAACTTTCACTTTCTTCAAAATTTTCCACTTATCTCTCTCCTTCTCAGAAATTTTTATTTTTTTCCTTCACCCAAAATCCAACCTTTTTTCTAATATTGAGTGCCACACCTTTTAGAATCTTTAAAAATATACTAATCTACTCATTCTGGAAATGATGAAAATTTTTTTTTTTTATTTTATTTTAAATTCAATAAAGAAACTAACATAAAGATTATATTAAATTTAAATTTTCAATACAATACAAACAAACACCAAAAAATTAATTTTAAAATATTTTCATGTGTCAACCAAACAACAGAAAATCAATAATTTTTTCAGAAAATATTTTAAATAAAATAATTTTCTATTTTCTTATTTTACATCAAAACAAACCAGCCTTATATTTACAAAATGTACTAGTGGGATACTCATAATTATATTCCAATTAAAATGAGCGACGGATTCTCCTTTCGTTGTTTTCTTCTTTTTTCTTTTATGTTAAAATATTTCTAGACTTCACGTGATATCCTTTTTTAACAATTATCTTGAATAAAACTGAAAGACATTTGAGATTTGAAGCCAGCATGTAAATTATGTGTACAGTCTAGCTTTCTAATTAGAATCAAAGTAATAAATTTGTAACTAATTAATTAGAATCAAAGTTAACAAAATTTGTAACTAATTAATAAGGTGTTGCATATTATGTTTATGGATAACATAAAATCAAGATTTGAATTATAGAATTAAATTATAAAATCTTCATTAAATAATATAAGTCTAAATTACATGTCTAAATGTAACTAAAATTTTATTTGGATAAATAATAAAAAAAAAAAGAATCGTCATAAGCTGCAAAGATTGACTACTAGGCAATGGCATAGAAGTAATTTCACTCATGAGGTGACAAAAGGACTATGCACGTGGAAGAATGACAATTTACTAGATCCGTTATGGCATTTTGTTCACCTAAAACAACCTTATTAATTTTTCCTTTTGCTTAGAAAATTGAAGGCAATTTTTTCAAAAGAAGAACAATTTTCAAATAAGAAATCAAGCCTCAAACTCGTAGTCCAATCCATCCTTTCTATACCAAATAACGCAAACGCACAGTAAGATGATCAACAAATGACCAATTCCATCCACTAAGTGTATATATATATATATATGTCTGTTGCTTGTGTAATTATTAATTGAAAGCTAAATAAACAATCTCAAACACGAGTAGGGATTCATTTTCAATCTTTGAATATTTTTTCCGTTATCCCTTCTAACCCCAAAACAAGGGAGCCTGAGAGGGTTTTATATTGGTCTGTGCCACGAAAACAGAACCCAGCATCAATTATATATTGCTTTGAAGTGTGGTGGGAAATTAATATCTAACTCTACAGCTCAAACTGCAATTGAAGGGGTTCATAGTGCTAATGGGAAATTAGGTACCTAGGATCTGTCGTCTCTCCTAGCTAATTCGATCTACTTGCATCACTTCAATCTGCTATATATCCAGCCAAACATAACCATACAGGCTTACACATTCAAACAGAGAGATACCAGAGAGGGAGAGAGAGAGAGACATATATAGAATCATGAGAGACGAAAGAGAACCTTCGGAAGGGTCTGTAGTAGCATTCTGGGCGTTGGAAACCTGAGATAATACCCACAAGAAGAATAAGAAGAAGCAGATCAAGCAACGAAAGCAACTTTGAGCGGAAACTGAATTCTTCGTTCTGAAATTCATCTTGTTTTCCCCAATTCCACTTCTCATGAGATAGTGCCCGCTGAATGCCGCATATGTTGTTTATTTAAATGTGGTGCAGATGCGACACGTGCAGGAATATTTAATTTATAAGCTAGTTGACGAGTTCTAAATATATACAACACGCACCCTGCGTCATGATCATCACTCGTACGTCAATCTGCAGAGGCTCTCTCGGTTGGGTTCTATCTTTCCCCCAGCAAAAAGAAATAGAAGCTCCAGCCAAGCTCAGCCCTGATTCTCTTGAAGCTTCCCAATCCCGCCCAAGCTTAAAAATTTCATCAAGCTGCACGTAGCAAACTTAATTTATCGACCAAAACCTGAAGGAGCATGAGCCAACGGACATTGGAGTACTAGCCAGGTTAATTAATTACCTTTGTGGCTAGGTGATTAAACTTCCTGTCAATGTCGTACGTAGAAGTCGTTTGCTAATGTTCGACTTTAATCTGAGAATGTCAAATATTCTTACGAAGATAAAATGACCGCACATACAGGGCTATACTTAAAAAGAAAAACATACACAAGAGGGTATTTAGAAGCCGTAGATCGTCATGACTTCGCACATATGGAATGTTCACATCAAGGATGGTACTTCCTTCCAAGTGGGATTCGATTAAAATGTTATCAAATATATGTAAAAAACTAGATTGAAAAGTTCCAAGCGGGGAAGAAAATTAGGCCAAGCTGTGACGATGCAGGGCAACTTATATTAAAAGATCACGCCACTAATTAAAGATCAACTTGCGCTAATAATGCAGCAGTACTTGGCTACAAACCAAATCTACTTTATTTTGTATTGTGCGAAAGAGACGAGCTAGATTGACCAAAGTATTTTATGAAACTGAGGGGTACGTATATATAACACGAGCTGGGGAAATTATTATTATTTTTCAACAAATAAGAAATTAATAGCTTTATGCTTTGAACTTAACCATTATTTATTTAAATTATTTCATTGATTATGCAAATATCTTGTTCGTGTGAGCTCAAGGGAATATAATTGTTAGAGAAAAGTCAAAGATATTAGTGAGAATGGACCTTCCAGCAAAATATATATTATACACGCTTCGCTGAGAAAATATCAGTTCAAAAATAGGAGAATTATAGGATTGGTTATCCAAGATAAAGAAGTTTAAGATAGTCCCTAGATAAGGTTGTCTCTTACCATTTGCAGTTCCGTTCATGGAGAGGATAGCGGATAAACATATAACGGTAAAAAGACTTCAACTTGACAAGAAAAACACTAGTAGTCGGGATTAGGAACCTTTTGTGAAAAATATGAGTTTTCCACTCTTCTTCCTCCATCTAAAAAGAAAAAAACATTTTGATAAGAATTCTCGGAGGCCATATCCTTATAAAAGATCTTCTCGAAAATATTTTTGGAAAAAATTCTCCATACACCAAACCTTTCAAGGAAAAAAATAAAAATGTTTGTTGGCGATCAAGCTAGGACATTTTGCTTCTAAATGTCTTACTAAAAAACAAATCAAAGAACTTGATGTCTCTCCCGAAATCAAAGAAAAATTGTTTTCCTTGTTCCTTAATGACAGACCAAATGCCTCTGAGGATGATCTCTTCATACAGCAGATAAATGGGGATTCCTCACCTTCTTTCTCTTATAATTCAGCCTTTGTACATAAAATATAGCACAGCTCCAAGGAGATTTAGATTTGTGGATAAGTCCTTTTTGTAATAAGTCAGAAATCTCATTTTTATCATATGGTAGAGTCACCATATATATATATATAATTAGAATTGTTCGAGTTTGGCTTGCGAATTAATATTATTTGACAAGGTCCAAATTAATAAGGTTGAGTTTTTCTCTTCCATCATGGGTATATACTAGATGGGGGGTTGGGTCGTCCAAGACTTTTGAGAAAATGTGAAACAATTGAATCAATATTTTCCTAATTTTTTTTTCATAATTGACAGACACCCAAGACCTAATTAGACTTCTGTAGGGATTAATTAATATCAATACGTGACACTTCTAAAAAAACAAGGAGGTAGCAATTGAACTAATTAAGACTCCTCATTAATTGAACCAACTATATATTATATAGATAAAAAAATCTTCCATGATGGGGACCAGACTAAACCTTTCAATTATTTTGATTGTTCTTGATTTCTTCACAATTAGCTAATTCCAAATTCTTTTGAGGTGGACTTAAAAGAATGGGTTATGAAAATTCTAAATTAAGGGGATTTTTCCAATGAACAATTAATACCCAATTAAGTAGGATTAGTCTAAAAGTTAATAATTACCTTATCATAGTTAAAAGTGGATTAAGATTCACTTCAACTGTGCTCATATCATTACTGACATCTTCTTTTGCATTAATTTTGATCGTAACCGAAATTTCATCTGGCCCATGAAAGGAAAAGAAGTCTGGTGGAGGGTTCATGAAATATTGAGAAAGCTTCTCTCGATCGTTACAAAAAGAAGATCATAGACAGAAAAAAAAAAAAAAATTTTTTTGCTCCGACAGACTAATTCATGGGCTCCTTTTTGGTAATTAGAAAAACATAACGCAGTAACCAATCTAAAATTCCCTCAAAATCAGCAAACAAAGGTCCAAAACATATCCCGGAGCCCAAATGCTGCCGAAAATGACATAAAGATCGTACTTCCCCACTGCATTACGAAACAATTAATTTCCTTCTTTTCTTTCAGAAAAAAAAAACAAAATAAATTTCCAGCTTGTTTAATTCACTTTACCTTGCACACTATGATGGAGCCCAAATGCTTAAACGGATCATCGATCATGTCTTGATCATGACCATAAAACAAAGAAGCTAATGATGTAGTAGAAAGGAATTTAAATAACATTCAATTTTCATCGGAGCAATATCAATGCAATAATACAGCGTACACACGTACGGAATGATTCTCCAAAATTATCTTATATTTATTTTATTGACCAAAATTTTGATTTTACAAACACCACCTAAATAATAATAAAAGAATAAAAAATAGAAAAAAAGATATGATCAAAAGTGCTGGCAATTGGCCGTCTTAGCATTGAAATTGAATACCACTGACGCTCGATACAGATCTATGATTCCATAATGAGCCAAGCCTGGAAATGGGACAAGGAGTGCCCCATCTCTGCTAGAGTAGAATGAACAACCTTCCAAGTTTACCAAGCCTAAATTTGAATAATTATTTACTGGTAGATTGGATTGTGTTATGCACTTTTAAGAAAAATCATTCTCAAAAGCTAATTCAAAAGAAAAGGGATCTCATACTATCAATATAGGGCGGATCTCATACTCTCAAATAGCTTTGAGGGAGAATGCTAACCAAGTAACCAAGAAATTGACTGGAACAACATGTGCATGCTTATATATTTCACAGTGAAATGAAATTCACGATTGCTTAGAAAAAAAGAAGATTGAAACCATATGTTCGTAACATTTAAGGAAAAAAAAACATAAATTTCTGAAGTGCACTTATGCCGCTGAATAAACATGAAAAGTTTCTTATTAATTTAACATATATATGCGTACTCATAATTGAGGCACTATATATGCACCTGGCATACATTTGGCATACCGATTTCAGTAGGAAATTGGGATCTGTATCTGTAGACGTTCCACACAACTACTGAGAGTTTTAAAACAAATCCATGACAAGGCAAAGGGAATACCACTGTGACATGATCCAATGGCAAGGACAAGATACTTTTCACTTTTCATCTTCCTTCTGCAATAATATCACGAGTCATTAATTCAGTTACGTTAACAGGTGAGC
>CM025850.1:33113317-33257645 GCA_003952965.2 Morella rubra | reverse complement strand
GTAATTGTCTTTAACCGAATTGTTATTAAGTGGTCGGAGCTTCCCGGTCAAAGTCTTTTCCAGCTAGTTTTGCTGATTGGGCTTTTGGGATGGCCTGCTTTGGTTGTCGGTCCAAAAAATTACCTAATTGATTGTCGGCTCGATGCTTTATTTTTGGGCCTTAATAGATCGAGACTAAACCAAACCAAGCCCAACCCTTATCGAGATAAAAGAATAATTCCCCCTCCCCCTCTCCCTTGTGATGAGGCTTTTTTCCCTCTCTCCTCTTAGCCACCGTCACCTCGCTCTCGGCCACCATCTCGTCCCCCCTTCTTTCTTTTGGTTTAGTAGTCAACCCTTTATTTCAAGAAATCGACCTTTTTAGTTAGGTAGTCGGCAAGGGATCCAAATCGAGCCGAGGGGGGTTGACATACCAAAACAATACAAGTATTTAGAATTTGTCTGGTATTGGTTAGCCTTGCCGTTGAAATTGTTAGAGAGAGAGACATGGTATGGTAAGGCAAGAGGAGAAAAATAATAGGTCCATGTTCAGAAGGAGCGTCTCCTGGGATATCTGGCCCAGCAAAAGCCAATGCAAATCCATGCGTCCAACATTGCCTTTCAAGGTAATCGGCCCATTTTGTACCATACGAATGCATGTTTGTTCAACAAGCAACCAGTAATAAAAAATATCATCATACATAAAATAAAGGGTAAAATACACTTTACTTCTATTATCTTTAGGATTATTTACATTTTATTATTTTTTATGTATTATTTTCGACACATTAGACCCCTTAACTTACACATTTTTTTATTTGGACCCCGCACCCAAATTGTCCGTTAATTTAGACAGATTCCGTCAAAATTTGTACACATTGCCCCCCTTATCTTTTGGCGTATGTACACATTGCCCTCCTTATCTCTGGACGTATGTACACATTGCACCCCACGTTTTGACGGAATCCGTCTAAATTAACGGGCAATTTGGGTGCGGGTCCAAAGTGAAAAAATGTGTAAGTTAAGGGTTCAATGTGTCAAAAATAATACATCGGGGTGCAAAGTGTAAATGATTCCAAAGATGAGAGGGGCAAAGTGTATTTTACCCTAAAATAAATTATAAAAATGGTTCAAAATTTAACTAACCAAACAAATTTTTGGTCTCAAAATCAGTTTCAAATCCAAAAGTTAAAATATAAATCCAGGACTAAAACTAAAACTAAATCCCAACCCACTTCCCAAATATGTCCAAATTTGCATCCATATTTCCACCCACCAAATCTTACAGAAAAAAATTTAACTACCACTTCTGATAAAAAAAAAAAGGGAAAAGAAAGACAACTACACAGAACAAAAGAAACCACCACCTAGTCTACATGTCTCAATGCTGGCTTATACTGTAATTAGTTAGAGAAAACATAATTTTAGACGTGTTTGTTAAAAAAAATCTTACAGCAATTAAGGTAGCTAGGTAGAATAATTGTAAGAATGTGTCGGTTCACGTGCGTAGAATGTGAGCTTCACGCACATTGGCTGTATCAATTGCATAAGATAACTTCCAGACTATCCCATCATCATCCCAGTGACCGACAATGAAGTTCGATGTTAATCACATGCAACTTCCTAAAAAGAACAGTGAAGACCATGACGCTACCCTATGCCCGACAAACCTAACATCCTGAAATAATGTAGAAAAGGAGTGCAAGGTCCAAACAACCAAAGCTAAAAGCATCAACCAAAGTACAAAGATCGCCACTCTCTCTCCTCTCTCTCTCTCTCTCTCTCTCTCGCTGTCTAACTTTCGCTATGGGCTCGCACTCTCTTTACCAATTCCTCTTTTTCTTCTTGCTTGTTTCATTGCTTTCCCTGTTGTCTCTTCCACACCCTGTTCTGTGTCACTGCAAGAGACCTCCGGTTATATTCAACCTCGGGGACTCCAACTCGGACACCGGTGGACTCGTTGCCGGACTCGGTTTCCCTGTGAATTTTCCCAATGGTCGCTCCTTCTTCCGCAGATCAACCGGCCGGTTGTGCGATGGACGGCTCCTGATCGACCTCCTCTGTAAGTGGGCCCTCTTTATAACCATCTTCTTCTAATCGAAACTTGCCCATCATTGCTTGCTGCACTGGGTTAATAGGAATTTTTAAGTCTTTCAAATGAACCACATTAATGATGCCGGCCGACGGGTTCAAAGTCTTCCTTTGTGGGACCAACATAGTGGGGAGGTCCCCATTGCCACTGCCCTTCGATGTGAATCTCGTGATAAATATTTGTCCTGCTTTTCGAGGCTTAGAGGCGGGTCCAGTCTTATACGGGCGTTTCTGTCATGGTGTTTGATTTTTTGACCACAGTCTAAGACATATCTTACCTAAAATCTGTCCTACTTTACGTGCCCTTCTTGTTTATACTTCATACATTTTCTCCGCTCGTCTTTAGAAGGGAACTACTTTTGGGTCTACCGTCCAGTGTTTAAGTCCTTCTTATCAGCAGGGTCGCCTTAGATAGAGTAGGGAGCTAAGGGCTTTAGGGGTCCATTCATAACTTCATCTCTCTGGTATTCAGCTTGGTGCGTATACTTAGACCAAGAAAGAACAAGAGGATCTAATCGTAGCCTGATTTACACAATATTCACAGCATGTCTGTGGGGGGACAACTGTATTATAGTATCATTTTCTTATTCGACCTTTTTCTTTTCCCTCGTCTCAGAATTGCAGGTGCCCATCCAGTGGTCTGTCAGGGTGGCAGGGACATGGGATCCAATGCTGGGAACTACACTTTATAAATATCTAAAAAATATGTGTATTTTATATTTTGCAGGCCAGAGTCTGAATGGAACTTTTCTGAGCCCATACCTTGACTCTTTGGGAGGTTTCAAGTTCACAAATGGGGCAAACTTTGCAGTGGTGGGGTCGTCGACCCTCCCTAAATATGTCCCATTTTCTTTGACTATTCAGGTTATGCAGTTCCTTCATTTCAAGGCTCGCACCCTTGAACTTGTTACCGCTGCAGGTATAATTTAATTTACTTTATATTTACATTATTGGCTCATTTACTGGTCTGATCATCGATTATCTTCAACCATTTGTGGATTATATTTACCACAGCTTGACATTCCTAGTTGATCTTATATACATTGGTGAAATTTGTTAGTATGCATGAATGTCTTCTAAATTTGAGCCAACCACTTGAACCAGATGGGCTGTCTTTTCTTCTTCTTTCTTTTTTTTTTTTTTTTTTTTTTTTTTTTAATTTTTAATTCAGGTTTCCGGGCCAACTTACTCGACTAATTCTGGGGCTTGTGCAATCTCCCTGTCCCACACAAATCAGACAATTACCAAGTCAAAGGCTCTGAAGTGGCCCCAAAGAGTTGATAGTACCAATAAAATTTTGAACTTAAGACCTTGGAGGGAGCAAACTACCAAAGCCTAAGCCTTAGCCACTAAGCCAACCCCTTTGGGGGTTTCTTTTCTTCTTACCTGACCTTGAATGATGGATTTTCTTGCATTTATGGACAAAACTAGAGCACCTATTTTCATGCAAAATTAAGATGGTCTGAATATTGGATAATGCTAAATTTTTTTACTCCAACGTCTGTCCTGGTCGTGAATCAAGATATATGGGATTCAAAACTGAGAGTCGTTTTCCACAGATTCAGGAAACTTGATTAACGATGAAGGGTTCCGAAATGCACTTTACATGATTGACATGGGGCAGAATGACCTTGCTGATCCATTCTCCAAGAATGAAACGTATGCGGAAGTCGTGAAAAGAATTCCATCAGTCATTAGAGAAATACATAATGCTATCAAGGTGAGTCTATATGTTTACAATATTTATTAAGAGAATTCCACAATGCTCCTGCCAATATATTACTCTTTTGTTGGTAATATATAGCATTGGGACCATACAATTTGGTCGCATACTTGCCCTTATAAAACTTAGTTTTTGTTACACAACAAATGCAGACCTTATATGATGAAGGTGGCAGGAACTTTTGGGTACATAACACTGGGCCATTGGGTTGTCTACCTCAAAAACTGTCATTAGTTCAGAAGAAGGATTTGGATTCATATGGATGTATTTCAAGTTACAATTCTGCTGCAAGATTGTTCAATGAAGGACTGCGCCTTTTATGCCAAGAGATGAGATCGGAGCTGAAGGATGCTAATATAGTCTATGTAGATATATATGCCATCAAGTATGATCTGATTGCTAACTCCACCAAATATGGTAAGTTTATTGCTTCTCAAGTGATTTTTCCTCTACCAATAGATCATGTTGCTTCTTTCATTTTGAAATTTGCCCCCTAATCTAAGCCTTGCTGACATATCTTAACCTAGTTCTGGTTCAAATGGGTCAATTTGCAGAAGTTCTAATCTGAGTAGAGAAACTGATATATGCTAAGATTAGTGATATCATTGGTCCATATTATGTAGGTTTTTCAACTCCACTGATGGCATGCTGCGGCTATGGAGGTCCTCCATACAATTACAACATCAAGGTGACGTGTGGTCAGCCTGGCTATCAGGTCTGCAATGAAGGATCACAACTCGTAAGTTGGGATGGGATCCATTACACCGAGGCTGCAAACACTTTTATAGCCTCAAAAGTGCTTTCTACAGCGCATTCTACGCCACCTACCGCGTTTGATTTCTTTTGTCGTAGTTGACAATTAAGGCAAACCACTAGTGTGCAAGCATTGAAGTTCATATGTCTCTCTGTTCTTGTAATGATTGCGCAAGCATGACGATCTTTTGGGAAAGGTAAGATTTTGGGCAAAGGGAAGAGGGTTGTAGACTTGCCAAGCAAAAAAATGACTATGGAAGAGTTGCTTCCCCTGTATGACCTAAACTACCTCTCCTATAATGATTCTTCTAGAGTCAATTGCCCTCCTAATATATCATTAAACTTTCATTAATTAGTTAACTTTGTACCATGCATCAATGGTTGTGGTTAAAATGGAGAGCCATGTATCTCTCTTATGTAATCTCTAGAACAAGAAAATTATGAATCAGGATTTTTGCTCTTATACCACGTGAAATTTTCAGTTATTCTAAAAATTTAGGCTTAATTATATAAACCGTTCCTTGTGATAAACGTTTGTACAGGCTAATCCCTGTGGTAACCATCGTGTAACAAAAAGGCCGCCTGTTTCATTTTCGTCGTCCCACTTAACGGCAAAAGTTGAGGATTATTATTTTTCCACATGTGCACTAATGAAAGATGAGCTCGGGTATATTTCATCCCCCATGAAAGCCAATGGGAGAACACCATGTCAGCGCATTTGCTAAAAAACAAAGATTACATCATCAACCCATTCACTTGTCGGTTCTCCTTGAGGAAAAAAAAAAACCGTGAGTTGTTTCACTTCAATCCGACCCATTTCGACGAACTCGTCTAAATTTCTTCGTGATAGGAGCTTCGGGACGTTGGAATCGACAGAAAAGTGCGAGTTTTGTCAACGTTTGTCATCAATCGGACTGCCTGATTCTCTCGGTTCCGTCGCACGCGATGTATTACAGACAGACAACGAACTCTATGCAGTGCCTCCCTGTTTTGGAAGGCATCTTAAAAGACTACTTTCGGTGTCATATGTTTTCAGTACGCTTTCATTATTGTGAAGCCAAGTGCCGTAACAGGAATCTGGTTCCTTAGAAACCTCGTACACGAGGGTGAAACTGAGGTGGGTTGGGGCTTCATGGCACCGGCACCGCCCCAATGATGTCTAGAAAATGACAAATTCCATTGCAAGTTGCTTTTGAGTAAGCTATTATTATGTCTATAAAAGGTATTTTAGTTGAGCAGGTTGGCTTCACCGGGAGGGGTGGGGATTTTCAGTTGGCTTCAGCGTACAGTTTTGATGACTCATGTTATTTTTTAAAAGACATTGCTGACGTGGAGTGCAGGTGGATGAGGCCAGATGACTGGGCTTCCAGTGTGACGTCGTGGGGAACAAGTTATACACGTGTCGTTCAGTCATTGAGGAAATAATACACATCCATTTGTGGGACGACAGAAATGAAATGGGAGAACCTTTTAGTCATAGGATGCTTGGAGACTAGCCTGTAACGTTTATTACGGAGACTAATCTGTCCAAAACGTATGGACCGTTTATATAATTAAACTAAAAATTGAAAAGGATAGAAGAAGATAAATTTTATTATTTAAAATATATTTTATATTAAAAAGAGAGTATAATCGAAGGTGGATATATATATTAATGTTGATGGAAGTTGAATGAAAAATATTTAGCCGTAGCTAAAATCAAAGTCGCGACGTTAGTTTGGGCGGTTTTCGCAGATACGCTAGCCAAGACAAAATTTCTGACGGCGAAGTTTGGACTACATCTAGCCACATTACCTGGTCGATAAAGAAAAACCCTGGACAAAAAAGAGAAGAAAATAAGGGACAACAGCTTTATGGAATCTGGGGATTCCGGGATTCTATTTCTGGGAAGGCAAACTACGCAGATACATCATCGCATTACCTCTTGGGGAATTTCCCGCGCTTCAAGACTCAGTATTGTCTTTGCGAGCTTTTGCGTCATATTTAAATGTCCCAGTCTCCAAAATTCTGAAGCAAAGTTCTTGCCTTTTTACTACTGTTGTACAATTTCCGGCCAATTTTGGTTTCTGGAAAATCCGCATTTTGCAAAAATACCCAATCAGAATTCAGAATTTGGTGTCCTTTTCCTTCAGATTCTTTTTCAATGAAGTTTAGGTTAACGCCATATCGAATATACTGTACAAGTATTGCAATTTCCTCCACTTCTCAGATTGCGTGGTTTGCTCGCATTGGCCAAGTCGAGAATGCCCGAAGGGTGTTTGATCAGATGCGTAATAAAAGCATTGTCGCTTGGAACTCTATTGTTTCTGGGTATTTCCAGAATTTTCGGCCTTATGAAGCCCGGATTTTATTTGAGAGAATGCCGGAGAGGAACACTGTTTCCTGGAACGGGTTGATATCCGGGTATATAAAAAATGGGATGATTAGGGAAGCTAGAGAAGTATTTGATATGATGCCTAAAAGGAATGTTGTTTCGTGGACTGTGATTGTCAGGGGATATATTCAAGAGGGTATGATTTCTGAAGCTGAATCGCTTTTTTGGCAAATGCCTGAAAAGAATGTTGTGTCGTGGACAGTGATGTTGGGTGGACTAATTCAGGACGGTCGGGTTGATGAGGCTCGTCGGCTTTTTGATCTGATGCCCGAGAAGGATGTGGTGGCGAGGACAAGTATGATTGGAGGGTATTGTCTGGACGGTCGGTTGGCTGAAGCTCGTGAGATTTTTGATGAGATGCCCCGTAGGAATGTGGTTGCTTGGACTTCAATGATTTCTGGGTATGTTCATAATCAGCGGGTTGATATTGCCCGAAAGCTTTTTGAAGTGATGCCAGAAAAAAATGAAGTGTCATGGACGGTGATGCTGATGGGGTACACTGAAAGTGGGCGGATAGAAGAGGCTTCAGACCTCTTTGATGCAATGCCGGTAAAGTCTATTGTTGCTTGTAATGCAATTATCCTTGGATTTGGCCAGAATGGGAACGTAGCTAAAGCAAAGCGGGTGTTTGACCAAATGGGGGAGAAAGATGATGGAACCTGGAGTGCAATGATAAAGGTATATGAGCGGAAAGGATTTGAATTGCAAGCACTTAATTTGTTTCCTGTCATGCAAAGAGAAGGAGTTAGGCCAAACTTCCCTTCTTTGATCAGTGTTCTCTGTGTTTGCGCCAGCCTGGCTAGTCTTGATCATGGTAAACAGGTTCATGCCCATTTGGTGAGATCCCGATTTGATCACGATGTCTATGTTGCGTCAGTTTTGATCACAATGTATGTTAAATGTGGCAACCTTGTGAAGGCAAAGCTGGTGTTTGAGAGGTTTTCTCCGAAGGATATTGTCATGTGGAATTCCATCATTACTGGGTATGCCCAACACGGTTTAGGAGAGCACGCTTTAAAGGTTTTTCATGAAATGTGCGCTTTGAACATTTTGCCAGATGATGTCACCTTTGTTGGAGTTCTTTCAGCGTGTAGCTACACTGGGAAAGTTAACGAAGGGCTTGAGATTTTTGAGTCCATGAACTCCACATATCAAGTGGAGCCAAGAACTGAACACTATGCTTGCATGGTTGATATGCTAGGCCGAGCAGGCAAGGTAAATGAGGCAATGAATTTAATTGAGAATATGCCTGTCGAGGCAGATGCCATTGTGTGGGGTTCTTTGTTAGGCGCTTGTAGAACCCACATGAAGTTGGAGATGGCTGAAGTTGCAGCGAAGAAACTTGTACAGCTTGAGCCCAAAAATGCTGGGCCTTACATTTTGCTCTCAAATATTTATGCGTCCAAAGGTAAATGGAATGATGTTGCAAACCTGAGGAGAAAAATGAGAGCAAGGAGTGTGAGCAAGTCACCGGGCTGTAGCTGGATTGAGGTGGAGAAGAAAGTACATATGTTTACTGGGGGAGAGAGCAAGGGCCATCCTGAGCAGGAAATTATCATGGTAATGTTGGAGAGGTTAAGCGGATTGTTAAGAGAAGCTGGGTACTTCCCTGATGGTAGCTTTGTGCTACATGATCTGGATGAAGAAGAGAAGGTGCAGAGCTTGGGGTATCACAGTGAGAAACTAGCTGTTGCATATGGGCTACTCAAGGTGCCAGAAGGGATGCCCATCAGGGTAATGAAGAATCTTAGGGTTTGTGGGGACTGTCATTCTGCAATCAAATTACTGTCAAAAGTAACAGGGAGGGAGATCATCTTGAGGGACGCCAATAGGTTTCATCATTTTAAAGATGGGTTATGTTCTTGCAGAGACTATTGGTGATTCCACAACCTCTAATTCTTGTAAATGGATCAAAGGCAGAGTATTTTAGAGACATATGTTGTGCATACTCACCCTTGCTGAGTCTCATATTTGATATTCAGGCGAAGTCTTAACATTGCATTAAGCTAAGATCACGTCTAGGAAATGAACCATGGACTCCAGGGTTATACACGGCTTATCCTTCGGTGGCAGAAATTAATAAATGCAACAATTATCAGATTGGCCACATAGTGATCATGAAATTGTTGACCGGTGAGAATGTGGATGAGCAGTCCAACTTTTCACATTTCTGACCTTTTCCTGCAGTGTCCAGAGTACTGCACCCTCCGGTTGGGAACTTCAACACTCAAAAACTTTGTTCTAAAAAGTCTTTGTGGGCCTTGTCATAATGCTTTGAGTGTATAACTTAATATTTGAATTATGACCATTTGATGAAGGCATTGCATTATTATTGTACAGGTAGTCTTTCGTGGTGCATCATGTCAACCTAATTCTGCACGACAAGTTTTTACTGGAGATGTATTATGCTTCAGGTTTGTTAGATAACTGACAACCTAAGTATCTGGTTCTTTTGGTGCTAAGACGATTTATAGCTGCATCACCATCACATTATACATTGAGAGTTGATTCCACAGAAGGAGGATCATTAAAAAAGATGTTCAGTCTGCAGAAGCTGCTATTGGAAAATCCTTATTTGGTCTATTTTCCAAGAAAGGATGCAGTTGTGCTAGCAAAGACGCAAAGGATGTCTATCCTCATTACAGCTGCTTTATAGAAATCATCTCCCCAATTCGTGCATTGTCGGTGCATGCCTCCGCATCTTGTTTGGTTTGTTACGTTTTCCGAGAGAAATAGCCCCAACATTTATGATTTATAACCGAGTGTAATGTGGCTCAGGCTGTCGTTGTGGCATTTGTTGAACCACTAGAATCAATAATTGATGATGACAAATTTGTTTTTAATTATAAGGAAAATCTGTTGCACCCAACTTTGTGCATAGGCTCGGATGAACCCGAAGGCTTTTATTTTGTATGTGATTTAGTCCATTTTTTATTTTCTGACTATATGATGCCCAAAGTTACCAAACAAGGGGAGAATGAGGTTCTGATTTTCTTTTTCTGGTTGAATTTACTGTTCTTTCAATCTTCATAATCCGACCAAAATAATGGGGTTGAATTTGGACAGCATTCAAAGTGTAGTTGAGTCATATATATACTTTGACCTAAATTTTTCGCTGGAGAATATCACAAATTTGAAAATGCCTTTATGTCGGCTTCTAGGTAAGATTAGTCGGTGCTTGAACGGTGTACTAAGCACGCGAATCCCTTTTGAAATGTACAAGGGTACTGTTTCCACTGAGAACGAGCTCTTCAGGTCGACACACGTGGAACTTCTTCTCAGCAGGAACTCTTGAAACACGTGTTAATCTTTCTCTCGTGCTGGTTTCCAACCAACCCTTATTTGAAATTTGTACAGTAGCTTCTTTTGAGGTTCCTACTTTCGGGCTTCCATCAAAGAACAGAGAGATTTCACGATGTAAGCACAAAAGTAGGTGTCTTTCGTTTTTGTGAGCAAGCACAAAAGTAGGTGTCTGCTAATGCTTCTTTTGCATTTACACTTCGCTAGCCCCCAAGTTTTAGGAACATAGGTAGAACATCTTTACTTGTTCAATGGGTACATAGGAAACCATTTTGTTGTAAATAGGGTAGAAAATCATCCGACACTAGTCAAGCTAGGACCTGCATAGCATTAAACAAAGTTGTTTACAGCTATATACTTAATTACCTATATGCATTTAAAGCCATCCAATTCCAATGAGGAGTGCTCCATTACTGCTACACTTTGAATTGCACGAAGTTTCGGTTTCCGTCATTATATCGGAGGATTCCATTCATTATTACTCATTTCTTACCTGCTCATGATACAGGGTTTGCTAGCCTGATAAGGAAATTTATTTGAATTTTACTTTTAATTAGATACAATTTTATTTTGTTTTTGGAAGCGAGAGCGGGAAGACAAGTGGCAAGATCAATTTAGGAGCTCTCAGATCAGTATGTATAGCAGCATTGGGCCTGAGAAACATGTAACCTATTAATGAGAGTGTATACGAATGTACATATCTTATTCTTACAATATGATACATTCACCGGGTTGCATGAACAGATATTTTACTGTTATCCGTGCTGCAGTACTATACAGGGTTGCCAAAATGACTCAGAACCCATACTACGAGTTTGTCAACCGTGTACAAAACGGTCACAACTAACTAAGATATCCTCATAGACACTCAGTAAAACCTCAACTAAAAATAAAACCACAACAATGATATCGGGGACGGGAATTTACATATTTAGGTCACTTCGAACGAAAGCACAATAGATAAACACCACTCTGTCGAGAGTCTTTACCATTTATCCACGCGGTTGTTAGATCTCTTTTTTTTTGTTCATGCGACCGAGCATCACACTTCAACCTTGCAATCTAACCTCTCTTATACTAATCTAATCGCTCACTAATCATTTTGCAGACCACATAGCTACGCTACCAATCGAATATGGCGATCACAACTACTCTGAGCGCAGAGAGAAGTACATTATTCCGGTCTAGATGAGTATCATACACGTGTTTCGTGTCAACACGCAACATTCCTCTCTTTGAGTCAGCTTCGCACAGAGGTAGCATGTTTCCTTTTAATCTATATTGTACGAAGCTTTCCTTACGCACGAACAAGAAACTTTCCGTGAGAAAACTCGCTCTAGAGCTTCATATCGTCTCACCTAGATTTTCGAACAAGGACATACCCCATAAAAGAGTCATAAGTGATATGCTATTAGAACTGCTTCGCGTTGAGGAGTTCGAGGAACGTAGATAATTATCTGTCTCTAATTTGCCGAACGGAGCCCACTCATCTTGTTACCACTTCCTGTTCAATCAAACCAGTACACTACTCCACTTTAACATACAAAAACCGCCGTATCATTACAATGAAGTTTCGCGAAATCACATTACACTGCTTTGATAGAGAGATCCTAACGACTTGACAGAAGGAGAGATGGAGATCACGGGTCACCTCTCCACGCTCACTCGGTGGCGCCTAATTACTATATATAATACATGAAGCATAATAGAGAAAGGATATTTTCGGCCTGTGATGAAATTCCGCACCAGCTGACTCATCAAACGGACACTGATATCAGAGAGAAAAGAGATGAGATGGTGGTATACACGTTCAACCAATTATTACACACACTCCACTGAGTATCCCATTAAAGTACTTTCCTAACCAAAACACATGGTCCGCCGCGCTTATGTCGGCTCAGATTGCTTCGACCGGGACTTATGGTAATATAAGAGTACTACCGGGCATTAAATTAGGTTACTGCTGTGGTGGGCAATCCGAAAGAAAATTAGGTGTCTCGTTTCGGCAAAACAGGCGGATGAAACACTGACACACCACGAACTGAGAAGTTACATAGCTATATTTGATCCATTGAGTTATGATTCCATTGGAATCGGAGAAGAGCACAGAGAGCTCTTACTGAAAGGACTCAGGAGTTAATTCTTCGAAGAAGCTCGTAATCTGATTTAATAGGGACCATGTCCTCGTGCATGCTCCATCAATAAAATTACAAGGATTAAAAAGAAGAAGGAATTGTCCGGTCTTGAAGATCTCTTGCTTATATGCAACTTCAATTTGAACCGAAGGTATCTTCTCGAGAGGACACTAGAGGTGCATAGGGCTTTGTATTTGCTGCATAATGAGTGTACATAGTCTGAATTATATATAGTTCATAGAAGTGAGCTATAGGATGAGGATATGAACGGTGGGTGTGCGCGACGGAGATGAGGAGAAGGAAAAGAAAAGAAGACAAGCAGTCAAAGGCATATATTTCACCAAATATATTTGTTGAGCAAATTCTAGTGCCACAATTAAACACCCATACATATAGGATTGTAGGTGTGAGACTACGCCTAGTACGATTGTAGTCTCTGCTATGCATGGTTGTAGGACGGAGAGAGCGACCTGTCCAAGAGTGAGAGTTTCAGGTCACAACGTATAGACACGAAGAGCCATGTGACTATCATTAGAGGTAATAGCAACGTTGCGGCTTATATCGTTGGATCCAATGTGATACGTCTCGTGACCACGGAGCACTATCACTGAGTCTTTTGTGCTCACGGGTTTTTTGAGCCTGAGGAATCAACATACTACACAATATAGAATAATGAGCCCGCCGAGACCACTACCAAAATTACCATGCTCAGGACACAGTAAGATATCTTTAGTCACTGAAATTATGCCACACAGAAACTTCGTGGCAATTCAAGTGTAGCAGGGGGGAGCACTCCCTACATTTGGATATCTGGACTTTGGCTTTTATAGATATGCATAAAGTTACGGCAATCTAATTTAAAGTATACTATGAAGTGTGTAAGCCCACTTTTGTATTCTATACTGTCTACTGCCACGCCATCCCTAGTCTGCCTGAGACTAGGTGGTACCAGATGTACTGTTATATCACCTCATTTTTTTTGAGTTCTTCTTCTTCGGTGGGCTTTTTGCTGGTGTTATAACAACCCAAAAATGTACTCACTATGAGCCGCGATGAACGAATGAAGATCACTGAACGATATGTTCCTAAAACTTGGGGGCTAGCGAAGTGTAAATGCAAAAGAAGCATTAGCAGACACCTACTTTTGTGCTTGCTCACAAAAACGAAAGACACCTACTTTTGTGCTTACATCGTGAAATCTCTCTGTTCTTTGATGGAAGCCCGAAAGTAGGAACCTCAAAAGAAGCTACTGTACAAATTTCAAATAAGGGTTGGTTGGAAACCAGCACGAGAGAAAGATTAACACGTGTTTCAAGAGTTCCTGCTGAGAAGAAGTTCCACGTGTGTCGACCTGAAGAGCTCGTTCTCAGTGGAAACAGTACCCTTGTACATTTCAAAAGGGATTCGCGTGCTTAGTACACCGTTCAAGCACCGACTAATCTTACCTAGAAGCCGACATAAAAGGCATTTTCAAATTTGTGATATTCTCCAGCGAAAAATTTAGGTCAAAGTATTATATGACTCAACTACACTTTGAATGCTGTCCAAATTCAACCCCATTATTTTGGTCGGATTATGAAGATTGAAAGAACAGTAAATTCAACCAGAAAAAGAAAATCAGAACCTCATTCTCCCCTTGTTTGGTAACTTTGGGCATCATATAGTCAGAAAATAAAAAATGGACTAAATCACATACAAAATAAAAGCCTTCGGGTTCATCCGAGCCTATGCACAAAGTTGGGTGCAACAGATTTTCCTTATAATTAAAAACAAATTTGTCATCATCAATTATTGATTCTAGTGGTTCAACAAATGCCACAACGACAGCCTGAGCCACATTACACTCGGTTATAAATCATAAATGTTGGGGCTATTTCTCTCGGAAAACGTAACAAACCAAACAAGATGCGGAGGCATGCACCGACAATGCACAATTGGGGAGATGATTTCTATAAAGCAGCTGTAATGAGGATAGACATCCTTTGCGTCTTTGCTAGCACAACTGCATCCTTTCTTGGAAAATAGACCAAATAAGGATTTTCCAATAGCAGCTTCTGCAGACTGAACATCTTTTTTAATGATCCTTCCTTCTGTGGAATCAACTCTCAATGTATAATGTGATGGATGCAGCTATAAATCGTCTTAGCACCAAAAGAACCAGATACTTAGGTTGTCAGTTATCTAACAAACCTGAAGCATAATACATCTCCAGTAAAACTTGTCGTGCAGAATTAGGTTGACATGATGCACCACGAAAGACTACCTGTACAATAATAATGCAATGCCTTCATCAAATGGTCATAATTCAAATATTAAGTTATACACTCAAAGCATTATGACAAGGCCCACAAAGACTTTTTAGAACAAAGTTTTTGAGTGTTGAAGTTCCCAACCGGAGGGTGCAGTACTCTGGACACTGCAGGAAAAGGTCAGAAATGTGAAAAGTTGGACTGCTCATCCACATTCTCACCGGTCAACAATTTCATGATCACTATGTGGCCAATCTGATAATTGTTGCATTTATTAATTTCTGCCACCGAAGGATAAGCCGTGTATAACCCTGGAGTCCATGGTTCATTTCCTAGACGTGATCTTAGCTTAATGCAATGTTAAGACTTCGCCTGAATATCAAATATGAGACTCAGCAAGGGTGAGTATGCACAACATATGTCTCTAAAATACTCTGCCTTTGATCCATTTACAAGAATTAGAGGTTGTGGAATCACCAATAGTCTCTGCAAGAACATAACCCATCTTTAAAATGATGAAACCTATTGGCGTCCCTCAAGATGATCTCCCTCCCTGTTACTTTTGACAGTAATTTGATTGCAGAATGACAGTCCCCACAAACCCTAAGATTCTTCATTACCCTGATGGGCATCCCTTCTGGCACCTTGAGTAGCCCATATGCAACAGCTAGTTTCTCACTGTGATACCCCAAGCTCTGCACCTTCTCTTCTTCATCCAGATCATGTAGCACAAAGCTACCATCAGGGAAGTACCCAGCTTCTCTTAACAATCCGCTTAACCTCTCCAACATTACCATGATAATTTCCTGCTCAGGATGGCCCTTGCTCTCTCCCCCAGTAAACATATGTACTTTCTTCTCCACCTCAATCCAGCTACAGCCCGGTGACTTGCTCACACTCCTTGCTCTCATTTTTCTCCTCAGGTTTGCAACATCATTCCATTTACCTTTGGACGCATAAATATTTGAGAGCAAAATGTAAGGCCCAGCATTTTTGGGCTCAAGCTGTACAAGTTTCTTCGCTGCAACTTCAGCCATCTCCAACTTCATGTGGGTTCTACAAGCGCCTAACAAAGAACCCCACACAATGGCATCTGCCTCGACAGGCATATTCTCAATTAAATTCATTGCCTCATTTACCTTGCCTGCTCGGCCTAGCATATCAACCATGCAAGCATAGTGTTCAGTTCTTGGCTCCACTTGATATGTGGAGTTCATGGACTCAAAAATCTCAAGCCCTTCGTTAACTTTCCCAGTGTAGCTACACGCTGAAAGAACTCCAACAAAGGTGACATCATCTGGCAAAATGTTCAAAGCGCACATTTCATGAAAAACCTTTAAAGCGTGCTCTCCTAAACCGTGTTGGGCATACCCAGTAATGATGGAATTCCACATGACAATATCCTTCGGAGAAAACCTCTCAAACACCAGCTTTGCCTTCACAAGGTTGCCACATTTAACATACATTGTGATCAAAACTGACGCAACATAGACATCGTGATCAAATCGGGATCTCACCAAATGGGCATGAACCTGTTTACCATGATCAAGACTAGCCAGGCTGGCGCAAACACAGAGAACACTGATCAAAGAAGGGAAGTTTGGCCTAACTCCTTCTCTTTGCATGACAGGAAACAAATTAAGTGCTTGCAATTCAAATCCTTTCCGCTCATATACCTTTATCATTGCACTCCAGGTTCCATCATCTTTCTCCCCCATTTGGTCAAACACCCGCTTTGCTTTAGCTACGTTCCCATTCTGGCCAAATCCAAGGATAATTGCATTACAAGCAACAATAGACTTTACCGGCATTGCATCAAAGAGGTCTGAAGCCTCTTCTATCCGCCCACTTTCAGTGTACCCCATCAGCATCACCGTCCATGACACTTCATTTTTTTCTGGCATCACTTCAAAAAGCTTTCGGGCAATATCAACCCGCTGATTATGAACATACCCAGAAATCATTGAAGTCCAAGCAACCACATTCCTACGGGGCATCTCATCAAAAATCTCACGAGCTTCAGCCAACCGACCGTCCAGACAATACCCTCCAATCATACTTGTCCTCGCCACCACATCCTTCTCGGGCATCAGATCAAAAAGCCGACGAGCCTCATCAACCCGACCGTCCTGAATTAGTCCACCCAACATCACTGTCCACGACACAACATTCTTTTCAGGCATTTGCCAAAAAAGCGATTCAGCTTCAGAAATCATACCCTCTTGAATATATCCCCTGACAATCACAGTCCACGAAACAACATTCCTTTTAGGCATCATATCAAATACTTCTCTAGCTTCCCTAATCATCCCATTTTTTATATACCCGGATATCAACCCGTTCCAGGAAACAGTGTTCCTCTCCGGCATTCTCTCAAATAAAATCCGGGCTTCATAAGGCCGAAAATTCTGGAAATACCCAGAAACAATAGAGTTCCAAGCGACAATGCTTTTATTACGCATCTGATCAAACACCCTTCGGGCATTCTCGACTTGGCCAATGCGAGCAAACCACGCAATCTGAGAAGTGGAGGAAATTGCAATACTTGTACAGTATATTCGATATGGCGTTAACCTAAACTTCATTGAAAAAGAATCTGAAGGAAAAGGACACCAAATTCTGAATTCTGATTGGGTATTTTTGCAAAATGCGGATTTTCCAGAAACCAAAATTGGCCGGAAATTGTACAACAGTAGTAAAAAGGCAAGAACTTTGCTTCAGAATTTTGGAGACTGGGACATTTAAATATGACGCAAAAGCTCGCAAAGACAATACTGAGTCTTGAAGCGCGGGAAATTCCCCAAGAGGTAATGCGATGATGTATCTGCGTAGTTTGCCTTCCCAGAAATAGAATCCCGGAATCCCCAGATTCCATAAAGCTGTTGTCCCTTATTTTCTTCTCTTTTTTGTCCAGGGTTTTTCTTTATCGACCAGGTAATGTGGCTAGATGTAGTCCAAACTTCGCCGTCAGAAATTTTGTCTTGGCTAGCGTATCTGCGAAAACCGCCCAAACTAACGTCGCGACTTTGATTTTAGCTACGGCTAAATATTTTTCATTCAACTTCCATCAACATTAATATATATATCCACCTTCGATTATACTCTCTTTTTAATATAAAATATAATTTAAATAATAAAATTTATCTTCTTCTATCCTTTTCAATTTTTAGTTTAATTATATAAACGGTCCATACGTTTTGGACAGATTAGTCTCCGTAATAAACGTTACAGGCTAGTCTCCAAGCATCCTATGACTAAAAGGTTCTCCCATTTCATTTCTGTCGTCCCACAAATGGATGTGTATTATTTCCTCAATGACTGAACGACACGTGTATAACTTGTTCCCCACGACGTCACACTGGAAGCCCAGTCATCTGGCCTCATCCACCTGCACTCCACGTCAGCAATGTCTTTTAAAAAATAACATGAGTCATCAAAACTGTACGCTGAAGCCAACTGAAAATCCCCACCCCTCCCGGTGAAGCCAACCTGCTCAACTAAAATACCTTTTATAGACATAATAATAGCTTACTCAAAAGCAACTTGCAATGGAATTTGTCATTTTCTAGACATCATTGGGGCGGTGCCGGTGCCATGAAGCCCCAACCCACCTCAGTTTCACCCTCGTGTACGAGGTTTCTAAGGAACCAGATTCCTGTTACGGCACTTGGCTTCACAATAATGAAAGCGTACTGAAAACATATGACACCGAAAGTAGTCTTTTAAGATGCCTTCCAAAACAGGGAGGCACTGCATAGAGTTCGTTGTCTGTCTGTAATACATCGCGTGCGACGGAACCGAGAGAATCAGGCAGTCCGATTGATGACAAACGTTGACAAAACTCGCACTTTTCTGTCGATTCCAACGTCCCGAAGCTCCTATCACGAAGAAATTTAGACGAGTTCGTCGAAATGGGTCGGATTGAAGTGAAACAACTCACGGTTTTTTTTTTTCCTCAAGGAGAACCGACAAGTGAATGGGTTGATGATGTAATCTTTGTTTTTTAGCAAATGCGCTGACATGGTGTTCTCCCATTGGCTTTCATGGGGGATGAAATATACCCGAGCTCATCTTTCATTAGTGCACATGTGGAAAAATAATAATCCTCAACTTTTGCCGTTAAGTGGGACGACGAAAATGAAACAGGCGGCCTTTTTGTTACACGATGGTTACCACAGGGATTAGCCTGTACAAACGTTTATCACAAGGAACGGTTTATATAATTAAGCCTAAATTTTTAGAATAACTGAAAATTTCACGTGGTATAAGAGCAAAAATCCTGATTCATAATTTTCTTGTTCTAGAGATTACATAAGAGAGATACATGGCTCTCCATTTTAACCACAACCATTGATGCATGGTACAAAGTTAACTAATTAATGAAAGTTTAATGATATATTAGGAGGGCAATTGACTCTAGAAGAATCATTATAGGAGAGGTAGTTTAGGTCATACAGGGGAAGCAACTCTTCCATAGTCATTTTTTTGCTTGGCAAGTCTACAACCCTCTTCCCTTTGCCCAAAATCTTACCTTTCCCAAAAGATCGTCATGCTTGCGCAATCATTACAAGAACAGAGAGACATATGAACTTCAATGCTTGCACACTAGTGGTTTGCCTTAATTGTCAACTACGACAAAAGAAATCAAACGCGGTAGGTGGCGTAGAATGCGCTGTAGAAAGCACTTTTGAGGCTATAAAAGTGTTTGCAGCCTCGGTGTAATGGATCCCATCCCAACTTACGAGTTGTGATCCTTCATTGCAGACCTGATAGCCAGGCTGACCACACGTCACCTTGATGTTGTAATTGTATGGAGGACCTCCATAGCCGCAGCATGCCATCAGTGGAGTTGAAAAACCTACATAATATGGACCAATGATATCACTAATCTTAGCATATATCAGTTTCTCTACTCAGATTAGAACTTCTGCAAATTGACCCATTTGAACCAGAACTAGGTTAAGATATGTCAGCAAGGCTTAGATTAGGGGGCAAATTTCAAAATGAAAGAAGCAACATGATCTATTGGTAGAGGAAAAATCACTTGAGAAGCAATAAACTTACCATATTTGGTGGAGTTAGCAATCAGATCATACTTGATGGCATATATATCTACATAGACTATATTAGCATCCTTCAGCTCCGATCTCATCTCTTGGCATAAAAGGCGCAGTCCTTCATTGAACAATCTTGCAGCAGAATTGTAACTTGAAATACATCCATATGAATCCAAATCCTTCTTCTGAACTAATGACAGTTTTTGAGGTAGACAACCCAATGGCCCAGTGTTATGTACCCAAAAGTTCCTGCCACCTTCATCATATAAGGTCTGCATTTGTTGTGTAACAAAAACTAAGTTTTATAAGGGCAAGTATGCGACCAAATTGTATGGTCCCAATGCTATATATTACCAACAAAAGAGTAATATATTGGCAGGAGCATTGTGGAATTCTCTTAATAAATATTGTAAACATATAGACTCACCTTGATAGCATTATGTATTTCTCTAATGACTGATGGAATTCTTTTCACGACTTCCGCATACGTTTCATTCTTGGAGAATGGATCAGCAAGGTCATTCTGCCCCATGTCAATCATGTAAAGTGCATTTCGGAACCCTTCATCGTTAATCAAGTTTCCTGAATCTGTGGAAAACGACTCTCAGTTTTGAATCCCATATATCTTGATTCACGACCAGGACAGACGTTGGAGTAAAAAAATTTAGCATTATCCAATATTCAGACCATCTTAATTTTGCATGAAAATAGGTGCTCTAGTTTTGTCCATAAATGCAAGAAAATCCATCATTCAAGGTCAGGTAAGAAGAAAAGAAACCCCCAAAGGGGTTGGCTTAGTGGCTAAGGCTTAGGCTTTGGTAGTTTGCTCCCTCCAAGGTCTTAAGTTCAAAATTTTATTGGTACTATCAACTCTTTGGGGCCACTTCAGAGCCTTTGACTTGGTAATTGTCTGATTTGTGTGGGACAGGGAGATTGCACAAGCCCCAGAATTAGTCGAGTAAGTTGGCCCGGAAACCTGAATTAAAAATTAAAAAAAAAATAAAAAAAAAAAAAAAAAGAAAGAAAGAAAGAAGAAAGAAAAGACAGCCCATCTGGTTCAAGTGGTTGGCTCAAATTTAGAAGACATTCATGCATACTAACAAATTTCACCAATGTATATAAGATCAACTAGGAATGTCAAGCTGTGGTAAATATAATCCACAAATGGTTGAAGATAATCGATGATCAGACCAGTAAATGAGCCAATAATGTAAATATAAAGTAAATTAAATTATACCTGCAGCGGTAACAAGTTCAAGGGTGCGAGCCTTGAAATGAAGGAACTGCATAACCTGAATAGTCAAAGAAAATGGGACATATTTAGGGAGGGTCGACGACCCCACCACTGCAAAGTTTGCCCCATTTGTGAACTTGAAACCTCCCAAAGAGTCAAGGTATGGGCTCAGAAAAGTTCCATTCAGACTCTGGCCTGCAAAATATAAAATACACATATTTTTTAGATATTTATAAAGTGTAGTTCCCAGCATTGGATCCCATGTCCCTGCCACCCTGACAGACCACTGGATGGGCACCTGCAATTCTGAGACGAGGGAAAAGAAAAAGGTCGAATAAGAAAATGATACTATAATACAGTTGTCCCCCCACAGACATGCTGTGAATATTGTGTAAATCAGGCTACGATTAGATCCTCTTGTTCTTTCTTGGTCTAAGTATACGCACCAAGCTGAATACCAGAGAGATGAAGTTATGAATGGACCCCTAAAGCCCTTAGCTCCCTACTCTATCTAAGGCGACCCTGCTGATAAGAAGGACTTAAACACTGGACGGTAGACCCAAAAGTAGTTCCCTTCTAAAGACGAGCGGAGAAAATGTATGAAGTATAAACAAGAAGGGCACGTAAAGTAGGACAGATTTTAGGTAAGATATGTCTTAGACTGTGGTCAAAAAATCAAACACCATGACAGAAACGCCCGTATAAGACTGGACCCGCCTCTAAGCCTCGAAAAGCAGGACAAATATTTATCACGAGATTCACATCGAAGGGCAGTGGCAATGGGGACCTCCCCACTATGTTGGTCCCACAAAGGAAGACTTTGAACCCGTCGGCCGGCATCATTAATGTGGTTCATTTGAAAGACTTAAAAATTCCTATTAACCCAGTGCAGCAAGCAATGATGGGCAAGTTTCGATTAGAAGAAGATGGTTATAAAGAGGGCCCACTTACAGAGGAGGTCGATCAGGAGCCGTCCATCGCACAACCGGCCGGTTGATCTGCGGAAGAAGGAGCGACCATTGGGAAAATTCACAGGGAAACCGAGTCCGGCAACGAGTCCACCGGTGTCCGAGTTGGAGTCCCCGAGGTTGAATATAACCGGAGGTCTCTTGCAGTGACACAGAACAGGGTGTGGAAGAGACAACAGGGAAAGCAATGAAACAAGCAAGAAGAAAAAGAGGAATTGGTAAAGAGAGTGCGAGCCCATAGCGAAAGTTAGACAGCGAGAGAGAGAGAGAGAGAGAGAGAGAGAGGGAGAGAGTGGCGATCTTTGTACTTTGGTTGATGCTTTTAGCTTTGGTTGTTTGGACCTTGCACTCCTTTTCTACATTATTTCAGGATGTTAGGTTTGTCGGGCATAGGGTAGCGTCATGGTCTTCACTGTTCTTTTTAGGAAGTTGCATGTGATTAACATCGAACTTCATTGTCGGTCACTGGGATGATGATGGGATAGTCTGGAAGTTATCTTATGCAATTGATACAGCCAATGTGCGTGAAGCTCACATTCTACGCACGTGAACCGACACATTCTTACAATTATTCTACCTAGCTACCTTAATTGCTGTAAGATTTTTTTTAACAAACACGTCTAAAATTATGTTTTCTCTAACTAATTACAGTATAAGCCAGCATTGAGACATGTAGACTAGGTGGTGGTTTCTTTTGTTCTGTGTAGTTGTCTTTCTTTTCCCTTTTTTTTTTTTTATCAGAAGTGGTAGTTAAATTTTTTTTTGTAAGATTTGGTGGGTGGAAATATGGATGCAAATTTGGACATATTTGGGAAGTGGGTTGGGATTTAGTTTTAGTTTTAGTCCTGGATTTATATTTTAACTTTTGGATTTGAAACTGATTTTGAGACCAAAAATTTGTTTGGTTAGTTAAATTTTGAACCATTTTTATAATTTATTTTAGGGTAAAATACACTTTGCCCCTCTCATCTTTGGAATCATTTACACTTTGCACCCCGATGTATTATTTTTGACACATTGAACTTCTTTAACTTACACATTTTTTCACTTTGGACCTGCACCCAAATTGCCCGTTAATTTAGACGGATTCCGTTAAAACGTGGGGTGCAATGTGTACATACGTCCAGAGATAAGGAGGGCAATGTGTACATATGCCAAAAGATAAGGGGGGCAATGTGTACAAATTTTGACGGAATCTGTCTAAATTAACGGACAATTTGGGTGCGGGGTCCAAATTAAAAAAATGTGTAAGTTAAGGGTCTAATGTGTCGAAAATAATACATAAAAAATAATAAAATGTAAATAATCCTAAAGATAATAGAAGTAAAGTGTATTTTACCCTTTATTTTATGTATGATGATATTTTTTATTACTGGTTGCTTGTTGAACAAACATGCATTCGTATGGTACAAAATGGGCCGATTACCTTGAAAGGCAATGTTGGACGCATGGATTTGCATTGGCTTTTGCTGGGCCAGATATCCCAGGAGACGCTCCTTCTGAACATGGACCTATTATTTTTCTCCTCTTGCCTTACCATACCATGTCTCTCTCTCTAACAATTTCAACGGCAAGGCTAACCAATACCAGACAAATTCTAAATACTTGTATTGTTTTGGTATGTCAACCCCCCTCGGCTCGATTTGGATCCCTTGCCGACTACCTAACTAAAAAGGTCGATTTCTTGAAATAAAGGGTTGACTACTAAACCAAAAGAAAGAAGGGGGGACGAGATGGTGGCCGAGAGCGAGGTGACGGTGGCTAAGAGGAGAGAGGGAAAAAAGCCTCATCACAAGGGAGAGGGGGAGGGGGAATTATTCTTTTATCTCGATAAGGGTTGGGCTTGGTTTGGTTTAGTCTCGATCTATTAAGGCCCAAAAATAAAGCATCGAGCCGACAATCAATTAGGTAATTTTTTGGACCGACAACCAAAGCAGGCCATCCCAAAAGCCCAATCAGCAAAACTAGCTGGAAAAGACTTTGACCGGGAAGCTCCGACCACTTAATAACAATTCGGTTAAAGACAATTACTAGCAAATATTAGTGATTTATTTACCAAAAATATATATATAACTCGCGCGACGTAGCGATTACTTGCCACTTCAAAGTTGAAGGATGTTATATTTCCTGATAAAGCTTTGAAGTTGATGTCAGCACAAAGGACCCGTGATTTTTACGTTTCATATAGCACACGTATAGCGTGTGTAAATGCAGTTCCCCAGGTTTCCTTCATCCTGATCAGATCCAACAGACATGTGACCCAACGTCATGAACAAGCGATATTGGAAAAAGGGGCTCCTAATGTCGTGAAGGAAAACACCAGTAACTGCTTCAAACGTCCCTAATTAATTTATATAAATCTCTCAAACAGCATGACAGAAAGATATATATATAAAATTAGGATTCTCTCTGATTAATTAGCAATATATTCTGCTTATCTTTTTCTGTCAACCTGTTAATGCATATGGCTGCCGCCGTGCCAAAGCACCAGTGCATTTTGTATCCATCTTCTCCGCGGCTTAGTGATACCGCAGGTATCGATCCCTACAGCTAAATCTTGAAAGTTGAATCCAAAATTAAGAAATCATTACAATTAGAATTAGAAGGTCAGTTTTACTTTGTGGTGGGTATTAAATATGTTGCAGGGGATTAATATGGGTAGAGGAATCAAGATTCTATTTAATTCTTTGTCCGTGTTCTACAACTCGAAGAGAGGTAGCTAGACACAATAATTATTAAATATTGTAGGGTGTATAATATTCGATGCTTTGTAAGAATAACATTGGATACTTTAGAACTCACATATTGTGTTTACCTTTCTCTGAATTACATTATATAATTTAGACAAAAAATTATTGAGAATTGATCTTGGATAAGCTATGAAAGTGATCAATGAACAACCGAAATTTATGCTAATTTCTTTGCAACAAGTTTATAGCTGCGCATGATTGTCATGTTACTGACATGCATTGTCACCACATATTCGTAGGTTACGTATAAAGCTGCAAATCCCTGGAAAGAATTTCTTCTTCTTCTTCTTCTTCATGATCTCACTTGGATACCAATGTGGGATCGATCGATGCATGGTTTCATTATATAGTCGGCCTGATCGGGCACTCTCCAAACCTGCTCCATTTTAACTTCTACAACAAATAGCTTCATTTGGATATGAACTCACAGCGTAATTTTCATTGCTCCCATTAATTAGCTCCTTAATTTCCATGTTAGATGATAAATTAAATGTGCAAATTAAACTAGCAATGAATAAAAAAAAACTTGTTGTTTGCTAAACTTGTAGATGATATACGTGCATGCAAGTGCATTAATGCTGCGTATGGTTATTTTTGTTTCTAAGCATAAGGATTATTCCTAAATCTTTATGCAATTTTAGATTATAGGTTATTAATGTTCAGACGCCAAATAGTGGCAATGCTAAGCATCAGATCGTATTAGTTTCTGAAATGCATGATTTCCTCCCAACCTCGGCAATATGTCAGCTTTTCAGGAATTAAGCTTGCACAGAATTGAAAAAGATCAAGCAAGTGCATGCATATGTGAAGTACATCAAGAACCTCAAAAAGGAACATTCTGCCAAGTGCACTTGACAACGTGCTCAAATTACTTGCACGGAATTATGTGTAAAGAGATGAAATTATATGTAATTGGCTCTAGCTAGTTACCAAAGAAGTAACAGGAACTTGTAACTGGCTATATATATGTATGATGCTTGTAGTCCTTTTTTGTACTTTTAAGAGAAAGCTAGGATGATAATTCTTGCCCACTTATTTTTGTTTAAGGTAGCTTGTTTTCCTCGAATGGAAAGTGGATTTCACAGTTTGATCTTTTGTAATTTTTTGGATATAGAATAGTTCACCTACAATTTTACCGAATAATTATTCTATTGGTGCGAACACAAGTAATATATCGACAGTTAATGGTAGAATATCCCCTAATCAATAAAGTAGGGAATTTCAAATTTCACATGTATACGTAGAGATGATGATGAGCATAATGTACTTTGAAGCAAACAAATAGGTAGAGTAATTTGTGTTTGAGAGGGATCGTTACAACTTAATGAAGTTATTAGGCTTAATTACTAACGCAGTCCATGTGGTATTGATTTTTAATAAATTAGTCCTTGAAGTACAATTTTAAATATGCCAAACTCTGTGCTCCATTGTTTAGACATAGAGGCCCTCTCATCCTAAATGCCAGCCTATTAACTGAGATAGAGTCTGAGATAGGCTATTTGACCTCAACAATGGACATCTCGATCCCTATAGTACTCTATATCAGACTTTTATTAGTGGGTTAATTTTTAATGGACAAAATGACTCATATATTTGAAACATAGACCACAGGGCCCCAGGTTTTTTATTTTTTACTAGGACTCAAAAACGACAACATTTTGAACCCTATTTTAAAATAAATAAACAAGAATGCCGGAACCCAAAATGGAGAAAACACCGTAATGGTATGCGTCGGATATGGAATCGGAATTTCAATTCTCACTTAAATTTTTACACACCCTTACAAAATTGTATCTATTTGCTAATTTGTTATAAGTCAAAACAACTATAACAATAATTAAGCCATGTTATTACAACCTCTATCACGTTTTGGTCTATGTATTGGTCTTTTGGATTGAATTACTGAAGGTTTTCAATACAAAAAGACTAAGATATTTTCCTAAAGTGCTAAAATAAATCCTTAAATTTGAATCCCATGTTTCTCCAAATTCAAACTTGCATGTTCTTTTTCCAATTTAATCCATTTATTTCAATGGTGCGTTCAGCATACAAAATTCTTTACAAATTTTGTCATCATTATAAAAATTCATCTCTCCTCACTTTTTCATTAATTTTCATAAACTTTTTTACTTTTTCACTACTTTTCATAAATTTTTTTACTAACTTTTTCTCTTTTTACTTTTTCACCAACTTCTATATCAAAAATTTTAACTATTCTAAGATTTTGGCACACAAGCACATGAACCTAAACACATGAACCTAAACACAGTCGTAGTTTTTACGTTTTTCACAGTGACATACAGCCGGCCTGGATCGAGGTACTATAGGGACAACGACACTCCCTGCTTACCCAAAAAAGAGGGGCGCGAGAGAGAGAAAGAGAGAAACTTGCAGGTTTGCAGCTGTCACTTTTATCTTCTCTATGGTACTACTAGCTTCTTTCAGAAGCCTTTGCTACATGCTACCCTTCCTCCAGCTTGTCAAAATATACGTCTTATGACAAAGGCGATTTCGTATCCCAATCTGATAGAGTGTCCTGCTTTATTCATTCAGGTCCCCAAAAAAATTATAGCATACAACGCTTACGAGTTGTATTTTTTAAACTAGCTGGTGCATGCGCACATTTGACAGTTTCGTGTACCGATGAAGAGAAATTGACAGAGAGCTAGCTGGGCCTTACTCGTTTAGACTGCTGCGTACCAACGTCTCTCATTCCACGTTTTTTTCACACAATTAGAAATTGCAGCTATTGGTAATGTCTTGCTTTAAGGACAAAAAAGGATGATGATCAGTTCTAACAGCCAGATCAGGCCAGGACCCACAAAACAAGAAGGGACGCCCCAGATCCCCTTTTTACTGATTTTGCTTGCATAAAAGGAATTTGGTTGCTTCAAGGCTCTCCCCTGTATGTAAGCAATTAAAGCTGGCAAGCCCATGACAAAACTGAAAGCCCCTTTATGGTGTAGTGCCATTCACTTGTTCCCACGCATTAGCCCGGCCAGGTGTTGCAAGAATTAACAAGCCCTCGACGGTTTCTCTCTTTTTCCATGCAAGATTCTCTTTAGTAATTGCTTTCTGTTGTGGCTGTCGACCGCTATATCTATGGGTTTCCCATTTCTCATTCTATAAGCTCTCTCCTTTTCTCTTTCTAGAGAACACCATATCTCCATCTCTCTTTGAGATTGTGGTGGGTACGTAGGGTAGAGATAGAAAATCTACAAGAAACAATGGCCGGTGATCTTATGCCTTTGTTGGTCAACGTTCTACTGCAAGTTGGCTATGCAGGGATGAACATTATATCAATGCTTGCAATGCAATCCGGTATGCACCCACTTGTCCTCGTCGCTTACCGGCAAATTTTCGCCACCGTAGCAATGGCTCCCTTTGCTTATTTCATGGAGTGGTAAAAAACTCAAACCCTGAGAAACTAGTTATTACCATAACTTTGTTCCGGTTTTCTTGCATATGGATTTTCTTTACACACATTTCGCATGTCTGGTTTGCTTTACAACGGTTGGTAGGTTTTGGACTTCTCTTCAACAAGGAAGGAACCTTTTTTCTTATCTCTTAAAAGTTCCTGAGATGGACTTCAAACAGTACTAACATATAATCCGTTCTTTCTTTTCTTTGATTCGGATTCTTTTTGCTTTCTTTTAGTGAACCGTTATTTCTTTGATTCACTTGTTACTCAGTACCATTCACACGCAATGAGATTGGTACTTTTCAGAGAAAAGATACAACTTCTTGATCTTTTCTGAACTGTCACTTGGGCAGAAAATTTGCTTTATACTAAGAACAAGTAGTATTCGGGCTAAGAAAGTTAAGAAATCAGCATATCTTGTGTCTACAAGATACAATGTCAACGTTTACTTTCATGCTGCGTTTTTCCTTATATTATAGAGAGAAAAAGAACATCATTTCAAAAATGCTAAAATTTACTTATTTAAAGCTCCTTGAATGTTTTGAGAAGCATGGGGTTAAGAAGAGGACTTTGCTCTGCATATACGGCAGAATAGAGGGAGCACATGGTTTCTAGACTTGTCCTTGGCCTTATTAATGTCGTTTGGAAGAGCTAACCGCTTTAGTTACGGAAAGAATTCATCCTTGAATTGCGCGCGATGGCCTGACACTTACATACAAGGTGGCTTTGCAAGGTCGCACTGTGCGATATTGTAAAACCTAGCACTCTGTGACTTCTTGCTTGCTTGCTAGGTGCTTGCCATTCATGCAGCCATGATTGCATTGTTCACCGCGTCAAGGCATTTAAGAATGGCCAAGACCTCTCTTATGATAAATATATATGCTTCACTAATAAATGCTTTCAAGTCCTTTTCATACAATTTTCATTAGGGAATTTGCTGAAGTTTTTCAAATTGTACGCCTGGTTGCAGTTCTTTTTGACACCACTAGATATCTCAGCACTTCAGTTTTTCTCTTTCTATATATATATATATGTTAGTATCCCCCACTTTTATTTTTCATCGAGTGCACAAAGCATGAGCATATTTGTGGGCCGGGACATTAAGTATAAAGTATTCTGTAAGCGCAATATTCGCGCGCTTCCTTTGTTTTTTTGGCGGAGTGAAAAAAAAAATGCATACTGTTAAAAAATAGTAAGCATATAATTAACTTCTTTCCGGGTTCTCGCATGCTGCTTGGATTTGCTTAATTTAGTCACAATTTGCTTGTTTGGTTGCTTTGGAGCTGGTTCGTTTTGGACTTTTCCTCGAGAAAGAAGGAAGCCTGCTTTCAGATTTCCTTCCTTGAAATGGGCTAGCTTGAAATGTAACATACTATATCTTGGTTTGTTTTATCTGATTCCCTTTTTTTCCCTTTGTTCGGTAGATCATCGTCTACACAGGTTCAGGTTCACTTGTGTATACGTAATTTTGTCCCACGCGGAGTCAATGAGAGCGTACGTGTAAAGAGAGAAAAGAAGGAAGAGAGTCTCAAAAGTTCTGAAGTTGCAATTAATTGAAGAGGTTCTTGAAAGTACTCGGTGGATGACACCAAGTAATCACTTTGATTACGCAAAATATAGAGGCCATGCATGCATGCATGCATGTGCGCCACGTAGTTTGTCTTGTTCTTTCCCAGTAACGCCAGTTGTTTGGGTGGAGCCCCTGCTGACAGGTGTATTTAAGATGGTTTGACTTCGCATGCATGCATGGTTCCTACTCTGTCAGTTCTTCTTCCTAGCTCTATAGAGTTAGGTGTTAGCCACTCATGCCTGCATGGTTGCCTCGCGTACCACATCAAGGCCGCATGCATATATACATGTTTATAGTCCCCAACTTTTAGTTAACCTTTGATCAGTTCACGAGTGGATTAAGTTTGTTTAACAATTAGCGAAAGATCAAAAGTTTATAAATGTTTTCATTAAATTTAAGTTGCAGTCCTCGTGATTGTTTTTCACTCATTTTCTTTCTGCAGGAAGACGAGACCCAGGATTACAATGCCTATTTTGTTCCAGATTGTATTGTGTTCATTAACAGGGTAAGTAGTCATATTGATCTTCGGATTGGCGAATAAAGTCTGATAGTTTTTTCCCACAAAAGTTAACGTGCATATGATCTTTGCTTTCCTTTGTCAGGGCAACAGGAAACCAGCTCCTTTACTTCTTAGGGTTAAAAGAATCAACCCCAACTATTGCATGCGCATTAACTAATACTCTTCCAGCATTCACCTTCATCCTTGCAGTCATTTTCAGGTAGTTTAATCTAATTTTTACTTCTATTCAGGAATGGATGGAAATGGCGGTAATTCGCTTCTTATATATCACTACTCTTTTCATGAGGTGACTGAAGTTTCAAGCTGATGTTTGGTAGGCAAGAATATGTGGGAATCAGGACCAAACCAGGGCAAGCTAAAGTACTAGGGACAATTATATGCGTAGGTGGAGCTCTTCTATTGTCCTTCTACCATGGACACAGCATAAACATAGGAGAATCTGGAATTCAATGGACATATGCACAGAAAATGGACAAGTTGAGTTCTGCTTCTGGTGGCCACGGGAGCATGTTAGGCCCTTTTTTCCTAATAACTAGTTCTCTCTCTTGGGCGATGTGGTTCATACTTCAAGTACGTACTCAGCGATCCGTCTCTATATATGAACAGCTCAGACAACTTCAAAGTTTTTACCGAAGATTAATTCTTTATTGTACAAATTGTTCTATGATTTCAGGCAAGAATGAGCGAGAGTTTTCCAGCCCCTTACACAAGCACTACGTTGATCTGTGCCATGGCCAGCATAGAGTGTGGGCTCATTGCCATAATTGCCAAACACGACATTTCTGCATGGTCATTGAGAGATCCAATGAGGATAATCGTAGCCCTCTACGCAGTATGGGTCACTCAACCTTTTAAAGATTTTTTTTTTTTCTTTTTTAGTGGAGAGTCGTACTTTCTTTCAAAGCCTTGGAAATTCAGTCCAATTATCAGGATCGAGTTGACAAGATTAAGAGAATCAAGCTAGACACCTTAATTTTTGTCAAAATTAAGCTTGATCTGGAGCAGCTAGCAGACATTTTCATCAGAATGTTGGGGAAAATCCATAGAAGTGTTCTCTTTCTATTTCGGTAGACGATGTTTCTTACGTACCTAGCCGATACATTCAGATCATTTGCTGCACTAATTTTATAAATCACGATGCTGATTTCAGGGAGTTATTTGTTCTGCGCTGGCATTTTGCCTCAGTTCCTGGGCTATCCAGATAAAAGGTCCTCTGTACGTCTCTGTGTTCAGTCCCCTGTTGCTGGTAATTGTGGCTATTTCAAGTTGGGCCTTGCTTGGTGAGAAGTTATATGTTGGAACGTACGTATACAATCTATTTACTCAAATAGATACATGTTCTGTATTCAAATTTCTCTTTGAACCAACTGAATTCAGGAGTTTTCTCTCTGTTAATGCCAGTGCTTTAGGGTCTGTATTCATTGTTATGGGGCTCTATGCTGTTCTATGGGGGAAGACGAAGGAGATGAAACTCACAAAGGGAACTGCCACTGAAGAGAAAGTTGCAAGAAAGCTAGATGATCATGACTGCATGATGGTCGAGAAGGGAGACTTGGAATTGCAATCGAATGCAAAACCAGATGGCGATCATCACTAAAATTTCCCTTTCGATCTCCAAGTTTTCGCAAATATAACTTCGTGACTTGCAAATACTGGCATAAAACAAAGCCAAAAGACTATCCCTTGAACAGAAGTACCGATCAAGGGTGTGGAAGCTGCAGGGACATTGCAGACAGTCTGCTGCTTGCTTGAACAGAAGTGGAGAGAATTTGGTGCATGTTATTTTATCCAAATATGTATGTATGTATGTTTAATGTTTGTGTGTCGGAATGTTTTTGAAATATATATATAATATGCTTGCATATATGACTGAGTTTTGTGTCAGTATTTATATATTGCTCATACAAGCTAGCCAATAGACATTGTGGTATAGAGATTATTCCGTGTTGGAGATGATGGCTTTATAATCTTCCGTGAATGGCAGTATATTCCGAGTATATCTTTTTGAAAAAAATTTTTTGAGAGAAATTCATTGAACTCGAATTTTGTACACATTGATTGCACATTAAACAGTTATAAAAAATTAACGACTTTTTTTAGCCACGTCAGGGAACGCGTCCCTATTAAACAGTAAAAAAATTAGCCACCGCTGTATTCTTTCTCAGTTTATAAGTTGGGAGTTGGGATCACACAATTGCAAATGTATGTAAAAATGTTAAGATGTTAAGAAGTCAGGCAATGCAAAAGTCTTTTATCTTTTTTCTTTTTTTGTAACGCGGCAATCACATAAGTCATTTAAAAAATGAAGCAATCGCCGAAATAGTCTTCTCTCTCTCCTTTTCCGCCAACAGTCTTTCGTCAGATCAATTAAATGATCAAGAAATTGTGAAATAGAGAAATTTCATAATAAACCCCATATTTATAAAGCAAAATAAGGTACTCCATCAAGTTTCAATTTGTCTATTTACTCCCTTCAAAAAAAAAATTTGTTACAAGCCATTCTATTTAGCAGTTAAACCATATCGAAAATGATGGAAATTTCTTTAGGATATTTTATTAAAAATATTATGAAATTTTTTTAAAAAATGAAAATTAATATATAACCAAAGTATAACGTCAAAAATATTTTTATTTCATTTTTGTAGTTATATTTCATTATTTTATATTTTAAAAAAATTTTGTCTTATATGGATCTCTTGGTCAATTCATATAACTTTCCATTAACGCAAACGATAATAGAATTATATTTTTATTTTTGTAACTTAAGAGGCAGATAAATTCAAACTTGAGAAAACACTTGGATTTTATCACATAAATATTGGGAACTATGATGTTTTTAGAAAAAAAAAAAAATTCATGAAAATGCTGAGTTTTTGTTTTTATAATTGTGAACAAACAAATGACTGTCCGCCCAAAACCAATGGGCCCCCATCAATGTTCCTGCTAGCTTCGTGGCTGCTTAATTACATGATCCCAGCAAATAATCAAAATTATAGGGTTATTCTAAAATCCATTGAATCTCACAGACAATTGAGATGGATTCCAAAAGAATAATGGTTTTTATTTTTGACACGAAAGATTTTTTTTTTTTTTTTACATATAAACCGTATTGGGCTTTTTTGCTTAAGAAAAATAACATATTATAGACATTTTTATATTAATGATTTTCTAAATTTAATTTCGCTGAGATAAATGAATTAAGTTAAGATGGTTTTTTAATAAAAATTTAGCTCAATTACTCCATTGGTCCTTGGGGTATTGCGAAATTACAACTTAATCCTCCGGATATTTTTTGTCCTGAATTAGTTTATAGGAAATTTAACATTCTATATCTAGTCCTTTTCGTCATGTAAGCACAACAGTTGGATGTAAATGTCATATTTGGATAACAGAAGTCACTTTTTTTATCGCTAATATGTATTTGCCACCTATCTCACCTCCCATTTGAATTTTTTGATTCCATGTCAACTTATCTCTTTTGAGGATCATCCGTAATACATTTCATTACTTTTCTTTGACCTATTAGATTTGACCTTTACTTGGACACTTGCCCTTATTGAACCTGCCCTCCAACGGTGGAGACACGTGGTGAATAAAGATTAACAGTGACATAAACCTCGTTACTCATGTAGGATATTTTCGTTTAGCTTCTATCCTCAAATGATGGAAAATGACCAAATGCAAAATATTAAATTCTCCTATACTAATATTGGACGAAAAATATCCTAAGGACCAAATTGAGATTTTGCGATACTACATGAACCAATTGAGTAATTAAGCTTAAATTTTTAAATAAGAAAATTTATTTAGGGACAATGTAGAGAGACGAAGCTACGTTCGTATTGGTTCTGTGTACCTGGTATTTAGATACTCAGTAACCGTATATTGCTTAGGAAAAAGAAATTGGAAAAAAAAAAATGCCTTAACGCGGACACAGTAGGAAAGATGTTCTGGTAAGGAACCAAAAAAAAGAAAAAAGAAAAAGAAATAACGGCGAGATGACGGTACATTCCACTGCGACCGTATACGGAACCCTAGAAGGAGATGTCACCCAAATGTTTGTAGACGCCGTCAAAACCACCGTTATGTCCGACCCCTATATAGAACCTCCGCAGCTTCTACCTTTTAGTACTCCGTCCCCATTTCTGTCTGTCTCTCCTAGGGCAGCTCCCAGATCTGCCCAACTCAACCTCTTACCTGTCCTCACCGTGTAAGCATCTCTCTATCTGTGAATCAGATCTGGGTCTGGGTTTTGATCTGAATTTGTTTCGAGCAGGTTTGTGAAATTTTTGGATGTACTGCTGTCCTTGATTTGCGTGTTCTGTTTGTGTCTCTGCGTCTTAGGTCACGGATTTGATGTGCTCTTTGGTAGCTCATTTGGATAATGAGCTTTACACGATATGTTTTCTGTTTTGAAGTTCCGTCAGATCTCTTGCATCTGGACCCATTAAGATGTTCTTTACGTAGAAACGAGCTGGATGTTGTTTAGCATCGCATGCTTTCTGTTCCCAGAATATGATAAAAAACAGAAGACATAGTCAGGGCTGTCTTTCATGAAAACTTTAGTGTAATGTATAGATCTGATCCATGTGTAAGATGTTGATTGGTGCAATGAATGTTTTCTTTAGATGGGTCTGGTCTTAGGGGAGGATTGGTATCATTTGATATAGATTTTGGTTTCTTAGATCTATGGGCATTTCATGCTAAGTTCATGTTTCTAAGCCCAATCCATCTTTATTACTGTACTTTAGATTATCATGACGCACCATCGCATAGCTTCACTGATAAATACACAACAAGGTTAACGAGAATCATACTTGAGTAAATGCATTCGGTCACTCTAAAGACATAAACAGCTTACTCTTGCTTTAGCTCTACGCGCCATGTTTGGATATTATTCTTCTGTTCACTGTTGTTTTGTGAATCGGGACGTGTATGGCATTTTCTATTTGATCTGACCTGGAATTTTGGGAATTCAGCAGAGGTAAAAGATGGGGCTGTCTTTCACCAAGCTTTTCAGTCGGCTTTTTGCTAAGAAGGAGATGCGAATTCTTATGGTGGGTCTCGATGCAGCGGGTAAGACCACCATTTTGTACAAGCTCAAGCTGGGAGAGATTGTGACCACCATTCCTACCATTGGTATGTTTTTCTGCTGTTTTTACTTTTTTGACATTGTTCAATCACGAAGATGGATATTCTTTCATAGCAATTGGGGATCAGATTTACCAATTCAGAATGGGAAGTTGATACTTTTGCCTTTTCCCTCAGGTTTCAATGTGGAGACTGTTGAATATAAGAATATTAGCTTCACTGTTTGGGATGTTGGTGGCCAGGACAAGGTTTGTGATCTTTCTCTACTTGCTTTAACAACTGGAAAGTTAAGCGTTCATGCAATCAGGAGCATCCATATTCCGTTCTGGTGGTGCCTGGTTGCACCTAGTTTCATATGAGACTTTTTGAAAGATATTTAACTTCCATTTAATGCAGATGGAGGCTCCATTGTTGGAGTGTCCATCCCTAGCGTTCGTGTACATAGTAGGAGCTGTATTTCTTCCAATGTGCATATTGTTTGGCAGCTTTTTCCTGCATAAAGAGCTAGTTAATCGTTCCGTATGAGAAACATGTAGAAATGTTTGTGTGTGTGGAAGTAGTTATGTATAGGTTATACAGATGTCTGCTAATTGGTGTTTGCATACGCTTGTATTGAAATGTATCCTTGTGCTTATTGACGGTCTTGTGCTGATTGGATGTTTCTCCATTAGCACACAACAAATTCATAAGCTACATTTATTTGGCCGCTTTCTGATTCAGTTTTTTATTAGGTTTTGGAGGAAAAGCTATTCATTCTGTGGCCAGACATTATTTTGTGTGTCTATGTGTGCGTGTGTGCATGGCTTAGTTACATATAGTTGCAGTTGCTGGTGATTAATGTGCTTATCAATGGCGTTGTGGTCTTTTAGTTGTTTCCTTCAACTGTATGAGTATCTATGCTCTGACAGACACAATTAAGTATTTTCAGTTCTTTTTGTGTGCACAAGTCCCTTACAGTCAATAGTGTTGCTACTGGTGTGCTTATTGACGGTCTTGTGCTGATCAGTTGTTCCCCCATCAGCACATAACATATTCATAAGCTACATTTACTAATGCCATATTCTAATTCAGTTTCTTCTTTTTCTGTATGAGGAAACACTATCCATGATGTGGCATACATAATGTATATGGTTGTATTAATTGATGATTCTTTTAGCTGTTAATTTGATTTTTTTTTTAGCTTTCCCAGTTGCTTGTCTTTCTTTTAGCATTGGGATGTCATAGTTCTGTAGCTAAATCAGCTTGATCTTTTTTTTTTCCCTATTTATTTATTTTTTTTGCTTTCCCGTTGAATTAAGTAATTTTATGAAAAAGGAAGTGGGATACAGGTGCACAGCCTTGTAACTCTATTTCTCTTTTACGGAAAAGCCAATTCTTATGAGATGGGATGGGTCCGTATGTGGGATTCTGAATTGATTTGCTTTGGCTTCAATATTGATGAGGAAAATCTCAATTAATTGCTAGTACACCACTTGTTGACTTTATGCAAAGCTTTATCATGTGCATATAGTCATTGTTGTGTCAAGTGCTTTTCCTAATTTTGTACTGTGAACATTCAGATTCGACCCTTGTGGAGACATTACTTCCAAAACACTCAGGGGCTTATCTTTGTGGTTGATAGCAATGACCGTGACCGTGTGGTTGAGGCTAGGGATGAGCTGCATCGGATGTTGAATGAGGTAATTAATTGCTCCAGTCTGATATGCGCTGAATTGAACCTGCAATAATTGAGTTTTGTTGGTGAGCATTTGAAGGCAAATAGTAATCAGATCTTAGACAAGGTGCAGAGTTCTTTTAACTAGTCAAATAGAAATCAACAGAAGTGTATTTATGCTTAACAGATGTCTAGTCCGTAGTAACATGGCTTTTGTGATATCATTAGTTCATCCATTATTCTGATTAATTGTTTTGTTGAGATTAATGGTATATATACTCTTAATTCATCAATAGAAGCACATTTAGTCATTTACCATGTTAGAGCTTGTATTTTAGATTATCTGTTATTCAACGGATGTGTTTGGTGAATTTGTAGGATGAATTGAGGGATGCTGTGCTGCTTGTATTTGCAAACAAGCAAGATCTTCCAAATGCTATGAATGCTGCTGAGATCACTGATAAACTTGGACTTCACTCCCTTCGTCAACGCCACTGGTATAGTCTCTGTCTTGCATGCCCCTATCTTCCAAGAAATTCAGTATTATCGTCTCAAAACTTTGTGGGTTTGATTTCAGGTATATCCAGAGTACCTGTGCCACTTCGGGAGAAGGGCTTTATGAGGGACTAGACTGGCTTTCGAACAATATTGCTAACAAGGTCAAGCTCCAATTTGTGTTTGGACTCTAGCATTATAAATCTTTTCAAACAACTATCTTCGGTGTTAATAATTCCTGCCCTTTTTTCTGAAAAAATGTTTGGTTCTTGCAGGCTTAGAAGCATAAAATCTTGGGTGACTTTTGGGCTGCAATCACTGCCAAAGGAGTGTTACACCTGTTGTTTGGTGTTCGTGCGTTTTACCTTTTTACTGTAAGGAGAATGTGTCTGTTTGTTTAGAACTGGTACTATACAATAGAGATTGTGTCGGCCTTGTAGATTCTTAATAATTCATGGTTCACAGTTAATACATGATTGATCCTTCCTATTATCATCAGTAACGTCGGGATATCGTTTAGACTTCTTGTGGTTAAGGATTATTAGTATACCGAACTGTTAAAGCACAATGTGCACTCTTAGATCTATTGCCATGTATGTATCTTTGGATCTCCTATATATCAAAGTTTTCAACGCTTTAGCACATTCAAAAGCTGCCCAGGTAGAAAGAATTTGAAAGGCTCCATGTTTGTTGAACTTGGTAAAGTGGTTAGCTTTTTTCCCGGAATACGCTCTTGGGGATGGCAATGGTTGAAAGTTAGAAACATGTCCAATGGTTTTATGGTATATGTCAACGTGCTGTTTGTAATTTGATAACATTGAAGCTCCCCCACCTTCCAAAATAAGGTAAAAGATGAAGACTAACGGTCGAAAAAATGCTTGGAAGTTATCATATGGTGTTTCAGAAAGGGTAGGTGCCAAAGGAGTGGATAGAGCATGTTTTATACGGGGCAAAGCGCAGATTATTTAAATTTGGCGTCTACTACTTGGGCCCATTTGTTGTTCCCACTGCCCAGGTGCGAGCAATATTTATATGTAAAATTGTCATAAATGCACGTATAAGAAAGTTACAAGGACAAATTACAATAATCCATCACGAAGTACTAACATTTTCTCACTTCTTCTCATAAATTATAAATTGTTATTACCCATCTAAATTATATCCTTCTTGCGATTCCGTCCCCCATCCGATATCGGGCATCAATTTGAATGAAATCTGTCTAATTGTGTTATACATGAATAGGGCAAATTACAATAACCCCCAGTGAACTATCGCTATTTTCTTGATTACCTTTTTAAACTATCACTTGTGGCAAATCATTTCTTTAAACTATGTCTTTGTTGCGGTTCCATCCTCCAACCGATTTGGGGTGTCAATTTGAATCGAACTATCCCACGTGAGTTTTATGTGACCTTAATCCAATTTAAAAGACTATTTTGCCTCCATAAAATGCAAAGGAAAAAAAAATGCAAACTACCTGAACTGAATTTGAATGAAAATGACAAAGACTTCAAAACGTGCATTTAGGATCTTCAGGTAGCTTCCATTTTGTTTTCTTTGCATTTTATTAGGGCAAAATGGTCTTTTCAACATGAGTTGTGTAATGTATGTGAGACAAATTTTGTTCAAATTGACACGCCAAATCTATTGGGGAATGAAACCACAGCAAAGATATAGTTTTAAGGAAGTGATTTGTCACAAGTGAGAGTTTATGGGAGTAATTGAGAAAACGGTGATAGCTCGTGAGGGTTGCCTTATTTTAATTTGCCCTATTCATGTGTAACACACGTGGATGGATTCCGTTCAAACTAATGCCCAAAATCGGTTTAAGGATACAACCGTAACAAGGACATAGTGTAGAAGGGTGAGTTGCAACGAGTTATAATTTAGGAGGTAAGTGAGAAAAGGGTGATAGTTAGTGGGGGTTTATTGTAATTTGCCCAAGTTACAAATCAGTTCTGAAGTAAAAAGAGTTACAAATTAGTCCCCTAAGCTAAGGTTTCCATTAGAAATAAAATCTCTTCGTCTCTTTCATTAACGACATATGCTAATAGACTACGGGGGCTACTTATACACATAGCACAATGTGGTTAGTGCTAACTAGAATTTGCCGTTAGTAAAAGAGACAGAAAACGGAAAGACTATGGATGCATTTATGCCTTAAAACTTTGCTTCATGTTGCCTCAATGTTATGGTCTATAATTGTTCCATTAATCAATTGGGTTCATTTTCCTCAATATTTTAGTCTTTAATTGTTCCATTAATCAATTTGGTTTATTTTCCTTAATACGTTCAATGGCCAAGCTGTATGTAACTTTGGCCTTTATGGTTCGTTCGTTAATCTTCTACAGCAGATTTTTATCTCAAGCAGCAGACAGCTATACCATTGTGGATTGAACCTTGTGTACTAATGTAAGGATCTAAAGCGACCTCTGCTATTTTGCCTATTTCGGGCTCAGATAAGATAGAATCGCTTTACCCCATTCTATAATAGCATAAGGTGGGTCATGAGAGTAGTTTAGTGTTGGCATGATGGAATGAAAGCGTTCTAAATCATTGTTCCTTTAAGCAATTGCAACACAGAAGAAATAGTTGCGTCAATGCCATAGAATGGGTTGACAGCATTTAGTAGAGGAAAGAAGCCAATTCGCAGCATTCCCCCTTATTTGATAGTAAAAGAGAAATAAAAAATTATTCTGTCATTCCAATTGAAACAAGCCTAAGCAATGCATAGAGCCTGAGTAGATTCTCCAAACTAGTTTTATGGGCGACGCATCAAGTTTGAAGTGAGGTATTTCCACTGTAGAACTCCTGTATTACCTCAAAACGCTATTTGAGCTTAAGTGGAAGTTCTCTTCTCCAGCAATGGTGGAATGCAGCCGTCCTGCCGCCCAACCGTTGTTAATTGCACGCACAGCATCACCTGCTGGATCACTGGTCGCACCACATGCCATTCTCTCTTTCCTTCTCCTCCTCTTCTCATCTCGTTCTTTTCTCAGCCAACTCTCAACTGTTCTCTACAAATCCAATCCCAGTCGAGCACCAACAAAACAAAGCGTCAGTAAAAGCACCAAGCTAATCTCAGTTACTCTCTCTCTCTCTTCATTTATTGATTTTTGATGTCTACAACAAGAAAGAAACCACTTTGGAGTTCAAAATTAAAAAGATTACCATTAACGACAATTTGCTGACTTCCTTGACTTTATCCATAGGCATTGCTATTTGCAACTTCCCATGAGCCACATAAACCTGAAAACGTAATAGCCTTTGACCGTGAGGAGACGTAAAAAATTTCTTCATAATTCAGCAATAGAAACTTAACAAACAAAAGGAATGCAGACATACAATATGAGATGGCCAGTCCTCTAGACCATCAAAGATGTGTGTTGCATAGATGATTGTCACCCCTCGCTCTTGACACTCCTTTTTTAGAAATCGCAGAAGGTCAGCCCTCGCTAGTACATCAAGGTCAACGGTTATTTCATCAAGAAGAAGAACCTAGGTAACCATGGAGGCAAATTAAGACACAATTAGGAACATGTGAACAGTTAAATGCCAATTGCTGAGAGAGAGAGAGAGAGGGGGGGAGAAACAGTAAAATGCCAAAACAAAAAATAACAAAAGAGCTCAAGATCCATAATTCTGAAAAATTTAGCATGGTGAGATGCTTAGTACATAAAGAAATAGGGAAAAGAATATTGTGGTTGCACCCAGACATCGCATAAAATTATAGAAATACCTTGAAGGGCTTGAGCAGACCCATACAGATTTGCACTCTTCTTCTCTGACCATCAGATACCTTGTGCATTCTCCATGATAGATTGATATCAAGTACCTACATTAACAAGAATACAAATAACATAATGAACATCCTGCCATTGGTGGAACTGTACCCGGTTCGTGGACTTCAAAATGCAATTTGCTCTAGTCTTCTCTGAACATTAGCTACCTTATGCATCCTCAATGAGATTAATATTCCAACTGCAAATACAAGCTGCATAGTGAAAGCCCTGACAAACACAACATAAATTTTAACCCGAAACAAAATTCATCTGTGGTTTGAAGACCTATTCCCAACAGCCTTTATTAGAAAAACCTTTAGTCATGGTAAGGGAAAAAAAAATATCTCCCTTTCCTCCTGCACCCAAAAATTACCTTCCAGCCAAAGAAAAAGAAAAATTTATTCCTCGCCCCCCCCCCTGCCGCCCCTCTCTCCTTCTCCCCCAACAACAAAAAGAACAAAACTAGCAGTCCTTCATTCATCCCTGGGGTTGTAAGTATCAAAATGTCTTCATTGACTTGAGGCTTGAATAATTGGTGAGTATCAGATGTCTTTTGGGACTTGGGCAATTTGTTCTTACTGAGGAACTTGACTTCACAATGCTTTCGTTTCACATCATACATATATACAGACACCACATATGCAAGATTATCAGCTTCAGCTCATATTTGCAAACATTCTATCTCAAGGAAATAAACACAGCACATCATACCTTGATTAACTCAGCTCTTCTTTTGGGATCAATGCCAGCAACCCCAAATATCATTTTTTCTGCAGACACATCCATTTGTATTGGAACGTCGAATCCTGCAAAAGCAACTTCTCGCCTCCACTGAAAAGAACAATTCCCAAGCAACCGTAATTAAAAATTGCTGAGCAAGATGGGATTCTAATTTTCAAATATGAAAAAGAAAAAATATCTGCTTAGTTTTCAGGAAAAGAGGAAAAGAGGAAAATTTGGGGAAACTACAGGCTTTTAAAATTTTTTATAAGTTACAAAGTTGTGTGCAATTTCTGTTTGCATGTTGAAGTCAAATTTGGTATATTATGTATCCAAATTTACCAAGGAAAAAAAAACAGAAACAACGTATTGGTGCCTTGCACAAGTTTAAAAAATTGGTTATTCCAACAAGTTTGATCCCAAATAAAATTCTGAGTTTCCTACCCGCTGTCCATCTAAACTATGCATATTTCTTATTGTACTACACTTGTGACAATCAAGTTTCTAGTTCAATAATGCTAAGTTTTATTTCTTCTTCAATGTCTAATTCAAGACTAAGAGGATTGAACCAAAACTCCCAAGTTTGCTGTAGACCCATAATCAGATCTATAAAAGAAATAAAACATACTACCATTTGATTTTGATAGTGTAACTCCTTAACTTGGTGTAAGACAGGAAAAAAAGAAACACAAACCTCCCCACCCAGATAGCTGAGATCACCAGAAGATGTCAACGCTGTATCATGAAAAGCGGATCTTCCAAGTACACGAACCATATGCGGCTCTACCATGTGCTTCCCACCCAATATCTTTAGAATTGTAGTTTTCCCTGTAAAACAACCGATTAAAACACAGGTCCACCTTCAGAAATTTAATTAAGAATGATTTCGGTTGGGTTGATACGAAAATGCCACTAAAGAACAGAATGAATAAAAAATCGTGGGACGTTATTCTCTATCCTTTTATTGCGTTTGCTCAACAACCCAAACGAGATTAAACGAAAAGAAAGAAATAATCACATTGGGATTCAATTAAGGCCCGTTTCATAGCGGAGAAAACCTATTACAAATGAAGTACAGAGAACATCGTCTTGAAGATATGATCTTGTATAATTTTCTCACCAACCAACGGATAAATCAAACAAATTCTGAGCTAAGGTTCGAACGTGTCAGTTGATTGTAGACAGAAATAGTTACAATACAAAGACAAAATCCATTAATCTCTGTTCAAAGGTTTCCTTCATTTCCTAGGAAACCAAGCAGAGAATGTCAAACATACATAGTACGAAAAAACATTCTAAAGGTGCAAAAGAAGAGGAATTGAAACGAACCAGCGCCATTGGATCCCACAAGGAGGCAGCGATCACCGGCATGAAGGGTGAGAGAGAAGTCATCAATGAGAGGGATGGAACCCGGCGGAGGCTGGCCGTCGATTCCCGGGTACGTGAACTTCAAACCATTGATCTCTATCGTTGGCTCCGAATTCTCTCCCGCACCCATTGCTTCAGAGACTGGGGTTAAGATAAAGAGAAAGAGAAGGAGAGGGAGGGTTTAAGGGACCGAGCTGGTGAGTTTGGTGAGCACTGAGCAGGACATAGCTTGGGGGGGAGAGAGAGAGGCGTGGCAGGGCGGTATTCACTAGTCAGAGAAAAATTGATATGGTGTAGAAACTCACAGCAAGTACAACGAGAGAGCTTAGGAAAAAAAAAAGTACAATGAGACAGCCTATGTTACTCACCACGTGGATAAAGTCAAAGGAAGCATTAAGTATTAGAATAAACGACTTGTCGCATATGATGATATTGAAAAGGGTATTATGGAACAAATAAAAATGGCCCATGCAGGTCTCGAACCTGCGACCTTCGCGTTATTAGCACGACGCTCTAACCAACTGAGCTAATAGGCCGTTTGTTCTTAGAATCTCAAATATTATATATAATACTTAAATATGTACTGGAAGTTCCGGGTCGGATCTGTCATCCTGGATCTGCTCTTGCGATTCGTAGACACTGCTGAGTTCCTCCAATTTTTCATTTTCGCAAGCCAGAGCTGCTCTCCTCGTCTGTCTCAGTAAGTCTGTGACCCAAAGGAAGAACAATTTACTCGGGTTCTATTAAAATCAGGTGAGCTTTTTCGCTTTCTAATTCCTCTCATTTGCTCTTCCATTTCTGTTAATTTTAGCGTTATCCAAAAATATCAGATCTTAGAAGTTGGGTTGTTTGCTTAGGGTTTCGTTATTTTGCCTGAATCAGAACGATTAGCACGTACCTTTTTCAAGGTTGAAACTAATAGTGCTCGATCTCATTGTCTGTAAGGTCAATAAGTCTTCCGGCTATAAGAGACCATCTGCAGTTTTAGCAGATCAATCAAATTCATACAGTCTACTTGTTGCTTCAATGCTAATTTCTAAAATTTCTATCAGTTGCATTAGTAGCATTGATAGCAACATGATTCGTAGATTTTTTTTTTTTGGCTGAGGATTTACCCTGGGAAGACGCCAATCCTGAATTAGTTAGTTCTCCTTTTCCTTTATGGATATGGCATCACTTTATGTATGAAAATTCGCATTGGCGCACGTCAATCATATTCAGTGTCTTCATTATTTCTTCAGATACTAGAAAGGCCCTTGGAAATGGCAGCAATTTACAGCCTCTATATTATCAACAAGTCCGGTGGCTTGATCTTCTACAAGGTAAATGAGAGAAATAGAGCAAAAAAGTTCCATTGGTTTCAGTCATATAAACGGGACACTGAAATTGTGTTCCCCTGTTTCCTCTGATTTTTTATGTTATGGAGAAAGCGAAAGTAAGATTGGCAGAGAACTAATTGGGATTTATATTTGTCGTTGGTCTCTGAGAGAATGTGGGAAAACGAAGCAAACAAAATCGGATTTTGTGGAGGAGAAAAACTCATCCAGTCACTTATAGCAGCTTGACTCATACAGTCGGAACTAATTCCTAGACTTTTGAAGATCTGATCCTATTTCTCTTTCAGTGTTTTTCTCCCAGAAAACTTTTCCATGGAAAGAACTAGACGTTGGTGATTTGCAATGATGGGGATGGTTTACTTTTTCAGAAAAGATTGGATCATTTTTCTGGTGAAAGAATTGTAACTTGGTTCCTTTTGTGCAAAATGGTCAGTTTTCAATGGATATTGTTTTGCATTGTATATAAGCCTCGCACATTTGAAGCAAAACCTGTATTTCCTTTCTTTTCCAGGGGATATTTGGATTGTGGGTCTATGGTAACAAATGTTCATACATCAGACATCTTTTATTGTTGCATAGGAAAAGAAGAAGAGTTTTTTGCCTACTAGAAATTAGGCTTATTTAATGAAAGTTTTGGGTGTTTGCTCGTACTCGCATGTGAAAACTAGGATTATGGATCTTCTGGACGGATGGACACAAATGATAGTTTGCGGGTGGCAAGTTTGTGGCACTCAATGCATGCAATCTCGCAACAGTTATCGCCAGTTGCAGGTTGTTCGGGGATTGAACTTCTTGAAGCCGATACCTTTGATCTCCATTGCTTCCAATCACTTACCGGTAAATTTTCTTCAAATATGAGCAAAGGTTGTAGTTATTCCAGTTGTCTTATAATGAGACTCAATTGTATGAATAAACTTGATAATTGTAGCATAGAAGAAGCCAGTTGTAAAGCCTCGTCCAATCAGCTACCTGTGCATTTCAGTGTGGAGGTGTTGTTAACCATACAATTTTGTCTCAGGCATTGCAACTTTTAGGTTGAGTGACGGTCAACATAGGGATCATATTTGCCAAAATTTGCTACAAGATGCTAAAGATACTTATATTGCGGCTTAAATGCCACAAATATAGTAATCCTCATAAGGATGTGGAGTTGTATAGTAATCATGTCAATCCTTGTCTTCTATACGTTTTTAACTTACTGAAATTCAGTATGAAGAATTTTGATGATTTGACATGCTGGAATCTAATTATATTTAGCAATAACCCATCTGTTACAAGTTGTTGATTTCTCAAATGTTCGCAAATACTAAGGTGGTTGTTTGTTTATTTCTCCCCGTGATCTCCATAAGTAAACTGCTTTGTGGCGTGACTTCATTATATGTCTTCTTGGAGTTTTTGAATCTTGGGAGCATGGGATTGCTCAACATATTTTGGGGGCGTTTGTTTACCAAAATTTTGAGAATATTCCAAAATTTTGGGAATCTTTTGAATGTTGAAGTTTATTAGAGTTTGTGAAAAGTGCGAAGTGTATGTGTAAAAGTGTGAAGTTTATTGGGATTTGTGAAATGTGTTTGGTGTGGTGGAAATTTTGGTCCCCAAAAAATTGGGCAAACAAACGCCCCCTTTAGGACAAGGAGATTTAAGCTGCCATCTGTTTACATGTCAGCAATGAGATCAAGTCGTTGGTTATTGGTGGCTTAGGAACCACTATGGATGCAGAGAAACTGTTAAGTGTTGATGTTTATCTATTTAATTATTGTTAAGTTGATATATTTTATAGAAGTTTAGAAACACAGTATCTAAAAGTTGTAAAAGAAACTGAAGTAAATGTGTTTTTCCCCTGTTAGTGATTCTTTCCCCTACCATCTCTATATATGAAGTACTTCTGAAACCATCACAAATTTGACATTTGAGTAAACCATCCTTTTGTGAGTAATTTTATTGTTTCCTAACATTTTTTTAAGAAACATGAGATGTTTTCAAGATCATCTAGGGAAGTTTTTAACTTAAATAGGGTGTAAATTTTGATTATTACGGTATCCAAGTTGCATAAAAGAAAACTTTAAATTGCAATCACCTACAGATTTTAATTTAAATTGCCCCTAAGAAATTTGAATGAGTTAAAGACTTGTTCTCTGTTTCAAAAGTAGAATGTATGCCCTTGGGATTAGGCAGGGCACTTGTATCTGCTTTATGGACTCCATAATATCGTCATTGGTGTGGATTGCTCTTTATGAGTATCCTAGTGTGCTTACAACTGTCCTCTCTGGGGGCGATATTTTACATGAGATTCTTTTAAGCTACTATTGGATGTTCTCTTCTGAAATGTTCACTAGAAAGAACAATTGCCTTCTTGGCAGGGACAAAGTTCTTTGTGATCTGTGAGCCTGGGACACAGCAAATGGAAAGTCTCCTGAAAGTCATCTATGAATTATACACGGATTATGTCTTGAAGAATCCCTTCTATGAGATGGAGATGCCTATAAGATGTGAGCTTTTTGACATCAACCTAACACAGGCGATACAAAAAGATCGCGTCGCCTTGTTGGGCAGATGATCTGCTTTCTAAAGTTTAACTGGCCTGATTGTTAATTTTGATCTGTTGCCTCAGAATGTACATTTACAGAGCAATATTGTCTTCTAGTTTTTATGAAAGAGTTTTATGATTGATATTTGTCAAATATGATGTTAATTTACGAATGATTAAAGTATGTGAGGATTGACAAATCCAGTGATGGAGAGAGTTTCTTTTGACTGGAGTATGTGGAATCATATCGTCCATATTGTTGAACTCGTGGACTCTGTGTCATGACCTAGCTTGGTGGGTTGCCGTGGACTGTGCTCAGTTTGTCAAACTCAAATCTCTAGCCATTAACGTTCTGGAGATTTGACTCTCTTGCACCTATACATTTCACCAAAATAATTGTTCTCAGGGACAAAGGTGGGAGCTTCCATACTGGAATCTCTTTCTGAAGACATGAAGTCACTTGTGAGAGAACATTCAAAGCGAGCGCTTGATGAAGCATGGGTCATCTCCACATTGAAATATTTGATTGTTTGCCTTCTAAATATTTGGTCATCCAAAAATTTGATCCGGTAAAATAATTACAAAATAATTTCTCTTGCCATCAAATTGTCTATTTTAAATTCAATAAACATAAAAAAAATTTATTCAAATTATCTCCCTTTTAATTTTCAAATTGAAAATTTGACCATCTCAAAATTTTAATTTGCAAACACTTCTCCATAGGAATCATTATAAATATCTCAAACCATTATAATAACGTGGTGTCTGTGTTTCAAAATTTTGATATGGCAAAATAACTATAAAATACTTCTCGTCTCCCTATTAAATCATCTCTTACCTTATATAAAGTTTCTAAACAAATTTTGATTTACAAACACAATTTCGCTCATTCTGAGTTAAATTAGACAAGTCAGTCTTACCTTATATATTGTTTCTTCAACTTTTCACCAAAAAGTCGCTACTCCTGTGACGCAATGAAACCTGCTTATATACATACAGCTTTCCTGTGTGTACGACTCATGCGGATCCCGATGGTATACTAATTTCTTTAATCACAAAGAAAACAAAATAATTTCTGTTAATCAAGCACAATAATTTCTGTTAGTCACTTGTTATATATTACACTATATTACACGAGTCAACCAAAGGTTCGCTTAAAGATTATCACGTTAAAGACATTGTTCTCACCTATTTTGCTTCATCTTTAAAGAATGCACCAACTACATTCAACAGAGTCCAACTCCTGAAGAAGATAAGGACTGATGTTTCTTGCCGCTATGTCCAATACACTCGACATTTTCTTTTCCCATCTTTTGTACAGAAAACAGAGTCCAACAATTATGCTGCTAAGTGCTAAGCAAGTGACTTAGCAATATATTGGTTCACACTTTCTGAAGTTTTGATGGCTAGGAGCATGGTTGTGGTGAGAGCGTCGATTTCCAAGCAGTTTATGGGTATCCCAGATGCACACTCCTGCGCAAGCCTCTCTGACTGAACCAATTCAGTTATCTTCTGGTACTGCCTTTTCTGTGACAAGTGATAAGCCGCTCGGATCTGTGCCTGCATTTCCTTGTAAAATCCCACGCAGTTGCGGAAAGAGTCTTCCAACCGGGGATCGGTGGCATTGTCGCGTAAGTCCGAGAAAGTCCGGTGGTTGTGATCAGCTTGTTTCATTGTTAGCTCGATAGAAATGAGTGAGAGTTTAGGGAGGTCGGCTGATCTAGTACGTGAATCACTCTCTAAACTTCTCTCGCAGGCATCATGGTTTTGGGTTTTGGAACAAATGGTGGTCAGGATGTCATGGGAAACCCCAGAAGAAGGATAGATGAGGAACGAAGCTACCGACAGAACAGTAACAGAAACTGCAAGCGTATAGGAACCCATACTGCAAAAGACACCACTTTTCAGATTCTCCTTCTCTAAAAGCTCAGAAAACGGCGTCGTTGGGGTAACCGTATTCTCGGTTAAAAACAAAAAAGATCGATTTTTTTCTCACTGCAAATTGCTGCAAAAAATAATCGGTTGGAGAAGAATAGATGGAATCCCATCACCAAGAACAAACCATAATCTAGCCAAAAACCAAAAATCCAAGCATAATGAATCCTCAAATCCTGCCCAGAGAAAAAAAATTCCTCGAAACGTACCCCAGCAAGCATCCAAACAAGAACCTGAAGCTTTGACCTCAAACGCTCAAAAATGGCAACTTCTTGTGGCGTGGTAGGCTGTGGGAGTACTTCATGTGTAGCGGTGCTCTAGCGGAAGAACGATGAGAGAAGACGGGTTAAAACACTCGATTCGGCCAGCAACTCTGAGGCTTCGGTCGGTTTCTGGAGGGTAAAAATTCTGTAACCGAACGCCGAGGCAACCTGTCGAATATACATACAGAACTAGCGGGGCTGGCTCGGATTTGTCGGATCCAGTTAGCAGGAGTATTTTTTGGACCGTCCTAGTTAGATTCTTATTGGGCTTTGGGACGCACATGGGTCCTTAGTTTTTCTTTGTTGAAAGACAATTCACGCAAAGGTGCGCCATGAAAGGCAATTCATTAACCTTCATCAGATCCAATTTGTTGAGTTCATAACCCCACTGTATTTCTGACTGGTTTTTTAGCAACCCCCCCCCCCCCCCCCCCCCCCCCATCTTGATATCTTCCCTGTCTCATGCAGAACAAGATCACTCCTCACCATCGTACTTGCCCTAGCCAATTCTCCCATGGGAGCACAAGTCCCATATAGGTTGCGACACTGGTTAAGGCCCAAACCAAATGTGAAAAGTGAAGACAATCGATTTGTTGTCGAGAGAGACAGAGCTACATAAACTGTAATTGTTTTCATTAGGCTGAGAACATGAAGAAACCCATACAATGACGATCAATAAAAAGCAGGACTAAGGTCCTTAATGACCCTAATACAATAACTTATAGGAAGGTCTTCCACTGTCAAAAAAAAAAAAGAAGGGAAGACCGGAAACCACCATACACGATAAAACTAAAACCAAACCCTGTACTGAGTTCTCCTATACACATTTATTATTGTAAAATTCACAATCACTAAGCGGCAGATGGGGCGGTAACGCAGGGAACAACGCCAACCTCCGAAAGCGCTTCCAAAAATGCTTGCAGATTCCTTTGCTCAGCTCCTGCTTCAGCATTTCTAGATGCCACAGTGTTCTTGTAGTCCAGTGACTCATCGTCGTATATGTCCCACCATTTCTTCACTAGGATCTTGATATCTTCCCTGTCCATGTTCACTTCCTCGCCAGTGTATCTCCACGGCTTAGACCCCTAAAAACAATTGAAGTTTTACCCCATCAAGACAAGTGAAGAACAAAGCAATAATATTTCGGAAATTCAGGGTTGTTCTTCTCAACGGTAATGGATACTCACCGCAGCACAGTAGTGAACAACTTTGACATTTTCAAGATCAATGTTCTCTGGGTGGCGCCACAGCAAGGCCAGGACAAGGTTGTAAATAGGGGGGATTGGCCTGTAAATATCCCTAAAGAACATGTTCAAAAAGTCCTGCAAGAATAAATAAAAAGATTAGAGTCAGATTTAAAACCTGCTACTTTTAAATGTCAAATCTGATACCAATGCAAATTTAAAAATTACCTGCTCAGCAAAAGGAGTAGTAGGGGAAGTTTTCAGGGTCTTGAGAAGTTCATGGTATGTGGAAAGGTTGGGCTCATACACGAACATGCCAGCATTGAAGTAGAGGGCAGGCTTGGGGCCAAGCTCAGCAGGCCACTTGACCTTGTCGGGGCACTGCTGGCAGTAGCCAACCTTGTACTGTGGAGAATGGCTCCAAGTTTTCTCACAGAAGCAATCCATTACAGCATAGAAATAACTGTCGGGTAGGTCAAAGAGGTGGTCGATGTTTTCAAAAACTTGGATATCTCCGTCAAGGTAGATCATCTTGCTGTACTCCACAAACTGCAATTTCCATATCAAAGAATTCCGATTTAGCACTTATGAAACCATGAGATTTGGCTTAACAAAGGACATGATTCAATAGTTTTTTTTTTTTTTTCCGTAGACACTTCTCCTAATTACAAAACAGAACCGACTCATTTTGTGGAAAATACGAAAAGATTCAAAAAGTGCCCCTCAGCACGTGTCACAACCCCACAAACTCCGGTAAGAGATGGCAGTAGCGAAGTGTACAAAAACAGAAGATAAGTTTGACACATGCAGAATGGTTAAAATTTACAAACCTCCCAAATACGAAGCTTGGAGTAATTGATCACGTAGTACGCCATGGCAAACTGGGTTTGGTTCTCAGGAGGGTACACCGGCTCAATCTCCTTCACTGTGCAACCCTGAGACACCAGAATCTGACGGTGCTCTCCGGGCACATCGGGCAAGATTGCCACCACTAGTGGGTACTTGCTCTTCACCTTTCTCAGCCCCTTGGCCAAGCCGACTACACCTTTCACATAGTCACCGTTTCCAGCCAAGAACGTAACAAACGCCCTGCTAGGCGTGCTAGCGGCCTTGGCCAGGTTGGTGGTGGCAGCGGTGGTGATGTCAGGAGCCATTTGCAGTTGGTTTTTGGAGAAAGCGAGAAGTAACCGAAGGTTGAAGGTTTTGGTAGTGGCTTTGGTAAAGGACTAAAGAGTGTTTGTCTAGAAGGAAGATAGGAACAAGGGTTTTGAGCAATCGGTTTAGATCAGACAGAAAAGGAAAGGAAATGGTTGTTAAGACAGTGTTTGCTTGAGAAGAAAAGGTTTGTACTCGAGTTTTTGAGCGATGGACTTGGGGTGGGTTATGGGGTTTATATAGGACTTTGGGTAACTCTAATTACGTCAAATGCTTGAGATTAAATGGTAATAAAATAATTCCTTGTCGGTGATTGTGGGCTTGGCTTGGACTAATGGAATAAGTCCCGGAGTTCCCACCTGCGAAGGAGCATTTGATGCTCAGAAAACGGCGTCGTTGGGACTAACTCCTTGAAGTTCTTTGGCAGCAAATTAATGTCGTTTTGATTAGTGTGCTTAGATTTCCGTTAGCGTAACTGCGTTATAGAATCCAAAGAAATCGGACGCTACGTGTGGCGGCGATCTGATCCGACGGTTGCAGGACTTGGACGGTGCACGAAACTGAATGGTAATTAAGGCAGAATAAAGTAGAATATCCCCAGTCAACTTTCCAGATACTGAAATGCCCTTGGATCTTCCCATAACTACAAGAGTAGAGTAGATCAGTTGATCCATTCTTTGGTTTTTTTTCAAAAAAATAATTGAGGTATTTTCATCCATTACTTTTTAATGGAGGAGGAAAAATCAGAGCTTACAAGCATGCGTGTAGTCTGAGATGAAAATGGCAGATAACCGCTGAGATCGCAATATTTCCGGTTTTCCTTTCCGGCGCAAAATTAGACCGTTGCCCCGACCACTATAATTAGTTACCGATCATTCGGAAAATTTTATTTATTTATTAAATTAAAAGACGATATTTCCTTTCATGTCGCATCAAGTCTTTTTGACTCTCTTTAGCAGTTAAACTGCTTAACGGCCAGGGCCGACCATATCAGCACAGTGGCCCCCACTTACGACACGCCAAAGCGACGCGAAGTTGCAGCACGTACACTAACCCTTCAGACACGCGGCTTTCAACTCAATGTCTGTCTTCGGCGTTAACAAAGAGTGCAAAGCAGTCAATCTCGCCACGTAGGCACACGGCTTTCTAAGGTAGAGATTGTTTGCCAGTATTGTTAAAATTTTGAAAATTTTATAGATATTGAAATTTATTAGAATTTTTGAAAAGCTCTGAATGTGTTACGTAGGTATAGTGGTAGGTGTTGAAAATTTTAAATGTATTTAATTTGTTCGAAATTTTAATATTCTAAAATATTAGAATTTCAAAGGCCAATTTTAAATCTTACATTATTTAATTTTTTTTTCTAAATTTATTAATATTAAGGGCGCGTTCTTTTGTCAAAATTTTAAAAAATTTTTAAAATTTTGAGAATTTTTTAAATATTAAAATTTTTGAAGGGTAGAATATGTATGTGTAAAAGTTGAAAATTTTAAAATGTGTTTATTTTGTTAAAAATTTTTATACTTCTAAATTTAAAAAAAAAATACCTAAATTTTACACTATTTAATATTATTTTTTTAAAAATTTTTAAAAATATAAACTTTACAATAAAATTTATTAATTATATATATCTATTTTAAAATTATAGAAATTAAATTACAAAAAATTCTAATTACAAGTGTCATAGCCACACACGTTGATTTGATAATTCCGCATCCTGCTAATTAGTAATTACTCTAGTTTGGCCCCACCCATATCTATTGCTATTTCATATACCTCGAAGGCTCTCGTGGCGTACAGGTGATGCGACGTGTTGGCGTCTCATTTAGGGGACGGCAGCTCGCCACGTGGCTATAAAAGGCTCTTCCGTGTAGCTTCCTATGACCAACGGCTCCACTACCCCGCCCTTTTGGGGAGCCACAATACGCATTTCTAGTTTTGTTAGTTGGTCCAAAAGTGGACCGAAATAAATTAAATTAAGATCAATTTTGGTACAGCGAAATAAATTAGATAAGGGGGACTATTGAGTGAACCGACCATTTTCGATTTTGGATAATGTTTTTGACTTTGGACTAAAACCGACCCCAGCTCTTGTGGAAATAGTTGTAACATGACTAGGGACTAGGTTTCTGAGAATATTTTATGATAACTTAATAAGTACAAATGCTTGTCTAGCTAGTTTCCATCAATAGAGGATATAAAGGTTCTATCATAGTCCATTAGACCCATTTGATCAATGGCTTATTATTTCAAGTCACATATCATATATTATATATATGCTCCCAGCTGGTTGTCACAAAGGCAACAGTACTGCTTATAGACAATTTCCTGCGCCCTTAGAACAGGACATCAATTTATGGTTGAAAAGTACTTGGAAAGTCAGATAAAAAAAAAATCAGTAAATACGTACAAATTATACTAGAAAATTATGTTTATTAAGATCTTGCAGTTATAACTATTTCTATAGAAGTGGAAGTGGATAATGTTTCCAGGTAGCTGCATGCACTCCTAAATAATCCCAATATGGCCGATAAGGGTAAAAGTGAATGGCGATTTTGTCTTCTAGATTTCTGCTTAATTACCAGTTTATCTGTTAGAAACTTTTGCTATTGATAGAGCGCTTTTAAACCGGTCCATCACAATATTTACTAGTCAAGAGTTTAAAAAAATTAAACTTGAAGTCCAGTATTTGAGATGGATTAAAAGACTCAAATTTTCATTCCTTCCTCCTACAAGTAAAATAACACACTGAGAGTCAGAGTTCTCCCTATAAAGGGAGTTCTTCCATGCCATTATCAGTCAACATAGCCCTCCTTTTTCTACTCTCTTGTTATAATAAGAATGAAGTGGAATTTTTTTAGAATCCTTTGTTGCGCATCTTTGATCCTTCCCTATTTATCTTTTCTCCTCCACTTCTAGGATGGGTTCATACTGTGCCTTCATATGTTATTCCTCTTTTACCCTTCCTTCTTCCCATTGGTTTTGGGGAGGATGGTTTTTGTTTGTGCATTTAGTGGCCAGAATTTGTTCTTCCTAACATATGTTTTGTCAGGAAATAAAATGATTAACTCTGCGTAAGCCTTCTTTTGTATACTTGACGTGATCTCATTTATGAGGTCTGTCGAGCTTTTTCATACTGTTAACTCACCGTTGGATAAAAATTCTGTTCGTATTAAAGTGGGCTTTAATTTTTCATTCCGCCCGAGTTTCACTTTTTTTTCTCATTAGGCCTCTGCAACCTTTTTAGGGGCTGCAAAATCTTTCCCCATCAGCTATATATAAAGGGATTAAAGCATTAATAATATTATATCATGCTTCTGCACCTCCATTTTTACTGCAATTAATTAATTAAGATGGACACGACTTCACCAAAATTTTCCTTCAGTATTGTTCTTCGTGTTTGTCTTTCTTTCTTCATTCTTATTATTTGCAATCATGCTGTTGAGGTTTCTCACGACGGAAGAGCAATTACAATCGATGGCCAACGTAGGCTCTTGATTTCTGGCTCCATTCATTACCCTCGAAGCACAGCCACGGTCATTATGACGTCAATCTTCCACAAGAAAAAACAAAGAGAGATTCTATTTTTTATTTATTTATTTATCATAAGTTGCTCATATCACATGACTTAATCATACTAGCTAGTACGCTTGTGAGATTTACTAGTTTTTTTTTTTGGTAATTAATTTTAGTACACCTAAACTACTTGTGTAGCAGTAGTTCTCTGGTAATTAATTAATTGACCTGATCGATTACTTTCTCTTTTTGTTATTTCATAATCTTTAATTAGATGTGGCCCGCGGAGCTAATAAGGAAATTAAGCAAAAGAAGGTGGATTGGATGCTATTGAGACTTGTGTATTTTGGAATGCTCATGAACCAGCTCGTCGCCACTATGATTTCACTGGAGATCTTCGTCTTATAAGGTTCCTCGAGACCGTTCAAGACCAAGGACTCTATGCTGTTCTTCGTATGGGTCCTTATGTTTGTGCTGAATGGAACTACAGGTACCTATGCTAATTAATTTTCTCTTTCATTTGTTCCTATATAATAAGACTACTTAAATGACTTTTAGTTGGGAATTAATTATAATTATTAATTACATCATGAGTTTTTACACTATGTAGAGGTTTCCTGTATGCTTGCCAGTGGCAGAACTAAGATTCTAATCGAAGAGGATCGAACTCCTAAGGAAAAATGACTAAAAAAAAAAATTTACTACGTAATGTAAAAAAATATCTTAAAGTTAAAATATAAAAAATTAAGGACTAAAAATACTAAAAATATTGAAATACACGTACCATACTATTTGCTGATACTGAGAAGTGACAATTGGATCCTATAAGACTGCATATTTGAAAACGTTGTAATATAGCTTTGTTCTCAATAGTTTCAAAAATTTCCCTCTCAATGTATACCACCAAACTATTATTCATCCATTTATCTCTTATCTTATTATGCAACTCAGTTTTGATAAACTTTATCACAAAAACACTCTTTCAATAATTGCAGTCGCAACTAATAAAACCAATACCAACTCAATCCGCTGATAAACCAGTATAACACTCCAAAATTTATTTTGCGTGCCCCTTTACAGCATAGATACTATTGATGCTTGTCTATCTCCAAGCTTACAAGTCTTTCAACGGTTATATTATCTATTGTAGCAAAACTTTTAAGGGAAACATGATACTGTGTTATGTGCGATTTCTAAATTATTACAATATTATCATGTTTCGAAGGGGTAGCACTGATTTGCAGCATTGGAAGACGGTGGAAAGATCTTTTAGCTAAAATAGCACAAGAACATATTGGAGACGTTTGTGCCCTTGCGTTAGTTTTAAGAACAGGATGTTTAAATGGACTTTGCTATGAGATAGAAAAGCTATTGACAGACAATCTGGATGCCACCTTTTTCTTGGGCTCAAACAACCCCATCATTTAGAAGAAGAAGCCTTAGAATTTTATGCTTATATTTGCTATATTTTTCTCTTTGTTTTTTATATTTAAATTCAAAGTGTGACCCACACGAGTATGCAATTCAAGCATTAACAAGAAGGGAAGGGTGTTTATTTTTAGATATTTCCTTAAGCCTTTCCTCTCGTATAAAATCTCTAGGCATATCAGGCCTGTTTTAGTTTTACGTGATACATCTTGTCTGATTCTTGTCCAGGCTGGTGCACTGAGACTTGCTGACAATGACATTTGTTGCATTGATGAATTTGACAAGATGGACGTCAAAGATCATGTACTTCTCATTTTGATTTTTTTAAATTCACATGGGATATCACGCAAAGAGCAATTTTGGCATATTCTATTTTTTTAATGGACTGAAAGGTAACAATACATGAGGTCATGGAACAACAGACAATAAGTATTACAAAAGCTGAGCCAGCCTGGCCTCCTGGGTAGTTGGGGGGCGGGCTGGACTTTGCACATATAAGAATAAAAAATAAAATTAAAGATTTTTTAGGCGATGGGGCGCCCCACCTTTCCCCTGTAGTTTCATCCCCTGTAGTTTCATCCCCTGATGACTGGATTATCTGCCTGGGATTGACCTTCGGACTGCAAATAGTATATTTAGAAAGAAAACAATGGTGTGGACAATTTGGTTTGGTCAAAAGGTACCAAACCATGTAGCTTCATTAACTTTATATAAGTGATTACAAACTATGATGAGCTGTACAATCTGTTGCGGATGAATATTCAAATATAAAATACAAGATAACATTTCAAATATTAAACGCAACTCCTCGAATTTTATGATCCTTGATTTCCTCAACTGTTATGATCTTGATTTGATTGAGTTGTTTCATCCCGAGCTGTTTTGTCTACACAGTTTACAGCCCCCCGCAAGGTCATGGGAGCTTGAAGAACCATGAGCTTGTCTCTTAATAGTAAAAATCTGGCGGAAGATAATCCCTTGGTAAAAATGTCTGCGGGTTGATCTGTTGTAGATATATAACGGACTGAAATCTCCTTATTGGCAAGCTTCTCACGGATGAAATGATAATCGACCTCAATGTGTTTTGTGCGTGCATGAAAAACAGGATTAGAAGCGAGAGCAAGAGCGCCAACATTGTCACACCATAATTGCGGAATATGATCAAGAGAAATTTGTAACTCTTTGAATAACATTCGTAACCAATACAATTCAGCGGTAGCAATGGCCATGGAACGATACTCTGCTTCGGTACTTGATCGAGAGACTACCGGTTGCTTTTTGGCTTGCCAAGAGATGAGACATGGACCAAGAAAAATTCCATAACCGCTGGTGGATCTTCTTTCAATAGGGTCTCCTGCCCAATCAGAATCACAATAGGCTTTCAACTGCAAATTGCCTTTTGTATAGCACAGCCCATAATCAATTGTACCTTTGAGATAACGGAGAACCCGTTTCGCAGCAGTAAAGTGACTTGTCAGGGGATTTTGTAGAAATTGACAGAGCTGATTAACAGTGAAAGAGATTTCTGGACGAGTGAGTGTACAATACTGTAATGCGCCCACAATGTGCCGATAAAGAGAAGGATCAGACAATGGATCACCATCAAGACTAGACAGTCGTTTGCCAGATACACATGGGGCAGAATAAGGTTTAGCGCCTTCCATCTTGACACGATGTAGCAAGTCAAATATATACTTTGACTGAGTAAGGTAAAGACCTTCATTGCTTTGATGGACATGGATGCCAAGAAAATAGGACAGATTGCCTAAGTCTTTCATGGCAAAAACCTGCTGCAAGGTGACAATAAGGTTGTTGATAGCATCAAGAGAATTTCCAGTGACAATAATATCGTCGACATAAATGAGAACAAATATGTGAACATCAGAGTCATGATACATGAACAAAGAAGTGTCCACCAGTGATCCAACAAAATGCAATTCAAGTAATGTCTGAGACAAGCGATGGAACCAAGCTCGTGGGGCTTGTTTGAGACCATAAAGAGCTTTATTCAGTTTGCAGACATAGTCAGGATAGACAGTATCAACAAATCCTTGGGGTTGCTCCATAAAGACCTCTTCATCTAAATAGCCATGTAAAAATGCATTAGAAACATCAAGTTGTTTGAGTGGCCATTGAAAGTGAGTTGCAAGTGCCAACAGTAGCCGAATGGTAGCAGGTTTAATAACAGGACTAAAAGTTTCTGTATAATCGACTCCATCCAGTTGATCAAACCCCTTAGCAACCAAGCGGGCTTTGTAACGATCAATAGAACCATCAGATTTCTGTTTCAACTTGTAAACCCATTTATTGCGAATTATTTTTCTATGGGGAGGTCTAGGACACAAGGTCCAGGTTCCATTTGCAAGAAGAGCATCGAATTCACTTCCTATTGCAGCGCGCCAATTAGGATCAGCAACTGCTTTGGAATAACACGTAGGTTCAGGTGGTAAAGTGCTAGCATGAAGAGAAATCATAGGATGTTTGGTAGCACAAAACAATTTAAAATCAGGAAAAGACTTCGGTTGACTAGTGCCAGTTTTGGAACGTGTCTGCATAGGGTGGTAAGAGATAGGAGGTGGATTAGTGGAAGAAGGAGAAGAATTAGCTAAGGTGGGGACCGAGTCAACATTGGTGTTAGATTCTGGTAGGAGAGGTTGAGGGGAAGTGGAAATAAAGGTCTCGAGAATAGGAGAAGGTGGAGAAAAATGTGGGGAAGAAGATATAGGTGAACGGTCGTTAGTTTGCAAAGATAAAGGAGAAGGAATATTTGAATTTAAATTGGATGCGGAATTAGATAAAGACAAATCCTGAGAACAAAAATCGTTAGAGAAAAATGGGGGAAGAGCTACAGTACCTAAACGTGTGGAGCGATCCTCTGAAGGCAAGAGAGGAGAGACTTTATTCAGTGCAGGAAACTGATGTTCATCAAAAACAACATGCCGAGAGACATAAACACGGTTGGTACTAAAATCAAGACAACGATAGCCCTTTTGATTGGAACTGTAGCCTAAGAATATGCAGCGAGCGCTACGATATTCTAGCTTGTATTTGTTATAGGGACGTAATAGAGGATAACATACACATCCGAAAATACGAAGAGAGAGATAATCCGGTTCTTTGTGAAACAGCTTTGTGAAAGGACTGGAATTGTGTAATACTACTGTTGGCAACCGATTAATTAGATAGACAGCGGTATAGAATGCATCTACCCAATATTTGGAAGAAAGACCGGATTGAGCAAGTAACGCAAGGCCAGTCTCAATAATATGCCTATGCTTGCGCTCAGCGATACCATTTTGTTCTGAAGTATGAGGGAATGTAATCCTATGGAAAATCCCATGATCTGCTAAAAATTGTTTGAAGAATCTTGATTTTATGAGAAAGCAAGTTTTCAACCAAGCATTTAAATTTGATGAAACAGTGGTACACATCAGATTTTTGTTGCAATGGAAAAATCCATGAATACCTTGAAAAATCGTCAACAAAGACCACATAATATTTCGAACCACTAATTGATAAAACAGGAGATCTCCATACATCAGTATGGATTATTTCTAAAGGAAATTGTGAAACACGCAAAGAATCAGAAAATGGGAGTTTCTTGCTCTTTGCTAACTGACATGGGTGACAGAGAGAACTAATAACAGTAGACTTGGTGACTGGGAGTTGTTGGGTTTTAAGCAACTTCTCCATGACTTGATGAGAAGGGTGGCCTAATCTACTATGCCACACGGGAAGAGAAGCTGTCAAAGCAACAAGTCTGTTGAGTTTATTTGACGAAAATTGTTTCATCCGAACTGGATATAGTCCGTCTTCACTCGGGCCTTGCAGAAGGATCACACCCGTTCGCAGGTCCTTAACCCAAAAATAAGAAGATGTTAGAATAAAATAACAACGATTATCAGCACAAAATTTTTGAATGGATAACAAGTTAGCAGATGCAGAAGGACAATGAAGAATATTTTTCAAGTGCAAAGTGGATGTGGATGTAGAGAAAGAGGAGGAACCAGTGTGTGCAATATGCAACCCACCACCATTCCCTACGGCAACAGTTTCAGAACCTTGATATGGCTGCTCTAATGAGAGGTTCTTGAGCTCAGCTGTAATATGGTTATTGGCTCCACTATCGGCTAACCATGTCTGTTCATCAAGCAAGTTATTGGATTGTGCCACCATTGCTGCTAATTGGCGAGGTGGATGTCTTCCTTGATATGCATAATCCATCCGATGGTAACAATCTAAAGCCTGATGATTATTTTTGCCACAAATTTGACAAGGAGATCGGTGAAAGGGGGTATCTGAAGCTGATATGGGTTGACCTGCAAGTTGAGAGTCAGGTTTCTTAAAATTTCTCTGAGGTGCCTGGTTTGGTTGTGAAAACCGAGGCTGGTTTGGAGGAACTTTTGGCCTGCGATAGTTGGAAGAATTCCCCTTCTGAGAGAACATTGCAAACTGTTTGACTGTGGTGGAATGACTTGTTTTTGGTTGTCCAGCAAAGTCTCAAAATTGAGAAGTTCAGAGAGAAAATCTTCAAAGGATAAGTCTCCGTTACGAGTAGCAAAAGAATATGAGGCTGCAAAGCCAGTAAATTCAGTATTCAGGCCACCAATGATAAAAGAAATCAATTCTTCATCCGTGACTGGCTTTCCAGCAATAGCCAGTTGATCTGCAATAGTCTTTGCTGCATGAATAAATGTACTACAAGTTTGAGAACCTTGACGAATAGTCTGCAACTGACGTCGTAGCAGATTGATTCGAGGACGAGATGGTGAAGCATAGCGTGTAGCTAATGCTGACCAGACTTGCCGAGAGGAAGTCAAACCATAAACAGTTGATATAACCTTCTCAGACAAAGTTGCAATAAGCCAGCTCAATAAATATGGTTTCCTCTGCTAGAGAATAAATTCTGGATTCAGAACAGAGGATTTTCCCTCCTTATCTTCAATAAATTTGGGAGGACATGGTTCTGAGCCGTCAACAATGCTCAGAAGATTATAAGCTCGAAGGATGGGAAGAAATTGGGAAACCCACATCAGATAATTAGTGCCGTCTAGTTTTATAGAAACTAGATGAGCAATATTTGGAATAGTGAATGGAGCAGAAGCAGTATTACTGAATTCAGCCATGATCGCTGATGTTAACCAAATGGCTCTGATACCAAGAAAGAAAACAATGGTGTGGACAATTTGGTTTGGTCAAAAGGTACCAAACCATGTAGCTTCATTAACTTTATATAAGTGATTACAAACTATGATGAGCTGTACAATCTGTTGCGGATGAATATTCAAATATAAAATACAAGATAACATTTCAAATATTAAACGCAACTCCTCGAATTTTATGATCCTTGATTTCCTCAACTGTTATGATCTTGATTTGATTGAGTTGTTTCATCCCGAGTTGTTTTGTCTACACAGTTTACATATTTATGGTAATTTCAATATATAGTACTTCGCATTGGGTTATATATATTTAAATGCATGGAGTTATTTTTTTTACTTGGGTTAAATACAGTCCTTTTCCCATACAAAATATAGTTATTAAAAAATTATGAGGTAAAAATATAAACAGTTAATTAGTAGTGTATTTTTTTTTTCAAATAGAATGAGATGCAAAATTTTACATTTTAATGACCCTAATACAATAACTTATAGAAAGGTCTTCCACTGTCAAAAAAAAAGAAAAAAAAAAAAGGGAAGACCGAACCACCATACACGATACAACTTAAAACCAAACCCTGTGCTGAGTTCTCCTATACACATTTATTCTTGTAAAATTCACAATCACTAAGCGGCAGATGGGGCGGTAACGCAGGGAACAACGCCAACCTCCGAAAGCGCTTCCAAAAATGCTTGCAGATTCCTTTGCTCAGCTCCTGCTTCAGCATTTCTAGATGCCACAGTGTTCTTGTAGTCCAGTGACTCATCGTCGTATATGTCCCACCATTTCTTCACTAGGATCTTGATATCTTCCCTGTCCATGTTCACTTCCTCGCCAGTGTATCTCCACGGCTTAGACCCCTAAAAACAATTGAAGTTTTACCCCATCAAGACAAGTGAAGAACAAAGCAATAATATTTCGGAAATTCAGGGTTGTTCTTCTCAACAGTAATGGATACTCACCGCAGCACAGTAGTGAACAACTTTGACATTTTCAAGATCAATGTTCTCTGGGTGGCGCCACAACAAGGCCAGGACAAGGTTGTAAATAGGGGGGATTGGCCTGTAAATATTCCTAAAGAACATGTTCAAAAAGTCCTGCAAGAATAAATAAAAAGATTAGAGTCAGATTTAAAACCTGCTACTTTTAAATGTCAAATCTGTTACCAATGCAAATTTAAAAATTACCTGCTCAGCAAAAGGAGTAGTAGGGGTAGTTTTCAGGGTCTTGAGAAGGTCATGGTATGTGGAAAGGTTGGGCTCATACACGAACATGCCAGCATTGAAGTAGAGGGCAGGCTTGGGGCCAAGCTCAGCAGGCCACTTGACCTTGTCGGGGCACTGCTGGCAGTAGCCAAACTTGTACTGTGGAGAATGGCTCCAAGTTTTCTCGCAGAAGCAATCCATTACAGCATAGAAATACTGTCGGGTAGGTCAAAGAGGTGGTCGATGTTTTCAAAAACTTGGATATCTCCGTCAAGGTAGATCATCTTGCTGTACTCCACAAACTGCAATTTCCATATCAAAGAATTCCGATTTAGCACTTATGAAACCATGAGATTTGGCTTAACAAAGGACATGATTCAATAGTTTTTTTTTTTTTCCGTAGACACTTCTCCTAATTAAAAAACAGAACCGACTCATTTTGTGGAAAATAAGAAAAGATTCAAAAAGTGCCCCTCAGCACGTGTCACAACCCCACAAACTCCGGTAAGAGATGGCAGTAGCGAAGTGTACAAAAACAGAAGATAAGTTTGACACATGCAGAATGGTTAAAATTTACAAACCTCCCAAATACGAAGCTTGGAGTAATTGATCACGTAGTACGCCATGGCAAACTGGGTTTGGTTCTCAGGAGGGTACACCGGCTCAATCTCCTTCACTGTACAACCCTGAGACACCAGAATCTGACGGTGCTCTCCGGGCACATCGGGCAAGATTGCCACCACTAGTGGGTACTTGCTCTTCACCTTTCTCAGCCCCTTGGCCAAGCCGACTACACCTTTCACATAGTCACCGTTTCCAGCCAAGAACGTAACAAATGCCCTGCTAGGCACGCTAGCGGCCTTGGCAGGTTGTGGTGGTTTTTGGAGAAAGCGGTTGAAGTGGTAGTAGCTTTGGTGATGCTTCAGGAGCCATTTGTCAGTTGGTTTTTGGAAGAAAGGAACAAGGGAAGCGGTTGAAGGTTTTAGTGGCTTTGGGAAAGGAAATGGTTGCTAAGTTTGTCTAGCTTGAGAAGATAGGAACAAGGGTTTTTGAGGACTTGGGGTTTAGATCAGACAGTTTATATGGTTGTTAAGACTTTGGAAGTACCTCTGGACTTGGGGTTACGTAGGAAATGTAACTCTAATTACGTCAAATGCTTAAGACTAAAATGGTAATAAAATAAATTCCTTGACGGTGATTGCGGGGTTGGCTTGGACTAATGGATAAGTCCCGGAGTTCCCACTTTACCGAGGAGCATTTGATGCTCACAAAACGGCGTCGTTGGGACTAACGCCTTGAAGTTCTTTGGCAGCAAATTAATGTCGTTTTGATTAGTGTGCTTAGATTTACGTTTGCGTAACTGCGTTGTAAAGAAATCGGACGCTACGTGTGGCGGCGATCTGATCCGACGGTTGCAGGACTTGGACGGTGCACGAAACGGAATGGTAATTAATGCAGAATAAAGTAGAATATCTCCAGCAACTTTCCAGATACTGAAACGCCCCTTGGATCTTCCCGTAACTACAGGAGTACAGTTGATCAGTTGATCCCTTCTTTGGTTTTTTCTTCAAAAAAATAATTGAGGTATTTTCATCCATTACTTTTTAATGGAGGAGGGAAAATCGGAGATTAGAAGCATGTCGGTGTAGTATGAGATGAAAATGGCAGATAACCGCTGAGATCGCAATATTTCCAGTTTTCCTTTCCGGCGCAAAATTAGACCGTTGCCCCGACCACTATAATTAGTTACCGATCATTCGGAAAATATTTATTTATTAAATTAGTCTCCAGTTTTCGTTTGCGCAATAACCCGTTCGCCCCCGTTTCCGGCCGAAAATTTTAAATTTTAGACTAAATTAAAAGACGATCATTCGTGTCGCACTAATTTCTTTTTGACTGCTTCCTCTTTTTGCATCCGTCTGCTCAATCGATCACCGCCGTGGCCTCTGCCCAGTGGCCTCTAATTACAATTTAGTACACACCAAAGCGACGCGAAGTTGCGGCACGTACACTAACCCTTCAGACACGGGGCTTTCTAGTAGATGTCTGTCATTTCTTCCCCCTGTATGCATTTCTGGCTTCGGCGTTAAGGAAACAATGCAAAACGGTCAATCTCGCCACGTAGACAATCGTGAGCCAAGTGGCAGGACGAGAATTTCCTGTAATTTATTGATCTAATTGCACATGGTAAAACAGTCACAACAACCTTACATTATTTAGGAAGCGTTCGAGAGTGAAAATTTGGAGGTGTTTGAAAATTTTAGGGATTTTGAGATTTGAAAAAATTAAAAATATTTTATAAATTTGATTTTAAAAAAGTAAAGAAAAGAAGATTTAAATAAATATTATATAATAAAATAATAATTGAAAGAAGGAGAGATATTATTTTATAATTTTTTAATGTAGATAGAAATTTTAGGAGTGGAACACCATCTTAATATTATTTATATAAAAAGTATAGATTAGATTAGGATTCTTTTCAATTTGATTCTCGAATTACAATATGTAATTCAGAGACAGACATAATAAGTAGATCATAAACTTCATATTAATTTTTAAATAATATAAATTATATAATAAAATTATCAATTTATCTATCTTTCTAAAATTATACTGTTTAGACAATAAATTACATAAAATCATCATCTGACCCTAGAATAGAATACGGTATATATATAATATGTCCATCGCTTTTTAAATTTGTACTGTGCAATTGGGCAACAAAACGTAGAGGATCTAGTCCCAAGTGGCATAGCCACACACGTGGATTTGATAATTCTGCGTTCAGCTAATTTTACTCTAGTTTGGCCCCACCCATACCTATTGCTACTAGGTCCACCTCGAAGGCTCCCGTGGCCGCGCGGCGTGTGGGTGATGAGACGTGTCGGCGTCTCATTTAGGGGACGGCAGCTCGCCACGTGGCTATAAAAAGGTTCTTCTAGTTTCCTATGACCAACGGCCCCACTTTCCTGCCTTTTTGGGGAGCCACGGGCCCACGATGCGCATTTCTAGTTCTGTTAGTTGGTCCAAAAGTGGACCTACTGAATTAAATTAAGATGAACTTTGGGACAGCGAAATAAATTAGATAAGGTGGACTATTGACTGAACCGACCATTTTCGATTTTGGATAATGTTTTTGACTACGTACCCAAAGGGCGTTTAAGATAATGTTTAGACTTTAGACTAGGGATTAGGGATTAGGTTTCTGAGAATATTCCTTCAGATTCTCACCTCTCACAATTCTCTCTGGTATGTGAGCTAGAATCTTCTATTCCTTAACATGTGGATCACTATTTATTATTCTTATTATTATTTTTTTAGGAAATTGCTGGTGATCACAGAGTCAAGATTGTTGGGATTCTGAAAAATTTCTTATTAAGCAAACTGTCGGTGATTCAGTCCAGTTGCTAATCGCCAAATCAACTCCCCCTAAAATCAAATAATAAAAAAAAACCTGAGGAAAGTGAGAGGAAGGTATTGAAAAGCTTTTAGCCATCAATGCCTCCTGAGACGGCCACATGCCCAGGGCGCAGGGGGGACCTACGACGTGGTTTGGTGCAACAAATGTCTGAGATGGCGAGAGGTAACGTCCGTTGAGATTCACGGTGTCATCAAATTCTCAGAAACACGTTTTGTTCCCATAGAAAGAAGAAACATCCAAAGTCGTGTACGTAGCTTAAGATTAGGTAGTACATGAAATATAGCCGACATTTTTTTTATAAATATTAGAATTCTTTATAATTTTTTGTCTGAATTAAAATTTAGAAAGATAGACATACACAACAAGTGGACTTTATTATAGAGCTCATAAAATTTTATATAAATAACATTAAATAGTGTGATATCTACTTATTGTGTTATTTTTTCTTAAATTATATATATTAATTTGAATAAAAAATTATAAAATATCTTAATCCTGTTACAAATTTAGGGATTTAGAATCTGGTCATTACATTTAGATTTTGTTAAGGGCCCATGCCTTTAAGGCTTTAACCATTCTTTGGGCTTTCTCTCCAAACTTGAAACAGGCTTCTTGAGGGTTGCTCCATAGAATGGATCCATGGTGCCAGAAAGAGCCCATGGGCCTGGCAGACCGCATCAATGTAGAAGACAATGGGTGCACTCTAAAAGTTTGCCTGGCAGCTATTGGTTATATGGAAATGCGCTTCGGCAGACCCATAATATGCAAATATGTTCTCTTTATGGACAGTTGGAACTAGCCTGGGTGACGATGCCAAATTTTGGCGTGTCCAATTTGTTGGGCGCATTTCGTTAAAAGGAACACATCGGTAAAACTCAAAAGGCCCAACCCAAAAGGCTCGACATTCCAGCCCAGTACACAACGAAGGAAATCCATCAAACGTAACGTAAAGGGAAAACAGCCCACTTAAGTGAATTACTGATAACGGATATATTCATTTGTAAAAGTATTTTTAAAATATAATATATTCAATAAAAATTATAAAAAAATATTTAAAATCTTAAAATTTATACACAAATATTAATACTTTTTACATAATCTCTTGTAAATTTTACACAAACTTTAATACTTTCAAAAAATATTATAATAAATCTTTTATGTTTGTAGTTTTTTACCTAGCTCTAATATTTTTTTATTAAACAATTGTATCTAATCATCTCTCTCTATACCTTTTTACAAACTTAACAAAAATTAAATATATTTAAAATTTTTACTAACCTTTACACAAAAACTTATAAAACTCCAATCTACATAAATATTTACAATTCTATCAAAATTCTAAAAATCTTATAATTTTTTAGAAATTCAACATCTCCCAAAAACGGTTCAAAATATCCACGACTAGAAAAGAAGGTAAGGAAAGGAAGAGAAGGTACACAATTTTCTGGCAAAATCAATTAGAGAAAGAGGCCTTGAAAGAGAAAAAAGGCTAATTTAATCATGGAGGACTCATTCCCCTCCAAGTGGGGAAAATTGTGGTATTGTGTGTAGATTGATAGTCGAGCGAGACTAGTGAAGGACTGTTTCGAGTAAAGAGTTGTTCGAGGTGGTAATGATAAATCAACTGATTCATTAGTAAATCAACTTATTTATTATTAGTGGGTCACTTCAATTTCCTTTTTTTCCTGATATAACATTGTGCCATTACAAAACCTAGCGCTTGGCTAGTTATATTGCTTGTCAACTTGAGCGGGATGTTGGGCGGAGGGAGGAAACACCACAAAGAAATCAAAGACAGGAATGGCCTAGGCCAGAACAAGACTCTTGCCAAGGATCATGTCGTCTGTTGAGAAATCAGCTTCTTTCCTGAATGTTCCCCTGCCGAAGTCTAGGTTGTAGGAATCTGCAAGGCCTTCCACTAGGTCGAATTCGGGTTTCCACCCAAGCACGCTCTTGGCTTTGTCGATCGAAGCAAAGAAATGCTGCATTTTGATAACAAAATGAGGATACAGTGTTAAAGAAGGCTCCATATCATAAAGTGCATTATTCGCTTATTTCATGAATATCATAGGTTGTCCATCTAAGTTCGCACATTCTCAACTATGCAAATTATGTGTCAACATGTACCTGATCACGGAAGGGGAATGCCTTCTTCTTGCCAAAATCGAACTCCTTTGGATTATAGTGAATGATCTCAGGCTCAGGAAATCCACCAGCCTGTTGGAAGTAAAAACCAATAAACAATCAAATAATCATAAAAGGGAAAATTATTTAACATAACATCTAGGCATATCAGCCCAAACCCATAAGGTTTTTTTTTTCAACGCATTTGGATATATATTGGCAACAATTACCTTTGCACAGGCTTTTGCTAATCCATCAAAGGTGATATATTTGTCTCCAGATATGTTGAATACTTGTTTGCTGGCCTTCTCATTACCAAGAACCAGAACAAAAGCCCTCGCCAAGTCCTGGAATTGCAAAACCATATCATGTTGAAACCTTGCCCTCGCATTCCAATATATAGATCCTCTAGCTTTATGTCATTACAAGATATTCTTTGCTCAGGAAAATTATGTGCACTTTCTAAGCACATGTCATGTATGTTCTTAGAAATTGCTTCAGGATGCTTGAACCAATTTCACATTATTAACTATTTAAGTAGAACAACTTGTGAGAATGCTGAATTCTCTAGAAGCTTCCAAAATTGCCTCATTGCTTACTAAGGATGGGAGATTTCTAACCTTAACATGACCGAGTTGTGTTATTTGCAGTCCTGAGTTGGGAATTGGAATCGGGCGACCAGCTTTCAATCTGTGGAAGAACCACTCTTCAACAGGGTTGTAATTCAATGGTCCATAGATATAAACTGGCCTTAGAGAAGTCCAATTGACGCCCTTTGATACTAACAAGCTCTCTGTCTCTAGTTTCCCCTTGTGCCTGCTCTTTGGATCAACTGCATCAATCTATCATCAGGCACCAACAAGTTAGAAATGACACAAGAAATACTAATTTTTTGAGTAAATTACAGTAACCTTTCTTGAGGTTTGTAGAATGTCCACACTTGCCCCTATTTTCCAAAATGAGATTCATCCCTCCATTCCCACTCCTTTATAAGTTTTTTGGTTTTCCTGATTTTCCTTCTCGTCTAAATAGTCTGTTTACTAACCATCACCTGAGATGACTTTGGATCTCAATTTAACCCAAAAAGATAAAGAGTGGTGAATCATTTCTCGCTATCACACAAGTGGTTCTAGGAGCATATCCTTTTTATGGACTACAATCTAAGGAGGACGACCTTGTCATCTCTGAAAATGTAGACTGAGTTCCTGATATTTCCTCAAATATTGAGGGAGGTGAGAGAAATAACCAGAAAAGGGGGACAGAAAGAGAGACAAAGAAAACACAAAAGAAGAAAAGATTAAACAACTTCGCAGCAGTACGACAATCTAAGGCAAGAACTGAAGTCCTTGACTATTGCACATCCATGCTCACATTACTATTGTCATACTTGAGGCAGGGTCGGAAGTGTGCATGTGGGCTGAGCTGAGGTTGGAATCCTAAATTAGCAGGGAGCAGAGAAGGCGTTCATTTTTGTGAAGCTCCACCCAAGTCAAAAGCTTTGGCTAGCTTTAATAGTTTATAGTCCTGAAGAGGCCGAAGAGACCTTCATCTAAGAAGAACGCCATAAGTATGGGAATGTAGACATGGCGGGAAGATAGGCCTTCCCACTGAAACATACTAGGCTCCTTATCAATTCCCATTAAGTAAAGAGGTTTGTTGCCTTCGGTAATTTGATAATTGCTTATCACCCTCATTTTGTTTTTGCCTAAAACAATCTTTAACTTACCTCAAAATGGGGTAGTAAATCAGACTTGAGGTAAACACCGGCCGAAGAGCAGTAAATGTACCTGAGAACAAGTTAAATTTCAGATAACACAAAACGCAATTCTAACACCAAAGTGAAATCTTTGCATGGTTTTACTCTTCACCAAACCCAACGAATATAGGTTTTCAAAAGATGTACGTCAAAGGCATATCAAGTTATCTTTTTTTTTTTTTTTCTTTTTTCCAAAAATGTTGGTGATATATTCACCAAAGACTGCATGGTTTCTACACAAAACTAATCTTCGTTCTAACTAATGATTTGCTATATCCAGTAATCTGCATGTAAAAGATTAATGTTATCTATAATGAAACCCATAATAAATTTCCAGTTCGAAAATAATGAATTTCCAGGGTGCACATAGTGGACTTCAAATCAAATCCAGGACTAGTGTTAGACTTCTTTTTTATGTCTATTGGTCTATGCAGTTGTTTGAAGTGTTTGGTTAGTGCTTAGTGTTTACTAGTGTTCTTTGTGAATTGTTTGCCCAAATGATTCTGTTCGGTTTTCAATTGGTGATTGTATAGATTTTGAGCGATCAATATATTACTTACCAAAAATAAAATCCACGACTAGTGACACAGTACCAATGACCAACCAGAGTTCCCAGTGACAAGATTACATCTATGGTTAGTTAGACTGTGTGAATATCATCAACAAGCTGTTCGGAGCTTACTGTTCCAGCTTTGGCAATGCATCCAATATGGGCTCAACTTCATCTGCCTCTCGTCCTGCAAATAAGGCCAAATGTACAAAATATTTGAAGCTGAAGAGTAAGACATTGTGCTTCTGTGATCAAAGAGTTGTATCATAGTGGAAGAATGCAAATTGTGCAGTTCAAGAGTGCATAATAGTGGAAGAATGCAAATTGTGCAGTTCAAGAGTGCATAAATGAGATTGTGCACACCATTTATATCATAAACAACTTCAAAGCCTTCAGCTGAGAGACTCGATTTCACAAATTCAAAGTCCTTCCTGTCTCCTTTCAGATGCAAGATCTAGCATAACATACAGATTTAGCAACTATGCAGTAAGTAATTTATTATCCAAAAACACTACTAAAACCAGACCAGAAATTTACATTAAATTTCATATTGGCCAATAGAGCTTTCAATTCTGATAGATTACCTTGGAAGAAAAATCAGCAAAATCCTTGTCAGATTCACCAGGCAATTGTTGCGTGATGGGTGCTTTTCCTCTGGTAAATAATGTCACCTGCCCAAAGTTATACCTCAAATTTATTACGGTATCCAAGATGTCATTGAATATGAAGATAGCAAGTGGAAAAAAAAAAGGAATAACAACAACTAAAATTGTAATAAACCAACTAGAGGGGGAAACTACCTGGTGACCCTCTTTGACTAGGAGTCTTGATAAAAAGATGCCAATAAATCTGGTGCCACCCATTATAAGAATTTTCTTGGTGGCTGATGCGGAGACATGCAATGCTCCTTTCGGCTTCCATACCTTTCTTTTCAACTGTCACCAGAATTAGAAGGTAGGGAGAGAAAACTGATTACTTTGATGCATAAGGAGGTCGGATGAAGAGTATCACTACATTGACTGAAGTTTAAGATAAACCGGTTCTCTGTTTGTCAGTTTGTCTGGCTGATACAGGCTTGTGCCTTCACTATAATTGATGTCGTTAATATTTTAAGCTACATATTTCCTACTTCTTAAGGTTGAAAGAAACTTGGAAAGCATACCAGTGGTTCAAAATTGGGCTCAAAGTATGTGCCACGTTTTGAATGTGCTGCTGTTGTTTTGGGCTACATATTGAGTGTCTAAAGATAATAACTCCAAAATAGAGTTGCTTGTTTTCTAGTCAAACAAGCGGAGTTCCGGCAATATCCGGAAACTCAAAACTAAAAACACCAGACGATGTCAATACGCAATCCTCTCTCTCTACAATCTGATATACGTGTATATACAATACAGAAAGCGAACCCTTTCACCAAACACCCGCCTAGAGCAATAGAACATAAAAGCCTATTAATATGCGACCAATTGGACTTCTGGTATTATAACACGCCCATTTCTGGCTCTGCTTATTCGGATTCTTGAGATTTATATAGGTAGCGTCTATTTTAAGAAAAAAAATACTTAAATTTGGCAACTTAGATTATACAGACAAATGGGACTAGAGGAGAGGCATAAGGAGTGGGAGAACCTGAATTTGAGTCTGCAGTCTAGCCCCATTAAAGTCCGAAAAAGAGGCAGGGAGGATAGAAAAAGAAGGTTGCTTTTGTTGCAACACCACCAGCTTTGCCATGCCACTCTCTGTCCACCACCACCCGTTTGTCTTGGGTATGTTGGGACTGAAAATTTGAAGGATGTTTCTTTGCCCATCACCTCTTCTTTGGCTGTCTCTCGTTCTAGCAGTTAGGATAAGATAATGACCTCACTCACACTCACTTTGGTCGTTTCCTCAACCTCTCATTTAAATAAACGGCCTTTTTTTTTTAAAAAAAAGAGCAAACAAACTGCCATTGCCTCTTCTTCTGTTGCCTCTGTTTCACTTGAAAAAAGAGATACTGCCAAACCAGGGCCAACCCACTTGAGATGTCAAGGTATCCATTCCACATGTTTGAAAAAATGCCATATTATAGTCCCAAGCCCAATAGCTAGAGCTAAGATTAACCCAATGACAAAGTGCCTCAGCCCACGGAAAATCGAAGTGGCATTGTCAAACCCTTCGTTTGTAGTGTCAAAATTAGTGGTGTTCTCTTGACCCAAAAAGAATAATGTCTTTTCTTTTGGGCTCTTGTGTCAAAGAAATTCTAGGTCCAGACTGCAGCAATCGCCGGGGGGTGAAAAAATAGATACTTTTGTGATAGAAGTGTGACACTACCTTCCATGAACCATTTCTATTTGTAAGCGAATTCAGGACCTAATTTGAAAGGGACGACTCTTAAGATAAAATTAAAAAAAAAAAAATTTACGTCTAAAAAAAAATTTTTTTTATGCCTGTCCAATGGGTAGGCGGCCCCTACATCCACCACTATATTGTAATTGTTTTTTTTTTGTAAAAAAAAGGCCAGCATTATATGGCAAATACAATGTCTACTTAAGGCAAGATACATGCTCAGAGATTTTGATTTTTTATTATTGTTGTCTTAAGTTCACATTCTCTTATTTAAAGAGAATAGAAGTGAAAGTCACTAATAATGATTTTTTTTTTGGTAATTTAACTCACTTGAGAATGAGATTAACTTCGTTTGTTTCATCGTAAACAAAAATTCGAAATGTCCTTTCTCTACTTTTCGGTGTCTCGAGAGGTTGGTAAAATTTAGTCACTTAAAAATATAATCACTTAATTGTAAAATGAAGCATTATATATTAAATAAATGATTTCTTCTTTGAAAGAAGGAATCTAAGTTTCTATGTTTCATCTCTTCTTCTCCCACAACAATTTGAACTTGCACTCTCTCTTTTCTCTTGTTCTCGCCTCCAAGCTTTATATCTGTGATTATACATTCATAATTTTATGTATTTATTATTATTTTTATGACAAATATATTTATTCGATTCCGATACATATGTTATTTTTAATTCATCTCAAACTCATATTGAGAATTAAGTTTATTAATCATACAATATAACAGAAAATATAATGTGTATCAAATATTAAAAAGTGATTTTAGTGACTTCAAAAAACTTTTGAGTCTCAGTTGGACTATGATCATGTGCGAAACAAAATTGTTTTTCCATTAGAAATCAAACCGACTACACCAAAAATAACTTTGTTATTGATTGACCATACTAAAATTTGTATGTCAACGAGATCTTATTCAAACGATGGAGGATGTGATCGGTGGAAGGTGAGAATACCATTCCTAACCTACTAAATGGTTGTAGAGCTATTGAAGAAAAAATACACTCAAACTCTAGTTTTGATTTTTATTTTATTTTATTTTGTGATTAAAGACAATTAGCAACACAACTGTGCGCGAAGCTAAGATAAACTTGGTTTAGCTTGGTCGCATTAAAGGCTACTCACCACGACAAACTCTAAATACATGTAATAACTTTTCATCACATATATCATTTAAGTTACAAGTTTTATTGTTATAGAAAGTTGAATTAGAGTCGACCCCAAGCATGAATCGAACCATATGAATACCGGGTCTGACTAACTCATTGACCACTTTGTGAGTGCGGGAAGTTTTAAGAACTTTTTTTTGAGAAGGAGCACACCTCCATCGCTATGAGAAAGTATATATAAAGAATGCCTCTGGGGACTGATGAGATTTACTTGAATGACTAGCCGATAGATCTCTTATCTATCGAAATTTTTTGTGATACGATTGGCTCGATGACCGCAGTGCGCAGTAATGGAGATATGGATTTCGACGAAATGAAGTATTGGAGAGTATTAATATATATTTGTGGGTTTAGATGATATTAACAATCGTCATTCGGGGCTTCAAATTTGTTTCGCAATAATTGATACGTGTGATTCGGTTGTCGATTTCCGAATTCTCGATCCATTGTGGATACAATATTCTAATTGAGCATGGCTGTTGGAGCATTTCTGGCATACTGTAAGAGTAGAGTGTGAGAGATAGACGAACGGGAGATAACGCTTTGAAACGAGGAAAGTAACGCGATTTTCTGGTTGTTACACTGTAGAGAGAGCCAGATTTTGTACGTCATAGAAATCTCCGCGGATCTAAAATATATGTATATGCAAGAAAGAAAAGGGGGATCCATATAAACGAGTGTCTTTCTTGATTGAGTGTGCCAGCGTGATTGAGGGTTTTGGTTACCTTAAATTTTGCCTAGGGTTGTTTTCCTATCTCCCCCGTTCGAAAATCTATGTAATGAGGAGTAATGGACAAAGAAATTCTGAAACGCCCCCATATTACGGTATTCTCCTGCGAACTACGAAGGTGATTGGGGTGGCGGATAAAAAATCACGTCACGTGTTTGTTTGATTTTTGTGCAATGGTGATGGATGATTCTTATTCATAATTGATCTTTAATATTCTTAATAGGATATTTGATCCCACCCATTGAGGTTGAGGTACTTTGAATCGTACGTCCTTGGGTTATCTTTACGCTCGAGTTTAAGTCATAGAGTGATTGAATTTCTAATTGCTACGTTAAGGCGACTTAAGTGGTGTTTTCTTGTATAATAAAGACAGAGTTTCTCGAGATGATACTATAATTTCTTCGGAGGCAAACAAATTGACAAATCAGAGAAAGATAAGAAGAAAGATATTCATCCTTGAAAGAGTATTAAGTATATGAATAGAGATTGGAAGGACGATAATACACTCGGAGGCTTTTGTGCTTGATAGACTCGTGCCCGGTTTACTCCATTACTGTCATAAATATTATATCATTAGAATCGATCAATGGAAAATTAAGACAAAGTGATTCATACATAGTCGTTAAATGTAGATTTTTGCATGCGGGTCTAATATGCAATTACTTCTATTTCAAATTTTGATTCATTACTAGTTAAAACATTAATTAAGCTTTTCCTATAGATTGAAGGTAGAACTAAAGACTAGGGGTGGACGGCGTATACGGTTATGATTGTGATAGGGACTTGATACCTGGGCTTCACGACCCAAAGTATCCTTTGTGAAGTCACGGACATTAAGCCACCGATTAAATATGTATTGTGGGAAAAGAAGATCGCTTTCAGATTAGTTTGGAGTACGGGGGTGCAATTTACTTGTTAGTAATTGATTGTATTGTTATCGTATAGTTGTTAATCTTGGTTTGCACTTATACGTCAGCATCAGTTATTATGTAACAGTTGTCTATCGATTATGTTCAGAGTCATATCTTTTGTATTTTAGTCCTTTTTTCAGTTTGTATACTGTCCGAACGTTCTTGTGTTAATTAATTTTATGAAATGTTTTTTTTTTTTGGGGCGTCTCGTGCGTTGGTGTAATATAGAAGATTCTATTTCATCTGTGTCGACTTAATATGTTATACGATATTTTATTCATTTAATTATATTGTTGTATAATGTTAACGTTTTTTCTTTTTTTTTTGGTGGTTTGATTTTTAGACTATTATATTTTTTTCTATTCTTACTATGACTTTTATCTTTTTTGTATTGTGTTTCCTTCTCAGTTTTTTTTCGAATGAGTCTTGTCGTAAATTATAAAATTTTCATGTATCACATTATCTGAGATAGATGTTTACTATGTTTTAGTTAACGATACATTTTCACTTTGGTTCGTTATGTCATTTGTTTTGTGAGTTTTGTGATGGTTTTCATGCTTTTTATCGTTATAATTTTCGCGTGCATTTTTTTGTTGTGTTTCTTGTCTAGTGATGGCTGAGAGCCCGGACTATAGGCGCTCTTACTATCCGAGTTTTCGTAAGTGACAAGATATATGATCGTTCGAGAAGCACAGATACTGACTATAAGGTTTTTTTGGCACATTCCAGGTAGTCCTCTCTGTCTAGTGGGAGGGTAGACTACGCTGGAATACTCGGGTTGAAACATGGTCGTGAGCGATGGAGGTGGCTGTCCATGCTTTGTGTGCGTGCCGAGTAACGACTGAAATTAGAGGGATGCATTGGGCAATCGTGATAAGGTAATGTGGGTGCAGTATTCATGGTGCCACAAGTCTCATGCACAATTCAATGGTGGGACAATAAATACAGACTCTGAAAAGCCTTGGTATCTGTGGTGGACATGTTGTTTTTACGCCTAACTACAACAGTATGATTTTCAATAAGTTTCTTGCAATTAAAGCGGCTTGATCCAACGTAGAAATTCAAGAAGGAGGTACTGAAAAATTTCAGAATTGGGAGTAAATGTTTTACTAGCTTCAGTTACTTCCTATGCATAAGACAAAGAACACAAATAAAGTGCGGTATTAGCTCTTAAGAAAGCTTTGGGGACTGAAAGCATGCCAATTTTAGTTAATATAGGCGATACACTTTTTTTGTGGATCATATTTTAGTGTATTAGAATGCATAGGATAATTATGGTAGTATTCATAATCTACGAGAAGCTAGCTGGTTATATGACAGTGGACCGCTTAAACCCAGGAGTTTTATTAAATCTGATTTCGATGAAAAAGTTAAGATACCAGAATTTTAAAGGTTTTCTGTGGAATTCTGAATTGGTTGGGAATATATTGAGTAAAAAAAACAGAGTAATTGTTATAAGTTCTTAGATCATGTCCATGATGATACTTAGGAGGAAACGCGTCGGTGATCTCTGTTGCGCTAACTCAGAAAAAGGGAACACTATGAGTAAGTCGAGTCAGAGAATTACAAAAAAAAAGAAAGAAATATTTGATGGGTTAGAAATCAAAAGTTGCTTAATGTAATAATCGTTTTATGATTAATTGGATTGTTGAGCTCTTATTTTGCTTTGTTTTTTTTAGTTATTTTCTTATTTTTATTCTTTGTGTTATTTTTATTTTTCTTAATTATATATATATTTTGTATGAATTAATTAGTTCTTTTATTTTAATGAATATATTATTACGGTATTTTTGTATTTTGAAAGTTGTTTTTCAGAATGTTGTATTTTTTTTCTATTTTATTGTCTTTTTTTAGTTTTTTTTTTTTATTTCATTTTATTTTATTTTTTTTTATTGTATTTTTTTTTTTTTTTTTGATTATATTTTTGTTCATTGATTCATGTTTTTCTTTTATTTTATGTTGAATTTTATTTGATTTCCATATATTCTATTATGTGATTTGTGTTTATTTTTTTATATATAGTTTTTTTTTTTTTTTTCTCTATTTTTTTTTTTATTCATTATTTTTTTTTTTATCTTTGTGATTTTTAATTTAGTAAATTGATTTTTTTATATTTTTTTTACCGTAATAACTTGTTTTTTTTTAGTATTATTATATTTTTTTTAGTTAATTTGGGTTTATTTGTTATTTTTATGTTGTTGATGGTTATTATATTATTTTATTTTTATTTTATTTTATTATTGTTTTTTTTCTAATTTATTGAGATTCTGACCTTCTGTTTTGGCGGATTCTTTTTTTTTTTCTGCTTTTTTCGGAGGCATGTAAATGTACCATTAGATGTGCTGAGATAAATCTAGGTTATCCTGTCTGGATTACCGTATGATTAATAATTATTCCAGTTATTTAGACCATTTAATTAGTTTAACAACACCATATCCCACCCATCATCCACAAACCAGGGCAGTGTGGTTAGAGGCTTCATTATTTATATAAATTAATAGGACAGCATAGAAAAAAAGTATATCTGTGGTCACTATTTGTGACATTTGCCGTGTATAATCGTGAAGCACTAATGGTTCGTTCTTACGTAACAGGTAAGGAAATCATGGAGGTTTTTTGCTGAAAACGTTTCTGAAAGGTTAAAAAACGTCATCGAGGCCTTCTTAGCCCAAGACAACCCAGCTTCGGTCGACCTGGTCTCTCAAGCAAAGTCCCTTTCTGAAGCAGGAGACAGGCTTCTTCGGAGTATCAAAGTCAACCTGGTACGCTAGTATTCATATGTATTGACTACCTTTACTAAGGAGATTCCAACTTTATGCCACATAGCTTAGATATTTATCTAAATCAATCAGCTGAAGTCGTCCATTTCCTCCTGAACAGGAAGGATTGCTTTGGGAAAGACCTCAGATCAAATTCCTTAAATGCAGTACAGTGGAAAAGTCGCGATCCATAGAAGTACCAATAAGAGGAATGGAAATTGCCTTAACTTCCTTCGTTTCCCGCGGGGGCTGCAAGATAAATGGATAGTTCAGAGAATTTTAAGGAGTGAAAGTTGCAATTATGGGCAAAAATAGCAGAAGAGAAGTTTAGAAGAAAGCTTTATATGATTGCAACGGACATCGGAACAAAAGATGAACTTGATCTGGAGTTTCAGAAAAATAATCCCAACAAAGAGCTGCCTTTACTTCTCTGTAGCTGTTGAATCTCGGGAATGATGCAACCTTGTCAAAGATCCCGATAGATTAGATTGCACTAAGAATCCAGCAGTAGAAAATCCCTGATTTAGGAAAGAACCAATGAATAGATTCAGTATGGACTGGAGAAGTCTTGACCTGTTACCGACCAGCCAGAGTTTGGTTTTTGCCTTCAAGTGCTCACTTTCTCTAGGCCTTGCTGTGCTCTTGGGTTTGACATATGAAAGAAAATGGATATTGGTCAGGACTCCAATTGCCATCAGTTCGTAACAGGAAGACAAGCCACATTTACGCTTGCAAATGCTCGAGCACAAGGCACAGCAATGGGATCGGTCTACGGAATCCTCTGCAGCTACATCTTCCAACAACTTGGAGATTTCAGGTTCTTAGCTCTAATACCTTGGATAGTATTCACCAGTTTTCTAATGCACAACAGAATGTATGGCCAAGCCGGTGGAATTTCAGCAGTTATAGGGGCATCATTAATCTTAGGTAGGAAAAATTACGGCCGTCCAACTGAATTTGCCATTGCTAGAATCACAGAGGCATGCATTGGTTTAATTTGTTTCCTCGTAGTAGAGATTCTCTTGAATCCAACAAGAGCAGCAACTCTGGCCAAGACTGAACTTTCAGAGTCCTTGGGGGCACTTCAAGATTGGATTAACGACATGGTTCCTTGTTCCAGTGTGAAGAAAATGCCAGCTTCAACTTTGCTGGCACTGAGAGGAAAGCAGAACAAGCTGAAAACTCATATTACCCAATTAGAAAAGTCCATTGCAGAGGCAGAATTGGAACCTAATTTCTGGTTCTTACCTTTTCATGGCTCTTGTTATGGTAAGCTTCTTACATCTTTGTCAAAGATGGTAAACCTTCTCACTTTTGTGGCCTACCAAACAGAATTCCTCTCGAAAGTACCCGAAATATCCGGGTTTGATATAAAGGAGCTCCAAGAACACATGGACGATGATCTGGAGATATTCAAGAGCAAAGTTGGCTCTTCATTGAAATGCCTCCAAAAGTTGACTTCAATCAAGACCCTTGCAGCACTGGAGAAAGAGCTGCAAAAGAAAGTTGTGTCTAATGACATGGAGTTGGGAAAATCGGCAAATGCAAATGCATCGAGGCTGTTGTGTACAGATGAAAAAGAAGTTGAAATAATTATAAGTTCTTCCCTTCGGCTCTTGAACGAAGAAACTGACACGGTCTATGCTAAGGAAGGTGAGGAGAAGCGAAAGAGCCAAATAGTTCTTTGTTTGAGAGGCCTAGTCTTCTGCATCAATAGTTTGATAAGAGAAACAATGGAGATCGAGAAAGAAGTAAAAGAATTAGTCAAATGGGAGAATCCCTCAAGCCATGTGAATCTGAACGAAATTTCCTGTAAAATTCAATCTTTGCATACGTAAGATACATTTCCTACCTTCAATGTTTTGGTTGTAAATGCCATAATTAATAACTCAAAAAAGTCAAAAAAATTTAATGATAATGCCGGATTTTGGTCCGATCCAACTGATGGGCAATAGGCCGCTACCAAGACTTCTTTCGACTTTGATCCTGTGGAAATCCAATTTTATGTAGAGAATATTAGGTAGGGATATGAAAGAAAGTTGAAAGATCGCACAAATTTGGGCATTCAAATGGATTCCCCAGGGAGCAAGGCTGGTAGAATTTTCTGGAAATGTTGATGTTGTGTTACTACCAGATGATATTGTAAACTGCGATTTGTGATATAAAGTAGCAGTTAATTGGGAAAAAACAATCAAGCAGAATATCTTAATCCTTTTCCGGGTGAATTGGCATCGTCGATTACTCAATTATGAATAAACTTTTCAGTAAAAAGAAGTGAATTCCAACCATTCTTGTCTGCACTCCAACAGGGGAGAGAGAGAGAGAGAGAGTTTTCCGGAGTTGTTGAACCTCAGGGTTTGTTGGCGTAGAACATGAGCTAATGCGATTCTTTGTTGACTTCCTTAATTATTTTGGTACTGTTCTATAGCCACTTTTGTCATGGATTAGCCACGTAGGCTTGTTTGGAAAAGGATTTAAGTTTTAAGTTTTGGTTTTGGTTTTAAATTTTAAATTTCAAATTTTAAGATTAAAAATTTATAAGTTTGTTTGGTTGATTAAGATTTTGAATGATTTATGTTTTATTAAATTAAATTAATATTATTATTATGATATTCAAAAATAAAATAAAAAATATATAATTCAAAAATAAGTAAAAATGGTTTTATAAATATAAAAATTATAAAAATAGATAAAATATCAAACTAATACAAAATATGATACCAAATAAAAAGACAAGATAAAAATGGTGCAAAATTTATAAAACAAATAAAATTTTAATAAAAAAAATTAAAAAAAATTTAAAATTTTCAAAAATAAAAACTTAACAAAAAATATAATAATTATGAAAATTATTACAATCATTTAAAGCATCCAATGAGCTAACTTAAAAGTAACAAATAGTTGTACAATCGCGGTTCTAATTTATTATAAAACAACACAAATAACTAAGATGTTTTAATTATTTGTATTTTCTGAATAAATCAAGCTGTTGTAGTTATATAATGATAATAAATTTGATATAAATCAGAAGTGATTTGTAGTTATATAATTGTTTTAATAATTATATATTTGCTAATTATTGTTAAGTTTTTATTTTTGAAAATTTTAATCAATTTTTTGAAATTATATTTTTATTATTTTGTAAAATTTTATTTGTTTTATATAAATTTTGCACGATTTTTATCTTATCTTTTTAATTTTATCATTTTTTTATTAGTTTGATATTTTATCTATTTATTTATTTAAAAACCATTTTTACTTATTTTTTGATATTATTTTTTTCTATTTTTATTTTTTTTATATATATAATAATATTATTATTTATTTAATAAAACATAAATCATTCAAAATCTTTAAGCCAAACAAATCCTTACAAAAAATAATATTTTAATCTTAAAATTTAAAATTTAAAATCAAAACCAAAACTTAAACCCTTTTCTAAACAAGCCCTTATTAGCCTAATCTACAACTCCATTGATAGTTGACAGCATCCGTGCCCTACCCCGAACTCGACATGCACTGACAAGGTTTGTGTCCAATGGGCTCACGACTTTGCAAACGATGTTTTTTTGAAAAAAATTTGAGAATGTTGCGAAAATTAAGGTAGATTAAAGTTTTATTAGATTTTGAGGAAAAATAATGAAAATAGAATTTTATTTGTACTTATTATAATAAAAAGAAATAATTTAATTGTAAAAATAAAATGATTTTGATTTTTTTTTCTTAACTAAAATTTTGAATTAATTATGTTTATATTCAAAAATTCTTAATGTTTTGGATTATGACCTATGTGTTGTAAATTGATACTTTTAGAAATTTTTTATCCGAATTGTATAATACAATTGAGAGAGACAAACACAACCTTACACTATTTGATATTGCTCTTACTAAATTTCAAAAAATATATTTACAATAATTCATATGTATTTAACATTTGTTCTGTTTGCCTCTCCCCTCATTGCATCATCTGATTAATAAAAAATTATACATCTTGATCTGGTACCAAAATAACTGAAAAATAAAACTACACAGATTATTATTGCTAGCTAAGCTTTTCAAAATTTTGAAGTGATTAAAATTTTAAAAGTATGGAATAGGTGAAAAGTGAAGATAATTAATGAAAAAATAAAGAGAAAAAAGATTTGACTTAATATTAAAGTAGAAAAATGATTTGATAAAGAGAAAAATATTATTTTATAATTTTTTTTAATTAGGCCAAAATTTTGGGTGGCACTCAAACACCACTCAGGCTTTCAGTGGCTAAAATAGCTAAAGGAAGTCTTCATCATTGAGAGGGATGTTCATTTTATAAAGAATTCTAAGATTTTTAAGATTTTTGATAAAATTATAAATATTTATATAGATTAGAGTTTTATAATTTTTGTGTAAAAAGTTAGTAAAAGTTTAAAGATATTTAATTTTTATTGAAATTTGTAAAAAATGTAGAGATAATTTGATGTAATTTTTTAATAAAAAAATATTGAGTTTGATAAAAAAAATATAGAGAGAGAAGATTTGTTAAAATTTATTTTTTAAAAGATATAAAAATTTGTGTCAAAAATTGTTGAAGTTTGTATACAAGTTATTGATGTTTGTGTTAGATTTTGAAATTTTAATGTCATTTTATAAATTTATGAAATAGAATACTTTTGCAAAGTAACACACTTAATAGGACCGCGTAGATATGTGAGAGACTACTTTCACAAGTCTCAAGACCAATAACATAGAGCCAGGACAAAAAAAAATACATAAATGGAAAAAACAGAAACAGGAATGCTCAGGGGCACTTCAAGAATGCTTCCGAGGCATGTTTCTTCGGCCATAAAAGAACACGCGCTCTCTTCAATTTTCGACATAGAGATAAGAGTACAAGGACGTAAAATCCCAAGTCACTTAATGAGAGAGGTTGATACGCAAGAACAAATAAAAGAACAGAATACCTAATCTCTTGGCCAACTCTATTCATAGAATCTTCATATCAAGTTACATATCCACCACCCATAAGAAGTAGCATCAGGCGATGAGTCCCAAATGGAGACCAGAAGGTGACCCAGAAATTTTCAGGATTCAACCAGATCACTAATCATAAAACTCAAAAACGCCTTACATATCCTCAAAATCAGTTGTGATTTGGTTAGAGTAAGGACAACTGCAAAAGCCTAATCCTCGTTGGAAGAATAAGGAAGGTCATGGTTCTTTCCTGTCCTATGTACAAATTGGATGAAGGTAGAGATGGGACGTCAGATCTCCTAAGCTAAGAGAGTCAAGAACGATCCTAGCTAATTCATTTGACAGTCTGTAAAATAATAGTCTTACTCTAACCTTCCTTAATGATTCACATTCATTGGGATACATCTGGGATTCTCACACAACATAGTTGCCACCACTCCCAGAAACACACAGCTACCACGAGCCAACAACATGAGCTTTGGACCCATTATCAGTATCTCAACAATCACAATTAACAGCATCCCCAAACTTCTTGCAGTAAATTGTACGCATACGCATAGCAAGAACTATTACTGACAGGAAGCTCTGTAGAAGCACCATTTCATCTAAATATTCAAATATGACAAACAGTTGCGAAGCAAAGGATTTTGACTACATCAAGTTATACCCATTTATGAAAGAGCTCAGTGTACAAAACTAGCAAGACATCTTACTACAAACATGAATATCAGATAAAACCTTAGTTGCCTTCATATTTAGGGTCAGCCATCACGTAATGATATGCTATCACCAGTGCAAAAACGAAGACACCAAGGAAATTGGCAAAGAACCCGAGGTCTTGATCATCAAACATCTGTTAACATAGCATGCAAAAACATCAAATTAGACCCCCCAATATCATGATATCATTTCTCATTCTTGTTAAACAGGAACCCCTAGAAGTAAACAAAATCCATTAGCAGAAGCTACATCAAGCTCAAAAATATAATTCCCACAAGCAACCAAACAAAACAAGTATTTCTGAGAGAGTTGATTTCTCGGGGCCAATTACCAGAATCTGTGGAAGTAAGGTGGTTCCCATTAGGGCTGGATAGTGGTATGTCAATGGCGATTTCGCCAAAAACCATCACTGCCAATACTAAGTGCAGTGAAGGTTTTTGGCCACCACTGCCTAATACCAAAAACCAGCAATTTCAAGGTGCCTATTTAGAAGTAGCAGTTGGGCAGTAACCACTTAACCGCTGGGCTGTTTGGGCTGAAATTTTGGCCACCTTTTTGGGCCACTTAAGTGAATTTTTTTTTTGTTATTTGGAGTTTTCTGGGTCTTTTTTGGCTGTTTGGGCCTGGATTTTTGCCCTCTTAAGGCCCTTATTTGTGGCATTTTTTGAGAGTATTTTTTTAATGCAAGTCTAACTGTCCAAGTTTCCAAGTAATCAAATCTCCAAGTACAGAATAAAATCATCCAAGCGAAACATGTACTAAAATTATCTGACTTCATCACCTTCCACAGCCAATCATGCACTAAAATCATCCAGCCATATCCTAACCACAACAATAAATTTCTTTTAAAACCAAAGCTTGATCTACAATTATCTCCATTATATTGCTACACTAAAAGGGAGTTGTTTATAACATAAAGTGATGTAGTTGTCTCTGTACATATAATATTCTGGTTAGCAGCTAAAACAGGAAAAAAAAGGTTTTTCACATACAAAAATATTGTGAAAGAGAGTTTGAAACAACTAGACAAAAACAAATCATTCCACTTACACCAAACCTGGGCCCAATATTAGAATTAAACAATAATAAATCGCAATTAGACAACAAATTTTTGGCCTAAATACCAAGAAACCCTATATACCAAGCACCAACCCTTAGCCAAAAATCAGCATTCAATTTCAAAAATAACAAATCACAATGAAATAACAAAATTCCGGCCCACCAAACCCTATATGCGCTCTGAAACAAGAAAGCCCTAGGTACAAACCGTGAGCCTAAATGGAAACTCAATTTTCCGCCTAGTAATTACAAAACCCTATATATGGTCTCCGAAACGAAGAAAAACCTAACACAACAGATCATGATGCAACAGAAATCGAAAGAAGTTACACAGAAATAGCAACGCCCAATTTCAGCCTACAAAAAACCCTAGCTTCACAACGCTAAATCCAAGCCATGAAAGATTCTAGACAGAACACAATCTCAACAATAAATGAAGTGAGCCAATTAAAAAAAATGAGGATCAAATCATCAAACACAGCAAAGAGGAGAAACTTGAGCAGTGCTGCGAGTGTGGTGAGAGGTGGAACAAAAAGCTGGAACCGTGTTTACCGTGACCGGAGCTGCGGCCGCGGTGGCGGCTAAAACTGCCGATGAAAGGAGCTGCGCGACTGAGAAAGAGGGATCTGGGCTCAGTCAGAGAGCGAGGAACTGGGGTATCGAGGAAGGGGAAAAGGGCTTCATCACTTTGGTTATTAGGACCCTAAAACGGGGTCGTTTGACTAAAAACAAATACGAGGCCGTCTATTATTTTGAATTTTTTTAAATAGTGGACCGTTTTACTCAAATTCTCAATCTTGTAAAATTAGCAAGATCTATGCACAACTGGACCTTTAAATATAAATCATATGCACATAGTTTGCAATTGGGAATTCAAATGGACAAGAAAATTACAAAAAACAAAAAAAAACGTGGTTGTAATATTGCAATTTGATGATGTCAAAAATCACCAATAACTGGAGCCGATCAGACTTGAAAATGGGCAAAGAGAGGGTCGGCGTTGGGCGTGAAAGCTCTGATGCCTAAGTCAGATCTCAAGAATAGTTGAGTATTAGAAGAGCGATTAATTTTATTTTATTACAAAAAACAAAAACAAAAACATAGTTGTAATATTACAGTTTGATGATGCCAAAAATCACCAATAGCCGGAGCCAATCAGACCTGAAAATGGGCAAAGAGAGGAGCGGTGTTGGGCGTGGAAGCTCCGATGCTTAAATCAGATCTCAAGAATAGTTGAGTATTAGAAGAGCGATTAAAGCATGAGACAATATGTAGGAGAGTACTTGGCTATTTATATGGGGGGTGCCATAGTATCAAAGGAAGTTTAATGGTATGGGTTTCAGGACTCCTTATCTTACCTAGAATCCCCTAGAGTCCTGAAGCCTCTTTGATCCTTATCTTTCTTGGAGTCCTAGAAAGATTAACTTACACTTATGTGGGGAGGGCCTAGAATGCGCCTATGGCTATGGTGAAAGGGTCCTCAGTGATGATGACATGGGCCGTGATAGGCATGGGGGAGGATAGGTGCCAGATGAGGCGGCATTGGACACATGGGCACCCTTGACACGCCCACGCGTGCGCAGCAAGAGCACCACAGCTATGCCATGGATCAGCAGTGCGTGCAAGCTCAGCGCCCTAGCAACCCTGACAAGGCACAGCAACACCCATGCTGGCATGCCAGCCAGCCGGCCACAGATATGCCATGACAGCCATGGCCTTGCCATGACACGGTGCCACAGCAAGTCCTTGGCCCAGCAAGCCAAGCAAGCACAGAGCCAACAACAAAGGAGTGTCATTACACCAAATGGCCACCACCAAGGGCAGACCACCACCACCCTACCGATGCTAGGGTGGGGAAAGGAAGAGGAAGGGCCACAGAGTCGAAGAGCACCACCACCCATGGACGTGCAAGCAGCGGCGGCGGCGCTGTGGAGGCGACGGACGACGGCATCTATGAGGCATCTTAGGGATTAGTTTCCTTTCTTGTTGAAATTGAATAAATCATATCTTCTAGATTAGGGATCCTTTCCTAAACTCTAGAAGATTTTTTCCTTTGAGTTTATGTTATACTAGGCATGTAATATCAAATCTACTTGATTGAAGGGATTGATTCCTAAAGATCGGTGATTTGATTTAGATTTGATTTAATTGTGATTGTGATTTGATTCCATTAGGGTTTGTAAGCACCTAAGGATGTCTATATAAACACCTTAGGTGCGTTAGAGTTGATCATTCAGAATATTCAGAGTAGTAGAGTCTTGAAGAGCCTGAGTGCTTTTAGGAGAGAATTTTGGCCAAGCATAGGCACGTATATGCTAAGTCAGTTTCAAGGCTAATAACCTTGTTACTTGGGATTCATTTTAGGCTAACAACCTAGTTTGGGTACCCGTTCTTGGGCTAATTAAACCCTTGATCGGGATTGTTCTTGTGTTCTTGTGTTCTTGGGCTAATTAACCCTTAACCACGATCATCATTCTTCATAATAATATCTTGAGAGTTCTCTATTTGTGTTGTTAGATCCTATAATTCAGCTCGTGTGTTGCCAAGAACGGTTTAGGGTGATCACGTTTGAATCAATTGGCGGGAGTTGGTGTTGTTAAGGCAGCTTAGACTAGGGTCCCTAACACATGGACCATATTGCATATGGGCTCATGTCTTTCTAATGGGCTGGGCCAGTCATATTATGGCCCATCAGTAGTTCCCCCTTCAAATCAGATTGGATCAACCAGGATTTTTCAGACCAATTTTTGTTGGACTGCCCTACAGCTCAGCGGTGGCAGCCCAAAATATGAAAGGGGCCTCAAATCATGGGTTTCGAATTACAGGGTCTAGATCCCGTCTACCTCTATCGGTGTTCCTGGGGTTTGTGGGTTCACGGGCTACTGCAAGTACCTATATATGATTTGTTCATGGGCGTCTTCGTTGTGGTGGGTCTTGTATTATTTTCGTTGAGCCAAATGAGACCTCGTCATCTCGAGCGAGGGTCATTCTAGTCTTCATATGTTGTTCATAGGTAGTGTCGAGTAAGACCAATCCTCTGGTGTAGGGATGTCTCTTGGTATTGTAGCGTTAACCAGTCTTCTGGTATGGAGGTGCCCTTGGTACTTTGGAGTCAAACCAGTTCTTTGGTGTGAAGGTGCCCTTAGCATTATGAAGTCAAACCAGTCCTCTGATGTGGAGGTGTCCTTGGTGTTACGGAGTCACACTTGTTCTCTGGTGTAATGATGTTCTTGGCCCTGTAAGACCAACAATTTGTTAGGGTTGGGGCACAGGACGCTGAGACCAATTTGCTGGCATAGGCACAGGTCATTGAGGCCAATTCACTAATGTAAGGTTGTCGTGGCACAAGCTGCTAAGGCCAATTTGTTGATGTAGGGGTGCCTATGGCACAAGCCGCTAAAGCCAATTTGATGATGCAAGGGTGCTCGTGGCACAAGCCGCTAGGACCAATTTGCTGATGTATGGCTCGCTAAGACCAATGGGTGCTTATAGCACAAGTGAGTTAGACCAGCCGTGCGAGTAGTTTCGATCACGGAAGTGCTCACTAGGGTCACTGAGACCAAGGGGTGCCCTTGGCATTGTATCATTAAAGGTGCTCTTGGCACTATCGTTTCATAATGTTCTTAGCACTGTAATATTAAGGGTGCTCTTGTAACGTCAAGGTGCACTCGACACTATAATATAACATTAAGGGTGCTCTTGGCACTGTATCATTTGGGACTTGTAACATCATGCTGCTTCGCACTGTAACATTAAGAGTGCCTGTGCGGGTGAGTTAGACAGCCATGCGGAGTGTTTGTTCGAGAGTACTCACTAGGGTCGTCGAGACCAAGGGTCGTTGAGACCAGGGGGTGCCTGTGGCACGGGTGAGTTAGACCAGCCGTGTAGGGGTGTTTCTCGTCACAAGGGTACTAACTAGGGTTACTGAGAGCAAGCGTCGCTGAAACCAGGGGGTGCTTGTGGCATCAGTGAGTTCGACCAGCCGTGCGGGGTTGTTCCCATCACAGGGGTACTCACTAGGGTCGTCGAGACTAGGGGTTACTGAGACTAGGGGTGCCTATGGCACGGGTGATTTAAACCAGCCGTGTGGGGTGTTCCTGTCACAGGGGTACTCACTAGGGTCGCTGAGACCAGGGGTACTTGTGGTACAAGTGAGTTAGACTAGCCGTGCGGGGTGTTCCCGTCACAAGAGTACTCACTAGGGTCGCCGAGACCAGGGGTTGCTAAGACCAGGAGTGCCTGTGGCACAGGTGAGTTAGACCAGCCGTGTGGGGTGTTCCCGTCACAGGGATACTGTCACACCCCGTGCAAGTACTTACCCCCTAGGCTGTTATAGTAATAGAATGCACACAAATAGAGAAAGTAAGTACAAAAGTGGAAGCTGTCTACAGCTTTCCATCCTATAACAACAGATGATAACTGAATGTACAAAATCTACCTTAAAAACAAAACGACTACTGATATCTAATCAACCCTTGACTCCTTGTCGAAGGTTAGGTCTATAATTTCATTTTTCCCTATATGTCAAACAGAAATGTCGGGTCCAACTCAACTAGTTCGAAATCCTCAACTACGGGAACTGGGGCTGTCGAAGGCTCCTTAAGGTACCATTGGGGCTCGTACTCCACATAAACTTCAAATGCGTTAGTAAAAAATGTCCAAATCGTCATCACTAGAATATATGGGTCAACATCCAAAAACTCCTCACTCATAAAGGTCAACATCTGTTACGTCCAGGGCCCACAGCCAGAGCGGTACATACAAGAAAATTACACATATAAAGGTGTGAGTCTTACTGACTCAGTAAGGGGAAAAATGGAACATGTTATAAGCAGGAGCATAATAAAGCTAAGCATTGATAACCATAACAAGATAACAGTGTATACTCGATGCAATGCAAGGATGATGCATCTATTCCATGTCCTTTCACTTTCTTTTCTCTTTTTTCATTCTTTCTTTCTTTTTCTTTTTTCTTTTCTTTTCGGTCATCAAAGGTGTCCTTTAGTCTCTCTGTTTAACCCTTCAGAGTCTGGGTTGTGCGTCCCTCCTCTCCTTTAGGACTGTCCCGTGCCCGGCACTAAGACCCTATCCAGCGTATATTGTTTCACGCCAGGGATACCAACCACTCCTTTCAGTGATGGCTTGCACTATATCCACTGTTGTGATCGGTACCATCACCCTGTCATCGGACCACCTCTGGGTATGGTTTCAATTTCATTTCTGTCATTTTGTTATTAGATTTTCTACACCCATGACATGACTCATGACAGGATGATGTAACATGTATCATATGCTTTATTAATAATCACTTAACTCAAATGAGCAATGATTTCATGGATCAAATGTCATATAAAATAAAACAACTACAATGCATAGTAACTTTTCTTAATCCATAAGTGACCAGGTCTAAGCTTCTGAAAGGTTCACAGGCCTAAGTTTTCATTTCATGCTCATACAACCTAACTGTTAATAGGCAAGTCCAACACTTATATTAAGTTATTTTTTTTATTGCTAAACCCAATAAGGACTGGTTATATTTAAAAGAAAGGATTTTAGGGCTCTTGAGTATATTTAAAAGAAAATTATCCCTGGCATTTTATAAAAAAAACACTTTTCGGGCATGTTTATAAAAAATCTCCCTGGACATGCTTGTTAAAAACTTCCCAGGTAGATAGCAAAGGCTCTCCGGGCACGTTTTAGTAAAAATAGGTCCCCGGGCATTATATAAAACTCTCCTCCCGGGCATGATTGTAAAATTTCTCGGTCATATAAAGTCTCCCCAAGCATTTTGTTTCTTGAAAACTTCCGGGCAAAAGTAAAACAAAATAGTCTCCCGGGCATTTTTCTTAAACTCTTCTCGATATTGAAACAAAAGTTTTTTCCGAGCATGAAAAACATTTTCTTGGAAAAACAAGTCCTTTCCAGGCATGTAAAACAAAGCGTTCAAAAAACATAGCTTCCTCGGGCATGAAATAAAAAGCCTAGACATGTAAAAATAAAGCTTGCCCATATAAAAATAAAACCTTTTGTTCAAAAGTCAAGTCTGGCCTCAGGTAGTCCCCCAACTTCTTTTAGCCCTTTCTCTTATAAGCCCTTCGCATATTTTTCTTTGGTTTAGATCCAACACAGTGATAAGATTGGGTTACTTGTCTTTTCTTATCTCATAACAAGACAAAAGTCACATGTTTTAGGCACAATCCGAACACATTCCCAATACCCCTATTTAAGACAAACTCTACACCCTTACCTTAGCTCGTTGATGTACTGCGTTCTAAGACACCTAAAAATAGCAAGACACATGTTAGGAAAAGAAAAGACAAAAACTGAGGGAAAGAAAAGTACAGGCCGAAATACCTCACGTTTTCCCAACTTCCTCGTACTCTCCTCCCTTTTTCTTTGGTCTTTTCCTCCTCTTATCTTTCAATCAATCTCTTTGTTCACCAGATGGTTCACGTCGCTTTCCCTCTCTTTCTTTCTAAGTCAAAGACAGTTTCTTCTAATGTCGTACAGTTCAATCTCCTTTTCTCTCACTCTCTAATGACCAAAACACGTAAATAAACTTACCTTTCTTACGGTTCTTACCCCTGGCCAGTCTACATACTCTAGGCTAGGTCGTAGAGAAAATCAGCGGAAGATTAAGGCATGGCCAATCACAAGCAGCCACCTACCCGTCTCACAGATCACGTATCTATTCATAATTAGCACATTAACCACATTCACTTATGCGCCAATGAGAAAGCACCTAAGAGGTTAGGTAAAATATGGTAAGGATGCATTTAATGTCCACCACATGGTTAAGACACGTAGAAAAAGTAAACTTAAAAAGGGAACTCGGGTATAAGGGCTTAGTCAACCCGCATGACAACAAGCCCCGGACTTATGCTAAAAGATCCCGAGTCCAGGTCTCCCGAGTAGTGCTCGGGTGTCACAGCTCCCGGGCATGCTGCTCTCGGTAAGCCTGAGACTTGTCCCCCCCTGGGTTCTTCCTACTCGGTGACCCCGACCTCAAGCTTAAGTACCTCGGAAATTTTTTTCCCCGGACATATAACCTACTGGCCTCGGGAAAGTCCCCCCCTCCCCGGGCCTGCACTAATTACCCCGGGTCACTAAACACCTGCCCTGGCCAATCTCTAGTAAAAGCAAACACAAGGAAAATGTCACATGGGACAACGATAACTATTATAACTTATACATAAACACTATAAGTGAGTCAAAAATTGATATATATATATATATATATATATATTATATATAGAGTGTGCATACAGACTTAGTAAACAGTAGATCAAACAAGATAGGGGTGTTACAAGTACTCACTAGGGTCATTGAGACCAAAGGTCGTTGAGACCAGGGGGTGCCTATGGCACGGTGGTTGAGTTGAGACCGCTTTTTTGGTGTAGAGGTGCAAGTGGCACAATGGTTGAGTTAAGACCACTTTGTTGGTGTAGAGGTGCTTGTGATACAATGGTTGAGTTGAGACCACGTTGTTGGTGTAGGAGTGCCCATAATACTAGTACTTCCGTGGCGCCTTTGGCACTTTGTAGAGAACGATTAGGTGCCTGAATTATCAGATCATAAAATAAAACTAAAAGGTTGTTATATTAGATAAGATGAAACAAGATTATATTTTAAGAGAAAACAAAATTATCTAGTTTGATAAAGAGATATTATCAATTAGCTGATAAAATTAAATCCGTGCAAGTCTTGCTCAATTCCCACAAAGAGTTCTTCCTGCATGTTTGACTTCAAACTTGTCATATCTAGATTCGTTGCTTTACATAGAGTAGGAGTAAATGTAGAGCACTAGAAAATTTCACCAAATAACCTGTTTGACTTGGCGTAAAGATGTGTTCCTTCAGCTATAACTTTCAGAAGAAAAGAAACTTGAGTTACAAAACTTTCGATTAAACATTTGAATTCAAAAGAATTCAAGAGACGGATGCTACTCTTCAATTATATATATATGTGTGTGTGTGAAAGAGAGAGAGAGGGGAGAGAGAGAAAGCCACGAATCATTTTGAAGTTTTGTGATTTTTTACAGTCGCGTAGCATTACATCCTCACAAACACTTCTTGTCTTGTTTTTGGCTGAGGTTCTCCCGAAATACTCAGACTCTCTCTTTTGTTTATAATATTGTGTGCACATGTGCTTTGTCCTTTTTTTTTTTTTTTATTCCATGAAAGTACATCTGCAATTCGGAGACGGAGGCAACTCTTCAATTAATTCGGAAGAAAAGAAACCAAAACCTAAAAGAATTGCAAGAAGGTCAAAACAAATAACAATTATAATAATAATAAAAAAAAAGCACAATCCGATGGTGGACAATAGATCCGAAGACCAATGAAACCCCAACTCCTCGTCCAGGTCCTAATTCACGCGAGCAACAAATGAAAGCCTATACTGCTACCACTTGAAATCAATTTCCCAAACAACACACAATACTGTGAGAAAACCGGCACCAATATATTGAATAAGATCCTATTCTTTAAAGAAGAAATGGCCCTGAGAAAGATTGAGAACGGATGCAAGAAACGCTAATATGTAGCGTATAAAATCTTCCCTGTAAACGATCTACGATATATGAAAAGAAAATCCAAATTAGTCATAAAGATGATAGGAATCCTCTACTGGCGATGCATCAAAACCAAAAACAAAGAATATCTTCCTTGAGAAGATCATCTCAAAAGGATGATCTGAATTCTCTACCAACATGTTCCCACGTAAACATGATAAATAAGGGATACAAGGGAGATGGCGGAAAGATGTGGTGAGCGTGCATTGTTTGGAGGAGGTTTTTTTTCGAGAATTTTCATGGATGGCGGCAACTGATGATGTCAAAAATTGCTAATAGCTAGAGTCAATCAGACTTGAAAAGGGACAAAGAGAAGACAGTGTCGGGCGTGGAAGCTCCGATGCTTAAATCAATTTTAAGAATAGTCGAGTATTAGAATAGTGATTAAAGCATAAGAAAATATGAAGGGGAGTATCTAGCTATTTATATGGGGATCTAAAGTTACAAATAGAGTTTAATGGTATGGGCTTCAGGACTCTTTATCTTACCTATAGTCATGAGTCTCTTATATCCTTATCTTTCTTAGAGTATTGTAGAGATTAACTTACACTTATATGCGTTAAGGGCTTAAAATGCGCTTGTGACCGTAGACAGAATTGTAGATAGGCTCATATTTTTCTAATGAGCTAGGCCAGTTATATTATAGCTCATCACAGTTTATACTTCACTAACCACGGACCATTATTCATTTTACAAACTTTAATAAACTTTTATACACTCTAGCAACTATTCACAAATTCTAACACATTTTTCACAAACCTAATAAAAATAAAAATGTCACACCGTTTAAACAAACTCTCTAATTTAACCTACACTATCTCTAATAAAAAATTTTAACAGAAAATTCTTTTACCTGTCCAAACAATCGAAAAAAAAACGTTTGATGAGACAATATTTTGTCGGAGAAAAATTCCCTTGTCTAGCCAAACATGCCTGCCAGCCTTTTTCTTTTGCAGTGGTACTTTTCTTGCGTGTACCGAAACTGTAAACTTTGAAATTGGCTTTAAAAAACCTCCCAGATTCCAAATCCCATCAGACCAAACCACACTCTTCTATCCTCTCACGTCTTCCCGATCAAACCCTAGGTTTTGGTAAAATTGTATAACACGGCAGAATTTAGACTTATTCCGAAAAAACGGAAGGAAAAGATACGCAACAATTTAAATATCCAAAACTAGATTTGGCGGTTCTAGTTCCAGGTTTCTCTCTGTTTGTTTTTCGGATTGGTATGTAAATTTGAATAAATAACAACAGGGTTTTATCTGGAGAAGACGGAGGGTTTACGTGGCGATGTCTGCTGGGATTTGTAGGAAGCGTGTCGGATTCGAAGAGATCTTCGGATCTTCGTCTCCGCCGTCGTGCTCTGCGTCTAAGAGACCTAGGTGGTCAGGGTTAGGATCAGATTTTGGATCCTTGTCCGAGGACCCTCTGTCAGATTTGCTCCAAATGTTCCCCGATTTGGACCCTGAGGTGCCATTTCTGTTATTTAGTACACGCCATGTCATTTCTTTTCATCTAATCAACTTCACACGTAAATTTATTTGTTCAAGAAAAGACATCAGAGGGAGTTGGTTTGATCTAATGAGTAGTATTATGCTTTGGTCTGGTGTATGAATATCGTTTCCTTAGTTATAAAATGGATTCCACTCTGCCGACTTATTCTGTTCATTTCGTTTGAGGGCTTTTATCACTCCCTAATAAAAAAGAACCTGTATTACCAGTGGTTTTCTGGGTTCTTGATGTTAGTTAGCGAAAGTGCTTACTACATTGGTTGCATTTTCCATTTCTTGTAATTTTGATGTCCGAAAACATGCAATTAGCACATGTATTATATATATATATAGAGAGAGAGAGAGAGAGAGAGTCTCTTGATGTTGAGATTTAATTGTCTGATTATTTTCTTTTGTTTGTATTAGTTGATAGAAATGGTTTGTAGAAATCACAATAATAGGATTGAAGATGTTATCAACAGTCTACGAGCTCTCTCCTTCCCTGATCTTACTGCAAGAAATAAATCACAATGCTTTGATTCCACAATTTTCGCGAACGGTGCTCATGTTTCTGGTCAAAGCACATGTAAGTTGCTTGTTATGCTTCCCTCGATGACTTTTTTTCTGCATTGGATATTTAATGTCCCAAATGTATCTGCCATAGGCTTAGACCACTTTGCCTTGCTTTGCATTTGTAACCAGGCAGTCAAATGTTGGATCAGAGAGTTGAAGATGTAAAGGACATGGGGTCAACCGTTGATTGCAGAAATACAGTGGAGCAGTTTGTGTATGAGATGATGAGTGCAACAGATGTTAATGATGCGAGGGGCCGTGCTGCCAGGATTCTAGAGGATTTTGAACTAAGTGTAACTCCCCCTTCAAGGGTAACAAAGGAGGTAATCCTGGGCTTAGTTATGATTTATATAGTTCTCTTGGTAGGAATACAAAATTTCCCCCCCATGCAAAATAAGAAATGGTTCCAATTATGTAAATCTACCTCATTGCTTGTCTTCATGGAGCAGCTGGAGCATGCTTCTCTAAAGGAGCATTTTCAGAGCTTGTTAAATGACAATCAGATCTTAAAGAGAGCAGTTGCCATCCAGCATGAACGCACTTTGGAGCAAGAAGAGAGGATGAAGGGAGTGGAACAGCTGAAGCATGTGTTAAGCCAGTATCAAGAAAAAGTTCGAAGTTTAGAGGTGATCTTCTTTTTCATTGTCATTTCTACATTTTCGTTAGGTATCCACTTTACATGTGGAACTCCAAGACACACCTGCTTCTAACTTTGTGGTTTAAGTAACGTCCTAGCACCTAATATTGATTACTGGGGGCTTTGTTACGATGGTTATTTCTGATCTTTAGGAGCATAACACTTGTTGTCTTGGAAAATGTAATCAGAAGGTTCAGGACTGGACCAATTGTGCAATATTGTCCATAGGGCTTGTTTCCCTGACTGACAACTTTGAGATTTGAAACAAAAATAGTGTTTTTGGCTTGAGACTAAACATGTGATGGGTACAAATTAGTATGCCGATTCTACGACTTCCAAGTTAATAAGTAGAACGCTTATATGGGGATGATCATATTACTGTGGTGACTAAAAGATTGCGACTGTTTTTCCTTGTTTTGATACAGCTGACCAACTACAGCTTGAAGCTTGATCTACAAAGGGCGCAAGGGGGGTTTCACGCAGACATATACTAAAGTACCTTATGTACTACTATGGCGATTGAGATTTTTTTTTTTTTAGGATCACAAAGCAGTATTGAACATCATTAGGATCTACGCAGTATGGTCTGAATTTAGCCATACTGTGTAAATCCAGGCCTTGTACGACTTGTAGCAAGTTTGTGTGGAAGTTCCATTATAGGAAATTAATGGTTCGGCATGATGCAACTTCTCAAAATGGACAGCTTCTCCTTACGATTCCATTATAAATTTTAGCCCGTAGATCATGTTAGTTTTTGCCTGGTTGAAGAAACTAGCGGATAATATTTGTTCTGTTTTTTTTTGCATAAACAAATGTTTTGGTAACCTGGGTCCGCAGTTAAAACAGGGGAGGGAATAATGCTCTGAGGAATCATGTGAATTCTGTATCGTTTTAGCAATGGTGTGCTTGAGAGTATTCTTAACAGCTTCTTCAAATTTAGCTCTCTACTTTAACTGAAAAATACACTTCTATTTTAACCATCAACTTTTTAAAAACACTCCTTGCAGCTTCTCTATTTTAACGATCTATTTTTTACTATTCTATTTAAATATTACTTTTCAAAGATTTCTTTATTCTTTCTCTAATATTTATATTTTTAAATATTTGTTTTTAAGGATATGGGAGGAAGAAAAGAAAAAATAAATTAAATAAAAGAGAGAGAGAACGTGAGATTTGGAGGAGGAAAAGAAAAAAAAATATAAAATAAAAGAGAGGGAAAGCATGAGAGAAGAAAAAAAAGAAAAATAGATAGTAATATTTTAAGATAAGTGGAGTGAATAGTAGTTTCTAAAAATAGAGAATTACTGTTCATATGTTAAAATTTATTATAATAGATAAGCTACTACGTAGTATTTTTTGACTATTTTGTTAAATTGATTCTCTATTCTAACCAAAATGTTAGAATAGAGAGCCTGCTATGAATGCTCTGAACATGGACCAAGCTTGGCGTGTGTACCATGGAGTCTTCGTTAGGTAATTTTGGAAGTTGGTATACCCCACTTTGGGCTTTGTTGAAAACGCTTTTTAATTCAAATATGATTTTTTTCACACAAAATATTTTAATCTTCAATAAAATTTTATATCTAATCATTAGACTCAATTTTTTTTTTTTGTAAAAAAACAACACAATAATCAAAAAATTTTTTTAATAAAAACTCATAAAAATTAATCTTAATTTTTTTTTTCTCAAACATAATTTTTTACTCTTATATTTTTTTAAAGAGAACACTTCCTAAAAAGTCTCTCCAAACATCTTTTCACAAACACCCGAAAAAAAAAATGCAAATTTTTCTTAATCATTAAAAAAAGACATTTTCAAAAAAGACAAATCAAAGAACAATTTTGTCTTCATTTATTTTTTGAACTTAGAACCTGGGATTTTAATCTGATAATTTTAATATATAACGTTTCTAAATTCTAACTCAATTTCCGTCCAATTTTTTTTCTTGATTCACTGTCACGAAGAGTGGGCGCGTATTCATTCTGTCCAATAGAGACTTGCGGATGAAAATGCCATTTGGTAAATTTTGACGGCATCATTTTAATATATGAATTTTGGTGCCTACATTATGCAACAGCATCGACCACCCAGAGTTTGAATCTTGCCTAGTCCACTGGCCTTATTTACTCAAAGATGCCCTATTAGTTAAAAGCTTACATATCAACGATGCCCTTCGAAATCCTTATACAGATGGGCATAAACAACCATAAACCAACGTCCTCTGCTCAAACCTTTACTTGAAACGCTGCAAAAATATTTTTTTTTTAAAATCAGATTTATATATTTAGAGGTGTTGTTTGATCCTCAAGTTTTACATTTACGTCAGCGGTGCCCAATAAACAGAAAAATTTAAGCTAATAAGGCTATGGAGGGTGTGTCCCCCTTAAGGTCTTTCGCGAGCAGAGTACAGAATAGTAGTCCAGAGGTAGTCTAGCTGTTTAGACTTCATCGTAGCTAAAAATGTTACTGATCCAAACCAAGCTTTCAAACAGCAGCTTCTCCCTTCCAGTGCTGGTAAACCTCACACATCTAATTATGTGGTTTCGCTGATCATCAGCTAGCGCCTGCCAGGTGGGTAAGTTTCTGCAGATGATGACTGCCCTGGAGGAGTTCTTGGTCGAGCATACTCAGCGAAAATTACCCATCCATCAAGGAACTGGAACACAAAACACAGAAATAAACCCTGAATAAGCTTTTCTCCAATGAACAAGAAGGAATTGATTTGAATTGCACAGACAGAACAACGACAGAACATAAACTTTGGTTCTCACTGTTGACAGAAACAATGGTTTACCACAAGAAGGAACTAACCACACGCATAGGCATGGAAAGAGTGAAAGAACCAAAGCATCCTGACTGGGGTTCATGCCAGATTGGTCCAACAAAATTCAAAGACAGAGCTTTCTAGCAACTCAATTCTGTGATATAACAAAGACCACTAGAGGACACCTCCCCAAGAGAAATCTCTTTTCAACCCCAGAAAATCATTTTCTTAAACTGATAACCTTCATCGCCACCCACAAATCTTAATTAGAACCCCTAAAATAATAGTCGTATAGACAACAGCCAAGAAGTACAAATTGGTCATGGTTTTGATCATCCCATTGAAACTGTTTTGAATACTGGTATCACCTTATCTCATCCATATCGTGAAAGAATTGACAGAACTTTCAAGCAAGACAGACCTGTGCATCCATCCCTTTTATTCCTTTCTCTGCATCCTCTAAGGTGCCATACCTCACAAACCCAAAGCCCTTTGAGTATCCAGAAGCACGGTCTGTCACCACCTAGCTGGAAAATAGACACACAGAAAACAAAGTTATATGGCATAATAACTGTACTCTATGAAGGAAGAAGACCAATGATCCCAAAACGCTCATGATGTATTCCAATGCAAGATTTAAGACACAGATAATGTACTTATTATATATGATACATGCAAATATACATTTCTGAATTGCTAAGTCACACAAAGAGTAAGTAATTGAACCCATCACAACCCCTCATTATCATTATGAATGAGGACTAGTTCATTGTCATAAGATAATAAACTCAACAGTTATCTTTCCTAGCTGAAAATTTTCAATTACAACAATCAGAGCTTCCGTATTAGAGAAAGTGTCTGGCATTGCACCGAACCTAGTGAAGCCTGTCCCAGATATTTTGCATTCAGTGCTCCAGTTTCCCCGTATCAAGGCCTACTTTACTGTCAAGTCACATGGGACTCAAACCGTCTAGGCCCATCTATCCTTCCCCATATTCTTATCATGTCCATGCAGCTAAATGCTTGCGAGTTTATGAACTACCGGTGTGAAAATATGACGGATGGAATTGAACTGTTCTGATCATAACATGTGGCCAATAATGAATGCACAAAGAAAATTGGAAGTTTTGTCCATTCAAGTATAAGAGGCATCAACTTTACTTGATTCCAACTAGCTGGTTTGGGCCAATTATCATTCCTCAGTGACAGTTTCAAGATTAATCACTTCATATGCCACAAGTGGAACAATAGTGATCACAAAACAAGAAAGGCAAGATACTAGTAAAAACTCTAAAGCAACCATCAATTCCGACTTCAATGATTGACAAAAGTGGGTTTTAGTTGTATATGGTTTGTGAACTCACATACAAGATGCAAACATTGACAAAGTGATTATCATAAACCCCTATAAACAGTTCAAAGACAAAGAAAAACAAAAGGGCGACACCAGTAAGAAAGATGATCTTACCATCAACCACTTCACCAAACTTAGAGAAAGATTCCTGCAGTTTCTCTGACGTGGTCCTCTTGTTAAGCCCTGAATGCACAAATGTTGAATCACTCTTAAAAAATAAAAAGGCCATAATCATGCATACAACAATAATATCACACCAACAGCATGAAATTTTTCGTAATACAAGTCACTGCCTAGACACCGGCCATAGGTGGTGGGAACCTGAGAACATAACTTGGTGGACCACCCAAATTAACAATTGCAATAGAATAGAAAAAACCCTCTGAACATTTGGCATCGAGCTAAAGGTATAAGGAGTAATATCTATGAATTCTATTCTCATCAATTACAGACCCAACTACCTATTGGAGCCTGATTTCCTTTAGATGGAACATAATACAGAAAGACTCTTTCGTAGAATATATGTATTTATACATTTATATGGCCCCGACATATCCATGATAATTTCATAGTGAAGTTTGGGAAGCTTTCACCCTATCTATTCAATGTGTTTGAATAAAAGATTCTTTCGCTGCATCTAAATTTATTTTCTGCGCAAAAATCAACCAATTCCAATAACTCAACAATCCCAACTTCTAAACCTATTTAATAAAACAAAACCTGATGAATTATATGGCCTTCAATGTAACAGATTTCGGTTAGTTAGTTTACAGCTCATTGTAACGTGATGATATGTAACGTGAGTAACAGCAAATTGCTGGTATGTAACGAGAGTAAGTTGTCTACATATACAACACTCGAATACTCTGTAAACTAAGTTTAATAGAATAAGAACTCAAGAGTCTTCTCACATCTCTCTACTCTCACGACCTAGTGATTACACTCTTCTCTTGCTTTCTGTTGAACACTCAAGAACTTAAACAAAACCCATTGTTCTATCAGTGTTGTTTCTAAAGGCTGAATATTCTAAAGCGAACCCCGAAATAAAATAAATGCACCGAGATTGCAAAGCGACCTCTCGGCATACTAAAAACTCAAATATAGAGATAAAATTATTCATGATAGAACGAGAACTCTGCGCGATCGTAATTTCGGTGAGCAAAACTTTACCGGAGACAAATAGGGTTGTTGAAGGATCGACAGCAGGTTTATCGCTAGCACTGTTAGCGGCAGAGGCCGAAGCAGAAGAGATAGCGGAGGCAGCTGATTGAGAGGAGAATATTGAAGTACATAGAAACCGCCTCACAAGTCCTGGCCGGAGCGCCATTTCTAGTCGGCTTCGTCCAATACTGTAGAGCAAACAAGGCTGCCGTTGGGTGTAGCAGACGGAACGATAATTAAGCAAAACCCCGGCCCTAAACCCTGGATCCTGTTTTTATTTTCTTACATAGAAAATATTTAAAAAAATTAAAAAATCAAAATTTTTACACAAATTTTAACGCTTTTTTAACCCCAACTTAATTTTTTTTATTAAAAAAAAGACTTAAATATTCTCTCACTTTCATTTTTCATTAAAAAATTTCGTCAAATCTAATACTTTTTAACAAATTAATAAAAATCATTCTACAATTAAATATTCTTTAACTTTTTTACTAATTTTTTTATAAACTCCATAAAAATTTAAATTCAAAATTTCCCTTTTATAAACTCAAAATTTTCTTCTTACAGACTTCAAATTCTTCAAATTTTTATAAACTCCATAATGCCTGGCTCGAGACTCTTGTCAAAGCCAAGAGAAATGACCGACAAAAAAGGAAAAACAATCAATTTCTGCCAACCTATATTGTGGCTATAACACTATTTTTTCAGTTCAAAGAAAAAATAAAACAACTTATTTGCCTTGGTGTGAATCTTGTAGACAACTAAAAAAAGGTGAATTGAACTCCCGTTTCGAATATGCTAGTTCTAGTAGAAAAGCTTTATAAGATATAGACACACTTTTTGTACGCCAAAAAGCCACTGTTAAGTTGTCTCAAACCCTAACCACAGGTTGAGAGATCACGTACTGCCCACCCCCCCTACCTCCGCCCCACCCCCACTACTCTCTCCGCGTCTCGATCAGGTTCGGTGGTCGGCCCGCCGGTTCTCCCAACCGGCGGTTCGGCCGTCGGTTGGGAGAATGAGAAAACCGAACCAGTCGGTTCGGTTCACGGTTTGGGCCCAAAACCGAACCGACTGGTCGGTTTTCACCCCTAATTGTGGCTATAATACTATTTTTTCAGTTCAAAGAAAAAATAAAACAACTTATTTGCCTTGGTGTGAATCTTGTAGACAACTAAAAAAAGGTGAATTGAATTTTATAAAAATTCTTGTAAGTATAAGATAATAAAATAAAATATAATCACGTTTCAAAGAATATGCTAGTTCTAGTACAAAAGCTTTATAAGATATATACACACTTTTTGTAAGCCAAAAAGCTTTGATCACTGTTAAGTTAAAAAACAGAGTCTCAAACCTTAAACATAAATAACACAAATATAAAGGGAGTAAGGTTGAGAGATATAATACTGAATTTTTAAGTACTTCTGCTTAAACTCTAACCTACGTCCACCATCAATGATTCCCTCTTGTGTTTTTCTACTATTCACAAATAATATATTATAACTTGCAGGTATTAAAGAACTTTTTAAGTATTTAATTACAAGTGTTTATCCCAACACTCAGAAATCACAATAATAGGATTGAAGATGTTATCAACGGCCTACGAGCTCTCTCCTTCCCTGATGTTACTGCAAGAAATAAATCACAATGCTTCGATTCCACAATTTTCGCGAACGGCGCTCATGTTTCTGGTCAAAAGCACATGTAAGTTGCTTGTTATGCTTCCCTTGATGACTTTTTTTCTGCACTGGATAATATTTGGTCTGTTTTATTTTTGCATAACTGGTCGACAAATGTTTTGGTAACCTGGGTCCGCAGGTAAAAGTGGGGAGGGAATAATGCTCTGAGGAATCATGTGAATGCTATATCGTTTTAGCAATGGTGTGCCTGAACATGGGCCAGGCTTGGCGTGTGTACCCATCGGGGGTCTTCTTTAGGTAATTTTGGAGTTGGTCTACCCCACCTTGGGCTTTGTTTTTTAATTCAAATATGATTTTTTCACACATCTTCAATACAAGTGTCAATTTTTGTTAAAAAACAAAAAACAGAAAAATTAATCTCATAATTTTTTTTTTCCAAACATAACTTTTTACTCTTACATTTTCAAAAGGTACAATTTTTAAAAAACTCTCCAAACATCTTTTCACAAACACTGGAAAAAAAAAAAGCATATCTTAAATTTTTTCTTAATCATTAAAAAGACATATTTTCAAAAATGAAGACAAATCAAATAACAATTATGTCTTCATTTATTTTTTGAACTTAGAACTTGGGTTTTTAATTTGATAATTTTAATATTTAAGGTTTCTAAATTCTAACTCACTTCCTGTCCAATTTTTTTTCTTGATTCACTGTCACAAGGAAGATTGGGCTCGTTTTCATTCTGTCCAATAGAGATTTGCGGATGGAAATGCCATTTGGTAAATTTTGGTGCCTTCATTATGCAACGGCATAGACCACCCAGAATTTGAATTTTGCCTACTTCACTGGCCTTATCTACTCAAAGATGCCGTATTAGTTAAAAGCTTACATATCAACGATGCTATTCGAATAGTAGTCCAAAGGTAGTCTAGCTGTTTAGACTTCATCGTACCTAAAATTGTTACTGATCCAAACCAAGCTTCAAACAGCAGCTCCTCCCTTCCAGTGCTGGTAAACCTGATCACACATCTAATTATGTGGTTTCGCTGATCATCAGCTAGCGCCTGCTAGGTAGGTAAGTTTCTGCAGATGATGACTGTCCTGGAGGAGTTCCTGGTCGCGCATACTCAACGTCAATTAGATGTCCATCGTGGAACTGGAACACAAAAACACAGAAATAAACCCTGAATAAGCTTTTCTCCAATGACCAAGAAGGAACTGATTTGAATTGCACTGACAGAACACAAACTTTGGTTCTCACTGTTGACAGAAACAACGGTTTACCATAAGAAGGAACTAAGCACTCTCATAGGCATGGAACGAATGAAAGAACCAAAGAATCCCCGACTGGGGTTCATGCCAGATTGGTCCAACAAAATTCAAAGACAGCTTCCTAGCAACTCAATTCTGTGATTTAACAAAGACCACTAGAGGACACCTCCCCAAGAGAAACCTCTTTTCAACCCCAGAAAATCATTTTCTTGAAACTGATAACCTTCATCGCTACCCACAAATCTTAATTAAAACCCCTAAGATAATAGTCGTATAGGCAACAGCCAATAAGTAAAAATTACGCATGGATTTGATCATCCCATTCAAACTGTTTTGAATTAGGTATCACCTTTTCTCATCCATATCGAGAAAGGATTAACAGAATTTTCAAGCAAGACAGACCTGATAATTCATCCGTTTTATTCCCTTTGCTGCATCCTCTAAGGTGCCATACGTCACAAACCCCGCTGAGTATCTAGAAGCACTGTCTTCACCACCCTAGCTGGAAAATAGACACCAAAAAAAAAAAAAAATGAGAGAGGAGTTATATGGCATAACAACTGAACTATATGAAGGACGAAGACCAATGATCCCAAAACAGTCATGATGTATTCCAGTGCAAGATTTAAGACACAGATAATGAACTTATTATATATACATGCAAATATAAATTTCTGAATTGCTAAGTCACACAAAGAGTAAGTAATTGAACCCATCATCACACCTTATTATCATTATGAATAAGGACTAGTTCATTGTCATAACATAACAAACTCAACAGTTATCTTTCGTAGCTGAAAATTTTCAAGTACAACAATCAGAGCTTCAGTATTAGAGAAAGTGACTGGCATTGCACCAAACCTAGTGAAGCCTGTCCTAGATATTTTGGGTTCAGTGCTCCAGTATCCCCGTATCAAGAACTACTTTACTGTCAAGTCACATGATACACAAATCATCTAGGCCCATCTATCCTTCCCCATATTCTTATTATGTCCATGCAGCTACATGCTTGCGAGTTTATGAACTACCTGTGTGAAAATATGACGGATGGAATTGAACTGTTCTGAGCATAACATGTGGCCAATAATGAATGCACAAACAATGTTTGCGAACTCACATACAAGATGCAAACATTGACATAAGTGATTATCATACACCCCTATAAACAGTTCAAAGACGAAGAAAAACAAAAGGGCGACACCAGTAAGAAAGATGATCTTACCATCAACCACTTCACCAAACTTAGAGAAAGATTTCTTAAGTTTCTCTGACGTGGTCCTCTTGTTAAGCCCTGAATGCACAAATGTTGAATCACTCTTAAAAAATAAAAAGGCCATAATCATGCATACAACAATAATATCACACCAACAGCACCAAGAAATTTTTCACTAATACAAGTCACTGCCTAGACACCGACCATAGGTGGTGGGAACCTGAGAACATATTTTGGTGATCGACCCATATTAACAATTGCAATAGAATAGAAAAAACCCTCTGAACATTCGGCATCGAGCTAAAGGTATAAGGAGCAATATCTATGAATTCTAACTTCAAAGAAGATATATAGCTATTCTCATCAATTACATACCCAACTAGCTATTGGAGCCTGCTTTCCTTTAGATGGAACATAGTACAGAAAGACACTTTCGTAGAATATTTTTATTTATACATTTATATGGCCCGACATATGCATGATAATTTCATAGTGAAGTTTGGGAAGCTTTCACCCTGTCTATTCAATGTGTTTGAATAAAAGATCTTTCGCTGCATCTAAATTTATTTTCTGCGCAAAAATCAACCAATTCCAATAACTCAACAATCCCAACTTTTAAACCTATTTAATAAAACAAAACCCAGTTCTATCAGTATTGTTTCTAAAGGCTGAATATTCTTAAGCGAACCCCGAAATAAAATAAATGCACCGAGATTGCAAAGCGACCTCTCGGCATACTAAAAACTCAAATATAGAGATAAAATCATTCATGATAGAACGATAACTCTGCGCGATCGTAATTTCGGCGAGCAAAACTTTACCGGAGACAAATAGGGTTGTTGAAGGATCGGCAGCAGGTTCATCGCTAGCACCTTTAGCACCAGAGGCCAAACTTTTACGAAGAGAGGCAATGGTTTTAGAAAAATCGGGGCGAGCTGATTGAGAGGAGAATATTGAAGTAGATATGAACCGCCTCACAAGTCCTGGCCGGAGCGCCATTTCTAGTCGGCTTCGTCCGATACTGTAGAGCAAACTAGGCTGACGTTGGGTGTGGGAAACGGAACGATAATTAAGCAAAAACCCTAAACCCCGAATTCTGTTTTTATTTTCTTTACATAGAAATTACACAAATTTTAATGCTTTTTACACCAATTTAATTTTTTTATTAAAAAAATGACATTAAATATTCTCTCGCCTTCCATTTTTATTAAAAAATTCATCAAATATGCTTTATCCTTATTTTTTAACAAACTCTAATAAAAATCATTATATAATTAAACTTTTTAAACTTTTTTTATAAACTCTATAAAAAGTTAAATTGAAAATCTTCTTACATACTCAAAATTTTTTACAAACTTAAAATTCTTAAAATTTTTATTTGCCAAACATGTATCTCCTGTGAGGCTGTACTACCTGGCTCGAGACTCTTGTTAACCAAAAGATCACTTTTAAATTAATAACATAGACCTTAAAGATAAATACTATAAATATAAAGATAAGAAGGTTGAGAGATACAATACTAAGATTTTTAAGTACTTCAACTTAAGCTCAAGCCTACATCCACCATCAATGATTCCCTCTTGTGTTTCTCCACTATTCGTGAATAATACACTATAACTTGTAAGTGTTAAAGAACTTTACAAGTACTAATTTTATAAGTGTTTCCCCCAACACTCACAACTCTCAAGCTTTTATGCTATTGGAGAATCTTCGCAAGAAATAAAGAGTTAATGTTCATAATAAATAATTCTAAAGTAACCGAATATGCCAATAAAATGTACTTGTGGTGGGGAAGGATTTTCCTTTAAGAACTTAACACAAATCTAAAAAGGATGATCTTCAAGATGAGAGAAAAAACTTGGTTTTGAGAGGGAGATTTCAAATCAAACGTGTAAGTCTTACTTAGCAAGCTCCATTTGCCTCATCTTGTAGTTAGAACTTTTTCTCGTCAACTAGTGCATTAAATGCAAAGATAGCTGTTTGAAATTTCAAATGAGTTGTCCGAAAATTATCTTTTTAATCGTAGTTGATACATTGTAACCATGTAGCGACTCCTCTAGGGAAAATTTAAAATTCATTGTTCTCGCTAAATAGCATTAGTTGGCTCATCCTTTTGTGTAGTTGACACTAATTTTGATATGGACTTTTATCGATTTTAAAGTTTAACTTTGACTTTTTGACTTTTGACTTTTCTCGACACGTAGTTGACTCATTTAAGATATGTAATCAACACTTTATTTGACTTTAACTTTCTGTGTCTGATAAGTGAGTGAGGCTTACTTTTATGGGCTTGATCCTTTCAACATGTAGTTGATACCTTAGGACGTTGTCAACGAAAATTTTCACATTTTGAGCCTTCCAGCTTAATTTGAGATTAATGTAAACATATACTTAAATAAATAATGAAAAATCAATAAAATAGTATCAGAAAGCGTGATTCATCAAGATTTAAAAGATAGAGATTAATTCTATAAATTAAACTTTTCAAAATATATAATTTCATTATAAAATAATAAATAATTTATTATTATTAAAATCAAGTAAACTGAGATTATCATGTAACCTTGGGCCTAACAATTTCTCCTTTTATAATAATGACAAAATATTCATGGTGTGTAAAAAAAGATTATTTCAGTTGAGCAAATCTCTAAGTTCCTTTTCGTGTGGGCTTAGATAAAAGTTTGATTTTTTAAAATAATCAAGTTTCAGATTTACAAATAAAAACTTCTCCTGAATATATGCAATAATTTCGAGAGTTTTAAGAGATAACAAATCCATAGAGATGAAGTGATTATTTAGGCCAAGTTACGGGCACAAGAGATTTCAGAAAATTATGCAAGAGTTTCTCTTGTATTTGAAATATTTTCAGATTTTACAAGTCCTGTTAAAAAACATTGAGCACTTCAATTTTTTTTCCAACCTGATTGCCTCAACTTCTTCCTTCATTTCCAAACCAAGAGTGCGTAGAAAAGATATTCAACGCATGAACTTGGTCAAATTAGCAAACGAGAGGATTACTCAACATAATCAGAGCATATAAAACATTAAAGATTTTGCTATCCAGCACAAAAAAATATAGCATTAATGATTTTTCTATTTGATCAGAGCACAAAAAAGAAAAATAGTTTTGCTATATGATCAGAGCACATGATGATAGAGCTTTATCGGAGCAAATACAATCGGATCAATGCTAAGGTATTAACGAGTTTGAGAGTTTGGAGAATATGCCTTGCAATTTGATGGTACTGAAATTGAATCAATTCAGCCCAAATTAATTTGGGCTGGATAAACATGATCATACGCACGAAAAGCCCAACAACAATACAAGGTCCATATCACACCAAGCCCAAAGAAGGAGAAATCATGACATGTGTCGTAAGCAGTTATAAGCCAACTTATAACATGTAGCACCCCCACTATCCCGACGTCCCCGCTATCAAAGCAATTGCCCACTATGGAGACGTGCAAAGAGTACATCCCGGGACATGATGCTACGGGGGATAAAATTCCTCGAAAAGGGGAAACGCAAGGATGTGGAGAAAATGGCTATAAAAGCAAAATGTCAAGAAGAAAAAAAAAAGTAAGTGATTCCGAAGATTATGAATAAAGAGATTGAAATACCAAGATACTAACTTAGGCATCGGAGGTGCCTTACCCTGGTGTCTAGGGTCATCTTTGTTATTTTGCATAAGGGAATAACGCGAAGTCCAAGGCACATTTACTTTGAAGTGTTGACCATAAATTAACTAATTCGTCACAATTTAACGACTATTTGAGATAAGATGAGTCATTGATTCACCAAGATCAGCATACTAATGACCTGTCGCTATTGCTACTCAATAGGCTGTGTGGCCCACCGGCTGTGAGCTGTTTAATCGCCACTGCCTCCACCACCGTTGAGCGACCACCGCTGCTAGCAGTATCGGGGATGGTTAAGATTTTCGAGAAATCTCGGTAGATTTAGTGGTAGTGGTGTCCCCTCCCCATGTGGGCGGGGACACTACTACCCACTTTTTTTTTTTTAATGCTACAAAATTCCCATTAATGAGGAATGTTGCCGTTTTGTATAATATGGTTTTAAAAAAAAAAAGGGTTTTGAAGCTACTTTTTTAATCTAATGCAATCCCCTCACCGCTTCAGTTCTTCCCTCCTCCCCGATGTCCCAACCGGCCAACCCTCACAGTTCGAACCAGCCACCCCTCCTTCTCCCTCCTGAAGCTACAGCTTCCCTTCCCTCTCTCTCTTAGCCACGCCGCCCCTCTCTCCTTAACTCTCTCGGCCCAAATGTGGGCAGTTTAACTAGAAATCGCATCCTGAAAATCATCACCATTTGTGGCGAGAACTATCTCAGATGGTTGCGGCCCTTGGCAGTAGCGGTAGCGGTTGGGAAAATAACTGCCCCGTTTAAACCGCTACCCAGCCCTACTCCTTATAGATGTGCTGCAATACCAGAAGGATTTTGTTGGAGATGACATCCTTTTGAGATGAGGAGGCAACCGTGAGGAGCTTCTTGGATAGGGACCTCAGACAGTCTTCCGTTTTTTTCCAAGAGGGAGTCTCCGAATAAGTGTCGAAGTCAAAATTAGGGAAAAAGTGCGAGAGAGAAACCTTTGAAGTGATATTCATATTTTTGAAAACTGGCGTAGAGCATTAGAAAAAAGAAAAAAGAAAACTGGCGTAGAGATATTTTAAAACCGCTCTACCTAAACTGTGTGAATTCGCGGGAATGTACATGGAGTCAACTCCTTCGTTAAGGATAGTCTATTAATATTAAGTGGACTAACATATAATTAACAAACAATAAATCTGAATCAGACGCATTTAATCAATCGAAAATCAAAACAAAAATCATCAAAATAGCACACACATTTTTTAGAAAATAATAATTAATCAAGAGGATTAGACAAACCAATTTAATGTCTAATATAGTAAAATCTTAGGATAAACTCATAGTTAGCCCTCTATGTTTGGGTAAAAATCAAGTTGCTACCCTTATTTTTCAATCCAACAATTTGAAACCCATAACTTTCAAAACCTATCAATCTTGCCCCCGTCTAAATCAAGCGTTAAGTCCGATGGAAAATCGTGCAAAATGACCGAAATACCCCTCCAAGGCTAAATTCTAAAAAATAAATATAAATAATATAAATTAAGAAATAAATTATAAATAAATAGATTATTGAAATAGATTTTCAATAGTTTTATTTAAAAATATTATTTTTTTAAAAAAAATATCATTTTTTATTTTTAATGAATTTTTTAGTAATTTTATTTTAGAGGGCATTTTGGTCATTTTTCATGTTTTTCCGTTTGATTTAACGTCTAATTTAGACGGGGGGCGAAGATTGATAGGTTTTGAAAATTATGGGTCTCAAATTGTTGGATTAAAAAATAAGGATAGCAACTTGATTTTTACCTAAACATAAGGAGCTAACTATAATTTTACCCCTAAAATCTTTTATCATTAATGAATTTTGTAAAAATATTCATCAATTAAAAATTTTACTTACAATGATAAGGGATCGTCGATCCATTTATCAATTGATTCGGCCGAACTACTTTGGATCAATTTTGAGGGTCGGTGGGCACACCTGCAGGTGACTCAAGGTAAAAAAAAAAAAAAAAAAGTTTAATTATATTTTGCATTCATGTAATTTCGAGGTCCTAACATTTTGTATCTTATTCTTTCAATTTTGAGACATTTCACACATGTGGTTTGAAAGTCTTAACACTTTGTACCTCACTGTCTATTATCCGTTATTTTGAATAGAAAAGTCAGTCATGTGACTCACTTGCTCAATTTTCTTCTAATATTCAAAAACTTAATTACATTTTGTACGCAGGTAGTTTGAGTGATTTAACACCTTACACTGGTTCTTTTATTTTTGAGATACTTTACACTTAAAAAATCAAGTATGAATTTTATATGTGGTTTATTTTTTTGTTAAAATAATAGATAAATTGACGAGAGTTTAAAATATCAAGAGCTTGAATTAGAAGAGTGAAATGTCTCAAAATTTAAAAAAATAAAAAATTGTAGAGGGTTAAGAACCCAAAACAAGTGCACAGTAAAAAAAATAAAGAAGGAGTTTGTTTATCGAAATTTTGAAAAATATTCTCAAAATTTTGAGAATCTTGTGAATGTTGAAGTTTATTGGGGTTTGTGAAAAGTGTAAAATGTATGTGTAAAAGTGTGAAGTTTATTGGGGTTTGTGAAATGTGTTTGGTATTGTGAAAATTTTGGACTCTCAGGAATTGGGCAAACAAACGCCGCCAAAGTACCTCGATATTCCCGCCGCGTTTCTGCCCAGGAAAACGGTTGATTCGTTCTACGGTTCTAGTTTGAACTTCTAAAAAAACATTAGAACAGAAGCAAAGCTGTTGCGGTCTCTCGTCAAACGGTTGATGCTCATGGCTTTTACCACCGGTTTCGACCAAAACGGCACCAACGATGCTTCGACTTCATCATCTTACTTCCAGAAAACAGTTCAGTGTCACTGTTTTTTCTCCTTTTTCCCATGACAAAACCTCCCATTCGTGACATGCTATTTCTCTACTCTCTGACAAAAATTGCGCTTTTCTTGTTGTAAAAGGTATGCTTGCACGATTGGTGGTTAATTAAAGCCGAGAAAGACTTCGAAGGGAAACGACTGGCCGTTGCGGGCTTCACATCACGAGAGTATGATCGCTCTCTTGGAATTTTGGGGGATAGGGTTCTGTTAAGTTCCACTGTTGTTCTATTCTGTTCTTTTCTATGGTCAGAAGATCAAGGATCTGTATTTGGGCTTTATTTGATACTTGCCTCGTTTCGGTTGTAGAGAATAAGCAGAAATATTAGTTACACTTTAAGCTTCTCTTTGGGGTGAGTTCAATTGTTGATTTTCTGGAGCGCTCAAATATCTGTCAACGTGTGTGGATTATTAATTTCTCGGTCCTTTTACGTCTTAATTTCTTTTGTTGGTTGTGTTTTCTTTTTCGTTTTGTGGGTTGCAGGAAACAAGCAGTGCGAGTGTTTTCCTCGGCTCCTATAGTGAGAAGATACGATATTTTCACTCTAGAGACAGCCGACGGGATTTGTGTTGTTATTAAAGGGTTCATTAACAAGCTGCGCACCATCGATAATGGGTTCCCCTCCGAGGTATCCTGATTCTGTTCTGTTCCTTTTTTTGCAAGGCATGGTTTCGAGAAATGGCATTAGATATTTCTTGCACATATGTTATAAGTGAATTACTTAACTAACATATGCTTTCTACTTTCTATCAATATGAGACAAGGACTTGGAGTTCGCAAAACCCTTAATATTGTGGGTTAGGCTTTAAAGAGAGATGCAATTGTTTATACTTTTTGCCTCACTTTGATATATGTATTCCTTGAGCAAATGACCAATAGAAGAAAGTGAACTCTGAGCAGAAGTTGTGTCCATGGCTGAGTAAGTTAAGATCGTCATAGCGCTGCTTGTCCCTGTAGCATTTTCTGAAACTTACTATTTTCATCAGCCGAAGGCATGTCAACCAGTATCTGGTTCCACTTGACATTCCACACGCTTATCCCGTTTGCTCTTGTCCCAGAGTTGACAGCAACTAACTGTGCCCATTATCTTTTTTATGTAATCAGGTTTTCAGTCATTTTGTTGTCGGCTTTCCTTATTACTGGGAAGAATATTCTGCAAACCTGTTGGAAGGAGATTCTACTATCAGCATTCATTCAGAAGGCAACTCTGTAAGAGGCACAAAGAAGGAAGAGAGAGAGGCAGTAAATGGGTCGAATAGTAAAAGAAATAAAAGGCATCCTGTTCCCTTGGTTTCTGATGATGTGAGCAACATTGTATATAATGATAATTGTGAATGTGAGGGCACTGATATATCCAGTCCATCTGCTGATCGAGGTCAAGAGCCAATGCATGACAATGTCATAAGACAAATACATGCTGAACATACTGAAGATGGTTCTCTGCGAAATTCTGATTCCAAACACTTACAAACCCCGGGAAACATTATGACACAGAGTGGCATGCAGACAAGGTCTCCTATTGGGTGTGTAATTCATGCAGAGAACTCAAAAAATGCACTACTGGAAGGAAAAAACAATGCTGAAGAAGAAAGCATGTGCAGGAAGAAACCATGTATATTTTCTCCAGAATCTTTAAACTTTGGACGATCAAGATCAGGCAAGCTTGCCACTAATTCACTTATTATGCTTTGTCTCTCTGTCTCAACCTTTTAGATAGTAATTTTGCTACATACAATTAATTAAGCGGAAATGTTACTCCAATATTATTGTATTTGTGGTGGCTGACGGCTTAATTTGTTCTGATATATTTTAGTTTGTATTTGAAATGGAATTCTCCTTATCTTCTTTTGGCAGAAATTGAGGTTATTGCATTAATTGAAACCTTAGCACGAAATGAACATAATTAGTTTGGCAAACACATAATCACAGTTGATTTTTGAGAGTGATTGAACTGCGCATAAATGGTCCAGCATCGTTTTTCCCATGTCATGCATTCTCCTGTTTAAGTGATTTGCTTTTTTTGCAGGTAGACTACTTATGCCTGTGTTGGAATTCTGGCGCAATCAAGTCCCAGTTTATGACGCGGTTTGTATTCTTACTGCCTTAGGACATGGTGTGGCTTGGCATGGAAAAGCATGTGCTTATACTTTTGCAATAGTGTCATTTGTGGATTACTGGCAACTTTGCACATAGAAACTGTTGAGTTATTACAACCAGAATCAGTGGTCAAAACTTCAAAATCAAAACGTTAAAACCTCAATAGCGTTAGGTGGACCATACAATGTCCTCTTTGTCTTTCAACTTTTGGTCTAGCTTGATATTTTACTTTGTATTTTCAGCGGAGGTATACTGTATGACTTTTCCTTTTGTCTTTATGCTTGGGACGAGCAACGTAATTTACAAGGAACTAAACATGACGCAGGCTGAACTTTCTAATTAAAGAAATGAGCGAAATGCTATTTGCGTTTGATAGCAGTGTATGTTACTGTGCAGTATTATTTTAAAATGCAAAGGGAGTAAACACGTCCTTCCTCTCTTGAAATGTTTTCTCTGGTTTGATTCATTATGTCACTCTTTTACATGATCACCAACTCTAATTTATCTTCTTACAAGAACTTTAATTCTGATCAATCATGACAAAATCTTACTTTGAGATGTGTGTGTGTGTTTCATTCTTTCTCATTCTTTGTTTGTGTATTCAGGATCGTACAATCACTGGAATTAAGGATGACCTGCCTTTGACAGGATCGTCTGGAGGTTTGTCTCCTTGTTTAGATAGTTAACATTTTCATTATCGTTTTTCTTCGCTCGCCCAACCCAAAAAAAAAAAAAATCTTCTTCCCATGTTTGGTGTAAAGACAATTTATTCTTCTTGTTGCTCCAAAAAACAAAAGAATTAACTGTAGCTGTTGTTTATTTTTGGTCATATTAATCCCATATATGCACTGTTTTTTTTTTTATCCCATTTAGTTTTGGCTTCCGGATGTATAACAAATGCATATATTGTATTCCTCTAGCCAATAGAGAAGTTTACCCTGCCGACGTATGATCTGTCTATATAGCTCCAGCTGATGGGTTTGCCTCACTGTGTTTTTAGGAAGCATGTCCGAGCCTCAAAAAAAGAGAAGGCAGTAGAGGTGAATTATTGGGGTAGCTTTAGAATTTGCTGTTATATATCTGACCTATTGGAGACAGAGCTGCGGGACATCTTATAAAGTCCAATAGCTTTGGGTTTCACCAGCTTGAACAGGGGGAAATTCTTAACTGGTTAGAGCTTGTCTACAAAACACGTTTCCTAGACACGGTGTGATTTCTTCTTCGAATACTTTACCTGCCGTGGTATTGGGTTAAATTTGCATCTACCAATGATGTATATAGTCCTTGTTATTGTGAACATCATATTAATTGACATTGGGGGACACTTGTTTGTCCTATAAAATCCAGGAACACGTTACGTCGGCCACTGCTACTAACAAAATATAATGTTTCAAGGTTGAAGCGGAACATGCAAGGAATGGTGCAATTTATGTCCTACCTTGCTGTGAAACAGTTGTTTGATGCTTGGCATAATTGCACCCAAAATTCTTGTGGTATTGAAATATTACAAATAAACTCCCGAGGTATATAGGATGGCTCTTACTAGCTCCTCCCCCCGGTCATGGCTCTTACTAGTTCCTGAATCCTACATTCCTCCTTCATGGCTCTTACAACTCCATGAAGGAGGAATGTATGATTCAGGAGACACACAGACTCCAAGACTGTTCTATGGAACAGAAGCAATATTCACTATTCACGCAGAAGAAGAATATTCCTAATCAAGAATATACAAATGTAGACGAAATTCTAGACTGTTGGAGGTCTTTATATCAAAACCCAATACTTAATGTTGAAGAAAGAGATGAAATACTCTCTAAAATTCAAAACACTTATATAGCCCATCAACACCTTATTCATTTTCATTATGAACAAATCATGATGAAATCAGAAAGTGACGATTCATCCTCAGAAAATTCTTTAGAAACCTCTTCTGAAACTCATGAGAAAAGTCTACCTTAGAAATGGAAGATAGACGAACCATTTAACCTTGAGTATTTCAATACATGGGGTTATAATACAAACCTTCCAGGTCACTCTATCCAAACTGGAGAAGGAACAAGCAGTGTTAAAAAAAGAAGAAGAAGCAACACCAACCCCATCCTAACCTATCAAAGGACAGATGATTTAAATAAAAGAAATGTCGCACAAAACAACACATATTTAGATCTTAGTCATGTTCCTTTTAAAGATCAAAATAAAATCATAGATGATTGGGCACAATCCTTGTCTATAATCGTCACGAATTATAAATCTGTTTGGAATAAACAAAAATTCTTAGACTACATTGCAGCCACCCTTCAAGGAGATGTTGTCTTGCAATGGTTAAGACATTGGGAAAAAACAGATGAAGGAAAGAAGCAAAAAGACTTTCTTTTAAATAATTTTCAGTCGTTAGATGATATCCTAAGAGGATTTGTAAGTATAATTAGAGAAAACCTCATCGGATATGCAGGAGAAATACTCCTTCAAGAAGATGCAAATTATGTCTTAGCAAAACTAGAACTGTGTAACATATGCCAGTACGAAGAATGTGTTCAAACCTTTAAAAAATATTATTAATTGGTAAACCCTCCAAAAGATAAATATTGGTTAGAACAATTTTTTCATAAACTACTTAATCCTTGGGATGAGTTGTCCCATAAAGGATCTTAGGATATCCAGAATATCTATTCAAGATAGGAAAATGTGATAACCTAACTATGTCCTTAGGTTAATAACTGATCATTGTTTAGCTACTAAAGCTAAAAAACAAGTAAAGAATCAAATTAGCAACGCAAAATATGGACAATAGTGTTGTGATAAAATTTTACAAGAATCATGGAAAACAGGTTGCTTACCTACTTTTAGGAGTATAACAACTTCTAAAAGAAGAAGGTTTAAATGGAAGCCTTGGAAGAAGAAACATATACATAAAAAAAAAAAAAAGAAATACATAAGAAGACAACTCATAAGCCTTGTAATGAAGAAGGACATTTTGCTCCACAATGCCCTAAAAGGGGAAAGGGATCAAGAAAATGATTAAAGTACTTGAAGAAAAAGGAATGTAAGTGTTTTTTGGTGAAGAAATCTCTAATCAGGATGAAATCCTTTATGAAATCTCCAGTGAAGACAAATATATTTTCATGATTAACAATCAATTCTATGATCCTCCTGCAGAAGAAACAGAAAGCGTGAAATTAGGAGATGTAATAGGAGAAGAATTCTCTTTTACTGACCAACAAATAGAAGAATTCAGAAAAATGCAAAAAATTTCTACATAAGAAATTTATAAAATTTCAAAATATAAAGTATTTTCTGCTAGAATTTTTGAAAAATTTAGTGGTAATACGACTGCTAAATTATGTTCTAAAGGCAAAATAGATATCCCACTCTTTGACAAACAAAAGGTGAAGAAATACCCAAAAATAAGATTTATACACATAGGATTGATCCAAATAAAAATTACAACTCTTTTTAGACAAGGAATAGACACCCCTATTCTAGCTGTAGTTGATAATAGGTTCCATGGCCACATAAAAGCTTTAATAGGTGGAATCCAATCCAACCTAGTAATGGTGTGGTGTGGTGTGGTTTAATATTAAACCTAATTACTTCGTATCCATAAATGACATTTAAAGGATACAGTAATAATCTGAATTAAAACACAGGGAATAGATATAAAATCTAGTTCTCATGATTTATCAATCCATTGGCAAACAATCCATGAATTAACAAAGTTAACTCAAACTTCTACCAAACCACTAAACAAGAATCTGGAGAAATTTTTGAACCAAGACCTTTTGACACAGAAATTAGACCAAGATTAATATATTGAAAGGATTTAGAAGTACCAAAACAATGGTTACTTTCAGATGTTGTTCAAAATAATGAACCATTAAAAAGAAAATATTTTAGAAATACAAGATTCTGGGAAAAATTTGTATTTTAAAGATAAAAGAACTCCCAATTATATCTTAGAACCAGATCAGGAGAAATTTGCTAGATTAAGTTTTCACATTCCCAAAGAATTAATACCTGATCTTAGGTTACAAATACTAAGACAAAATATTGAACTAGGACAGTCAAGTGGTACAAAATCAGAAAAACAAAACGAAGAACCCATAGAAGTGAAATATGTCGAAGTTCCAATTATGCCAGGAACAAATTATGAAAAAAATGTGTGCAATCATCACAAATTTGTCATTATTGTTTATGAAAAGAAGAAATAATCTTTTCTCCTAATCAAGGAAAAAAGAAATCAATGTATGTTTTAGCACAATTTAATTTTTTGGGCTATATACCATATACCCTTAATATTTTAATAGATACAGGAGCTACAGTAAGCAGTTGTAGACCTAATGTTATTCCATCTGAAAAATGGATTCTAATGAAACATTCAATTTTAGTAAAAGGAATAGATGGTAAAAGAAACCAAAATTGATTTGAAAGCCAAAAAGGTTGCAGTTTGGTTAAATGGAAAGAAATTTATAACTCCAAAAATTCTCTGCTTTCCTAATATGCATGGTGATTTCCTAGTTGGTATAATTTCTTACTATGCATATCAATCATACTCATATTCATTTAACTCTAAATAAATAGTTAGTTGAAATCATTGTGCTTACACAACATACGAATAAGTGTACCCCTGAGTTTTTGCCTCCGAAGTGTGGTGTAGGTATTTATATACTTGAAGAAATTAATTGGGTCTATAGAATTTTAGAAGAAAACTTCAGTGAAAATCCTTTAAGTTATGGTTTAAAAACCCTAGATTTTGTAGCCTAAAATTAAGAGACCCTAATGTTATTATTAGAGTCAAACCCATGGTCTATACAAGACAAGATATAGAAGAATTTGATACACAAATCAAAGAACTTTTAGAAAAAGGACTTATAGAAAACACTACAAGTCCACAATAAAGTCCTGCTTTTATGGTAAGAAACCATTCTATACAAAAAAGAGGAAATGCCTGAATGGAAATAAACTATAAACGGCTAAATGAACATTTAGAATTTCATGGATATTTTATCCCTCGAAAAGATGTTTTAGTTAACCAAGCTAAAGGATAAAAAAATCTTTAGTAAATTTGATTGTAAGTCAAGGTATTGACAGATTCAGTTAACTGAAGAATCAAAACCCCTTACGGCTTTTAGTATACCATCTGGACATTATCAATGGAAGGTAATGCCTTGTGGTCTCAACACTGCACCACAAATCTTTCAAAGATGGATGGACAATATATTTAAAGACATTAAAGATTTTTGTATAGTACTATATATTGATGATATTCTTGTGTTCTAAAAAACAAACGAAGAACATAAGAAACACCTAAAAATTGTATGTGAAAAATTCCAACAAAATGGAATTATGTTATCTCCTTATATAGATAGAGGTTGAAAAATATGCAATTGAATTTTTTGGGTTAATTTTAAGCCATTCAGGTTTGAAATTACAAGATCATATTATTACGAAAGTAAAAGAATTTCCAGAAGTTTTGCATGATAAAAAACAACTTTAACAATTTCTTGAAATACTTAATTATGGAAGAAATTTTATAAAAGGATTATCTCAAAAAGAGTTACTTTTATTGAAAAAACTTAGAAAAGATACCCTTTTTGACTGGAACGAAGAAGATACAAGAGTCGTTCAGTCAACCAAGACAGAAATAAATAAAGTTCGAGAAGTTTATTTTCCTAACTCAGGAGATAAACTTATTCTTGAAACCGATGCCTCCAACCAGTGTTGGGGATGTGTTCTTAAAGCAATCCCATTACAAAAATGGAAACAAGAAAGGATTGTAGAAAGAGCATAATCAGGAATTAGAGCTATAAAAGATCCAATTCCTAAAATGCTTCAAAAAAAAGAATTAATTTATGGATATAATTCTGGAAAATTTAAACCAAATGAACAAAATTATATTATTTTTGAAAAAGAATTGTTAACCATAAAATTAGCTATTAAAGCTTTTCATATTTATCTTGCCCTGAGATTTTTATACTTAGAACAGATACTAAAGCAATTAGGGATTTCCTTATTAACAAAAAAACAAATCCTCGAAGGAAGAAGCTTAAAATGGTTTAATTTTATTACACAATATTCTTTTGATGTGCAACATATCAAGAGTTCTATTAATATTATTGTTGAATTCTTGAACAGAGAAAACCACTATATTAGTGGAGAAAAAGATGAAACCCACACAACAACCTAATCAAGGTGGATGCATTACAATGGCTAAGAAAAACCTACCCAAGGTTTATGTAGTCTTCAAGGATTCCAACCAAGAATCTATACTACATGGGAATGTTGTCACGCTCAGATCAATAAATTCCAAGGAGCATGTCACAGATCCTTCACAAATATGGAAGAAGCTAAACAAGCATTCCATGTGTATTTCAATTAATTTTCTACACTTATACAGGTAAAAGATTTTCATAATCTTGGATTGCCCAAAGATTTATATGATGAATTAAATGGTGTGTGGAAAAGTTCTATTTTACAACAAAATGTAAAGTTTCGCCAACACATGCATGTCTAATCTTTCCAGAAAAATTTTGGATCAAATTGAACAGCGAGAAAAAATGAGAAAACTTTGTTCCGATTTAATCTTACAAATTAATTGGAATGAATAAATTAATATTTCTAGCATCCAGAATCTTCTTATACTCACAGATTTGATGCAAATGCAAAATTTGACTCTTGAGCATACAAAGATTAAATGGATTTGTTTGTAGACCAAAGCTTAATCAGGGCTACCAAAAGAAATCTTTCAGAAGATAGCAAAAATGGTTGAAGATCATGAAGAAAGGATTACTAAAATCCTAACTGATGATCATTTGGAATACATCAACTTAAGTTATGGGATTCCAAAGCTTACTCTTTTCCTTCCATAAAGGGAAAAAAGTGATAAAGTGATAGAATGAGGAATAGCTAATATAGTTATTTTCCAAGGACATTCAGCAGATCAGTGGCAATGTTTTTCAGCCATGATCAAAAATATGTTGGTTCATGTTTTACCCAACATGAAATGACATAAATATTACACGTTTTGGATTGAAAGTTCTATCGGATGGCGGTACAGAGAAAAATTCTTCCAGCCATATCAGATCTGGTTTTTGGGAGAAACAGAAGAATGAGAACTTGAGGAAATATTCAATCCAAAAAATGACACACTTAATTCTGTTGACATAGCTAAAGTTGCAGATTTTGAAGAATATGTAGCAAAAAGTCTTTATTTTTTGTCCACAAATACAAAAGACATACGCAATAGAACAGATCCATTAACAATGGTCACGAATGAAATAAGACTTTTTATCATAAGTTTAAAGTCAGATCATGAGTCTACACTAGACCAGTTAGAAGCAGCAACCAAGTTTTTATCTAAATTAATCAGAGGAATTGATTTAGATATCCCTGAAGATATCTGGGCCTTATCTGACCTTATTGCAACAGAGCTCCAGTTTGACAATTCACAGAATCCTTGGCCAAGCTCTGCAAGCAAATCCGAGGAAGAATATCATAATCTAGTTAATATGTTAGAAGGATAAGGTTAGAAGTCGTAGTGGATCTTGACACAAGCCCTTACAATAAATATTCCTTTGTCCTACATAAGAACGTGAGAGACATTGCAAAGCTGGGAAAGCTGTAAGATTTCTAAGCGACTACAAACACATGTGGAGAAAGAAAACAACGCATGTGATTCTAGCACACGATGAAGAATCTTGTCAGAGAATAATCCAGCACAACATTTATCTTTCAAAAAGAAGATGCTCCAATTATTGTAGTGTGGCTATAAAAGACAATCTCTCATATACAATGAGGCATCGAACTCCTAGTACTGCTCTCTTATCCCTCCATGTAAAAAACTCTTTCTGTGTTTCTTTTTCGTATTTCTATTATGCAGTGTAGTGTTGAGTCTTCCAATTGTATCCACCAATTGTAGTGTTGAGTCTTCCAGTTGTACCCACCAATTGTACCCCCCTAAGAGCATTCCTAGCAACTTATTCAAATCTAGCTTTCTACTTTAACCAAAAAACACACTTCTCTATTTTAACTATCAACTTTTTAAAAACACTGCAGCAGCTTCTCTATTTTAACCATCTATTTTTACTATTCCATTTAAATATTATTTTTCAAAGATTTCTTTATTCTTTCTCTAACATTTATATTTTTGAATATTGTTTTTAACGGAGGAAGAAAAAAAAAAGAAAAAAAGAAAAGAAAAGACAGAGAGAGCGTGAGAGCTAGGAGGAAGAAAAAAAAAAAAAGAAAAAGAAAAAAAGAAAAGAAAAGAGAGGGAGAGCGTGAGAGCTGGAAGAAGAGGAAACAAAGAAGAGAGATATTAATATTTTAAGATGGTGAAGTGAACAGTGGTTCTCTAAAAATAGAGAACCATTGTTCACATGTTAAAATTTTTTGTTAAAAATTGTTAGAATAGATAAGCTGTTAGGGAGTGTTTTTAATCCTTTTTGTTAAACCGGTTATCTATTCTGACCAAAATATTAGAATAGAGAAGCTGTTAGAAATACTCTAAGACTACTGGGAAATTTAGGAGTAGGAGATGATGTTATATCCTGTAGTCTGAAATGACTTGTCTTGGGGACCAAAGCTCTTTTCTGTACACTCTCATTTTAGATGTTAATAATGGTTTATTTGTAATTTAAATGTTTCAAAGAGCTATTTGTTGTTTTTGTTTTTTGTTTTTTTTCCCTCGAGGGGCTTATATTTTTTACAAGCATTGTGAAATTAACTTTACAATAAAATGTTTAATGCCTACTGCCTTTCTTCCTAAATTCACAAAACACGATTGTCTGGTTGCTTTATCAAAATAACATTGCACCACAAAGGCACAAACTAAGCTGATAAGCTGGTTGCCACGGATCGACAACCTCAGCCATCGATAAGACCCTAATCAAAGGGTCCACATTTTCCATTTTTCACCTCGAAGTCCAGAAACACAGAACCAACCATCCTCGTGAGTCCGTGACACGCAGGAAAGACACGCCATCGCCACATCAGCGATTCCGGAGAAAACACAATCCGCCTGAAAACAATCTGGGGATACAGCCGTTGATTTGGACGCTATCGACGGCTACAGCACATCTAAGCGGATGACGCGGATCACCATATTAGCCGTCGATAAGCTCCGAATCAAACAGACCAAAATTAACCCCACTTCTTCTCATACAGAAAACACAAATCTTACCCGCCACTAGCCCTTCCTATATAAATCCGCTCACCAACGTTCTCACGTTCATACTTCATTTTTACCCGAAGCCAAATTTTATCCCAATTTGAAAACCCTAGAAATCTAGCTTTGTGAATATGTCGGGACGTGGGAAGGGTGGCAAGGGATTGGGAAAGGGAGGAGCTAAGAGGCATAGGAAGGTGCTTCGGGACAACATCCAGGGCATAACCAAGCCTGCGATTCGGCGTTTGGCGAGGAGAGGCGGTGTTAAGAGGATCAGCGGCCTCATCTACGAGGAAACTCGTGGCGTCCTCAAGATCTTCCTTGAGAACGTCATCCGCGACGCTGTGACTTACACGGAGCATGCTCGGAGGAAAACTGTGACCGCAATGGATGTGGTTTATGCTCTCAAGAGGCAGGGAAGGACCTTGTATGGGTTTGGGGGTTGATTCTGTTCTCTATTTGCTCGTTAAGAGTTGTAAATTGTTTATTTTCTATTATGGTAGACTTAGGGTCTGATCTAGACTTTCGTGATGCTAGTTTGCTTCTGTATCCAGTGTAATTGGGTTTTTTTTTTTGCAATGGAAACTAGTGTTTCTTAATTGAATTTTCTTGAATATTCAATGGAACCATTAATTGGATGTTCTCCGTTTTTTTTTTTGGTTGTTTGTGGTTGACTGAAAGTGGAATTATGCAACTCCTAGGATTATGTGAAAATTTCACTAATCAAGCGTCAAGTTGATCATTATTAGAAAGTGCTTAGTTTGCTCGTATTATCTGAAATTTTCTTATAATGATCAATTTGCAGCTTGATTAGTTTGTAAGGGATTAGCGGTTTTCTTTTCATTTGGAATTATGCAACTGCTTGGATCTTCTGGTTAGTATAGGGTGGAAGCGGTTTCATAGTTCGCAAGCTGATATGTTTTGCAATTGTAAAGTTTGTCCCTCAACCAGCTTGTTCGATTTCCAGTTCCAATTGGTAGAGATTTTGTTCCTTCAGTAGTCTTGACGGAAACAGTTCTGCTTAATCAGGTAGGGTATGTTTGCACTTGTGAGATTTATAAATAGGGTTCTCCAACTTTTTAGAATCTGGACCTGTTAAAAGTAGCCTGCCTGTTGCTTGATAAATTGCTTGATGGTGTTAGGGCTTTCGTAGGAAACTTGGAGGTTTCTGTGTTTTGGACTAGGATCCTCTGCAGGTTCACCCGAGTCTCAAATTGTATTATGCAATTGGAAGAGTTAACGTCTGTTTTAGTATGTAGCAATGAGAATAGGCTGGCTGGCGGATGAATTGTAGCCGTTTGCTTATCTAGCCAGTTGGTTAAGCTCAGATCATATAAAAGCGAAGCTAGCAAGGTCATCTGAGTTACCATTTCCTGTGAAGCTGCATCTCAAATGTGAACTGATAGCAATGGTAATCTTTAAATTGGTGGTTGCTGTACCAAGTTTTAATATCTATATTATTTATTTCTTATTATTTCAGGGTGCACATCCTAACAGGCAACTCTTTTGTAGATTGAACTGTTACAGAATTTAGGTTTGGGATTGGGCATTAGTGGAGTGATTAATGCAGGATAAAGTGTCTTTTAACTCTTTTTATTTATTAATGAGTTGCAATTGCCGCCTCAAAAGTAAGGTCTCGTTTGTGGTGGGAAGGAGAAGCAGAGATTTGCCAAATGGAAAGGGTTCGAGTTTTTGTGTCTTGAGATAAACGCTTACAGTATTGCTTCCACTTAGAAGTTGATTGGATTCTATTAGTCCTCAACTGCGTGTGCCAGGAACGCACGAGCTAGTTACAAGGTCGTTTCTTCTAGTGCGTCTAGGTCGTCTTCAAGTTCTATGTTTCGACGCCTCAAGAAATTTTCTATGTTTGGATGCCTATAAGAAATTAGGGGTACTGTAAATTTTACTGGATAATAAATTGGGGGTACCTTAGATTTTATTGATTTTTTTTTTTTAAAATATAGAGAGATAATTTGATTAATTTTTTTTCTTTTTTATTAAAAAAAAGCCTCCGTTTGGGTGGAATAATTATTTTTACAATAATGTTGTCACAAACTCTAATAAATTTTAATAAATTTCAACAATTTTTTCATCAACTCTAATATAATTTTATAAATTTTAACTGACTTCTTTACAAACTCTTAATATTTTTTTTACCAATCTCAAGAAAATCTCTACTATCTCCGATTAGGGAATTTTTTTGTTCATCTAAACGCAGGCGAAGTTGGAGGACTTGTCAGTTATTGCAAGGGATGGAGAATGATTTTGAAAAATTGGACTAAAATGGCTAAGCTATAAAATAAAGGTACAGTGGGTCAGGCTGAACCTTCACAAATATTTGGGTCAACGAGGATTTCGGTCTTATTTTCATAAGCAACTAAATTGGGCCTCGTGAGGCCCATATGGGAACTTCAGATTGAATCAAATATGAAACGGGCCTGCTTCATACAGATGGACTATGCAATATGTTTTTCTTTGGGCTGTCCATGGAAGCTTTGTATGATAGAAACGTGGGCTTTGTTTTCTTAACTCTTTAATCGGGCTGGTTAATTGGTAATGTCTGGACTCCGGAGCTTCGTTAGAGGATCCGAAGGCAGCGCCTTATCGGCAATCCGATTAAAATCACAATCCGCCAATCCTCACTTATGATAATGCTAAACCGTCGATTGTGTGTCGATCGACGGTGCCTGCCCAGTGAAGGAGCAATACACGGATCGCTACGTTAAGCCGTCGATAGCATTTTAATCCAACAGTCCACAACAACTCCCCGCCATCGTCAGAGACGAAACACGAATCTCACAAGCCAGAGCGGTTCCAATATAAACCCCCTAGATTTACCACAACTCTCACAAGCTAGATCTTTGAGACTTCTCTCTTTTTTTCCCTCCATTACCTTGTAAAAATGTCGGGTCGTGGAAAGGGAGGTAAGGGATTGGGCAAAGGTGGAGCGAAGAGGCACAGGAAGGTGCTTCGGGACAACATACAGGGCATCACTAAGCCTGCGATTCGGCGTCTGGCGAGGAGAGGCGGGGTCAAGAGGATCAGCGGCCTGATCTACGAGGAGACGCGTGGCGTCCTCAAGATCTTCCTCGAGAACGTCATTCGCGACGCCGTGACCTACACCGAGCATGCCAGGAGGAAGACCGTGACCGCCATGGATGTCGTGTACGCGCTCAAGAGGCAGGGCAGGACCTTGTATGGATTTGGCGGTTGAACAGGTCAATGGTTGGCTGCTCTAGGGTTTCTGAGAAATGCCTAATGTTTCGTAGAGTAGTATTCGCTATATGATAGATAGGGTTTGATTCTCTAGTGTAATGTTGTTCGTATACCGTTAGGAATTGTAATCTGATTTCACTTGAAATCGAATCCCAGGGGCTTTTCCATGGAGTTTTGTAAGCCAGTGTTTGAAATTGTTGGTCTTAATTTTCCGTGTGAATGACATGACTTTTGTAATGGGAGAACAATTCTCCCAGTTTGTGGGTAAATCTTATACGCAAATCTTCCATGGTGGCATGGGACTGAATTTTCTATTACTTGATTGACATTGACAGATATGTAGATTTTCTATTAATTTGGTAATTTTGTTGATCACTGTAGCTGCGGATTGTTTGTGGGCTATGTTTCCTTGTCTCAAAAACGGTTGGGCCTGCTTGCAACGTAAGAGTGGTGTAATGATCTACTTTATGGTGGGGCTGATTAGTGGTGGTGTTTAGATCTTCTTTCTAGTTGGAAAATGATCACTTTCCAAGTGAAGTCCAAAAGTACATCAATTAGGAGTTGGAGGCAGAGTCACTAAACAATTGAATTTCAAATCTTATGGGGCCATCAAGTTTATTCCCGTACAGCAGAGAAGGCAGCAGGAGCCAAAGAGCTGCCCTGTCTTTGATTGATTAAACTCGTGATTTCATATCAATAGAGCTTTGGAGGCAAATATGAACCAAGTTTTATTTGTAATTTCTGCTCTTCCATTAGATCTACCTCAACAGTATGATAACTCTGCCTTGTCTTTCTTAACTCTGGCATGACAAAAACAATCCCTGGATGGGCCAGACAATGCTAAACCATGTGGAGAACTTTTGATTCAGATGCTATCACCAGGAGTTGAAAAGCGTGTAAGGTCTCTCAAAAAACTCAAATGCAGTTTTCATCAGAAAATGCAGAGCATTTGAAGAGCTGCTGGCTTTCAACTTTTAGCTCTATGATGTTGCGTTGGTGCGCTAATAACGGAGTTCCCTAAGATTACCAGTTTTCTTCAAGTATGTACTAAAAATTCCTCATTCATAACAATTTGACCTCAAAAGTCGATAACTTATTAATTTATATTTCTGCTTTGAGTTTTCTTTGTCCTTTTGGGCACAATTCACAGAACATCAATGTTAAAGAGCAGTTCAATATCATGGTCATAAGATTGTAACGTCCAATTCGGGAGAGAAAAGTGAAAGTGATTAGAAAGCGTTTATTAATCTATAAATTAGCACCGAAAGCAAATGGTGTCGTGGTGTAGTTGGTTATCACGTCAGTCTAACACACTGAAGGTCTCCGGTTCGAGTCCGGGCGACGCCATTGTGTATTTGGTTTCTTTTTCGTTTTTTGGTTTTTTCTGACTGGTTTTTGGATTCACCCATTTATATAAACGTTTTATGTTAGCAGTTGGAAGCTTTCTGAACGAACGAAACCATTTTAGCACCTTTTTGTTGAAGGGCACTTGTGTGTAGATTGGCATTTGGCGAAGAAGGACAAAAAAAAAAAAAGAGGAAGACCCTTTTAGCGCTCTTTGGCTTTGGTCTTGGATTTCAGTTGTATAGGAGCCATTCATGTTTTCCAGTTCTTTTTATCCACGCCACACGCTAAAGAGTTTTGGATGCGTTTGGCATTGTGGATCTGATAGCGCGTATACAGCTTTAAGTCTTGAAGCCGTCAATCCCTTAACCAATTAATGCCAAGTTTTATGGTCTTTGGTCTTAAGCACCATGACAGAGATTTGAAGCTAGCTAGCTATCATGTTTTCCACTCATGCTATAGCTTCCCCGTAAAAGCACTGAAAGGATAACTTGGCTGTGGGTTTGGTCTCGTGAAAAAACTTTCTTCCCAAACGAAGACCTTTTAGCCCCTTTGTCGGTCTGAAGCACCGACGTGTACATTTAACCGAGTTGGTAAGATGATCTTTGGATGCACTTTTGCGTGAAACATGTTTTCCGCCTTCTTTTAATTACAAATAATGGTAAACGAGAATTGGGTGTGTCTGTGTCTGTGTCTGTTCAATGTTTTCAGACTACATCGCTTGCCGACATCCTGAATATTCCACGAAACCACTTGAGCTGCACAGACAATTATTAACCAAAATCAATTCTAACTTATAATCACTACAAAAAAAAAAAAAAGATCTGTAGCGGCGGTCTTTTTAGCGGCGGTCACCAAAACCGCTGCTATATACCCCATATCCCGGCGGTTTCCTTCAAATGCGACCGAAAATACCCCTATAGCGGCAGTCATAAACCGCCGCTATAAACACAATATAGCAGTGGTTGAAATAGCGGCGGTCTTGACCGCCGCTTATACAACATATGCACGTACTAGTACGATCACTGCCGCCGCCTATAAACGACATTGTAGCGGCGTTTTGTGAAAACGCAGCCAAGCAATCTATAGCGGTGGTCATGACCGCTGCTATAGAGTTTATACTAAAACGCGCGTTTCAGTAAATTTTCCCCTCCCCCCTTCACGAATTTCAGCCCCCCCCTCCCCTCTCGCCGATTTAGCCTCCCCTCTTTCCCCCTTCGCGAATTTCAGCTCCCCCCGGCCCCCTCCGCGAATTTCACTCCCCCCCGCCCCCTCTGCGAATTTCAGCCACCCCCCCCCATTCAACTTCAAATCTCCTCCCCCTTTTGAACTTCGCGAATTTCAGCTCCCCCCCCATTTGAACTTCATGAAATAATTCAACTGTGATGGTTTTGCATTGTTGTTCAGGTCAATGACTCAGACTCAATGTATATTTTAGTATTTTACAAAATATGAATGAAATTAATTATAGAATGAGTTAGCTTATGAAATTGGATTATTGGTTTTGTGTGTTGAGATTGATTTGTTGGAAGAATTGGTTTGTTGGAGTGTTGGGCTTATGAATTGGTTGTTGAACTATTGTATTTACATAAGAATTGGTTGCTGAAAATATATGAATTGATTGCTGAAAAATAATAATTGGAATGTATGAATTGGTTACTGAAAAATATGAATTGAAATGTATGAATTGGTTGCTGGAAATATATGAATTGAATTATTTGAATTTATTCCTGAAAATACATGCATTGGTTTGTATGAATTGATTGATGAAAATATGGAATGAAATGTATGAATTAATGCTGAAAATATATGAATTGGGTTGTATGAATTGATTGCTGAAATTATATATTTTGTTTTGTATGAATTTGTTGCTGGAAATATATGAATTGGGATGTATGAATTTATTGCTGAAATATATGAATTGGTTTGTATAAAATGGTTGCTGAAAATATATCTTTAATCAATATATTAATTGGTTGCTGAAAATATATTAATTGAAATGTATGAATTGGTTGCTGAAAATATATCTTTTGAAATATATGAATTGGAATGTATTAATTTATTGATGTCCAAAAGTCTGTTGTTTTTACTATTTTTTTTGGACCATGTATTTTTATTAAAAATCTATTTTTTAATTTTCTTTGACAGTTGAACTCAATTGTCTCAACTACAGTGGTTTTCGTAACTGTGTTTGAGGGACACTAGGTGACTTGCCTATAACATATTACTCTTTCACAGGTTAGTTGTATTTTGAATCTTTTCGTCAATTTCTATTGTTTGTTCTTTTTTTCTTTTTTTTTGAATTAAGTTGTGGATTTTATTGGAAGGCGGAGGGCAGAGCTCACTATTATTGGAGATGTTGGTTTTTGTGGGTTTTGTTGGAAGGCAGAGGGTAGGGCTAACTTTTATTTGTTGTTGGTTCTGTGGAGTTTATTGGAAATATTGGTGTTTGTGGATTCTTGTTGGAAGGCGGAGGGTAGTGCTAACTATTATTTGTTGTTGGTTATGTGGAGTTTATTGGAGATTGGAAGGGTAATTGTTATATGATGTTCGTTATGTGTTTTTGTTGGAGATTGGAAGACAAAGTTTGTGTTATTCAATATTTAATGTTTGTTTGTTTATCTATGATTTAACTTTTGAGATCACTTCCCGGTGGATACCTCTACACTGATGTTGGAGGTCTAACTTGAGATTAAACGAAGCCAGTCCTCTTTACGAATGGATCTCTGAGTTTAATAATGTTGTATGCTGTTTAATTATAGTTTTGTTGGTATTATTTATGTGTGTTGTTTTATTAATTTATGTTAGTTTATTGAAAAATCTTGATAAAATGTGAAAACATTAAAATATGCATAATCTTTTTTGTTGCATTTCATATAGTTATTACTGTCGCTCATGGACAAGAGTTGGATGAAAAAGAAACGCGGGACAAGTGAATATGTGTTGGGAGTCAATGAGTTTCTGGGTTTTGCATCTAAGAGTATGGGTAGTGATGAGAGAATTTGTTGCCCTTGTGTAAAGTGCGTCAATTACAAGAGGTATAACATCAGTACGGTACATGATCATTTGGTCTATATGGGATGTCTCCGGGTTACGATTATTGGTTTGCGCATGGTGAATTGCGAGATAGGGCAGCATCTAGTCATCCTCTATTTCTGTTGCAGATAATGAAATGTGTGAACCATCATCTGGGATGCATGAACTATTACACGAGGTATTTCCATTATACCGAAACACAATCCCATAATGTACGAGAACAAAAGATCCACTTCCTACTGAAAATACTGCAAATTTTATGACATGATATGCTTTGATGCAAGGTGCATGAAAAATTTAGTAAGTTAACTGCTGTTGTACAGTTATACCATTTGAAGTGCATGGGAGGATGGAGTAATACCTCTTTTACGTGGTTACTCCAAACACTGGGTGATATGCTCCCTGCGGTGCTAAATTGCCAAAGGACACTTATGAAGCTAAAAAATACATGAAAGGGTTAGGACTTGGATATGAAAAGATTCCTGTTTGTCCAAACGGTTGTATGTTGTTTTGGAATGAGAATGAGAGAATTAGAAGTTTGTTCAAAGTGCGGAGCATCAAAATGGAAGGGCAATGGGGAGGGAAATATTTTCTCACGAATGAAGGTGGATCATCTAAGAGATCAAGAAAAAACCGATGAAAGTTTTGCGGTGGTTTCCTTTAAAGCACGCTTGCAGAGATTATTCATGTCCTCAAAAACTGCTTCTCATATGAAATGGCATCACGATGGACGTGCAAATGATGGGTTGTTAAGGCATCCGGCCGATGGTCAAGCTTGGAAGGCATTTGATGCACAGTATGCTGATTTTGCTTCTGATCCTCGTAATGTTAGGCTTGGGTTAGCAGCGGATGAGTTTAATCCTTTTGGGAACATGAGCACTAGTCATAGCACATGGCCAGTGATATTAGTACATATAACTTGCCTCCTTGGATGTGCATGAAACGTTCATCTTTAATGTTGTCATTACTTATTCCTGGACCGAAATCTCCTTCTTTCAAGATAGATGTATATCTAGAACCATTGATATTAGGTTAAAAGAGTTGTGGGATGTTGATTAGATACTTATGACATTGCTACGAAAGATATGTTTAAGATGCGTGCGGCATTGATGTGGACAATTAACGATTTTCCTGCATATGGTGACCTCTCTGGATGGAGTACAAAGGGACGTCTTGCATGTCCATGTTGTATGTATCAGAGATTCACGGTGGTTGGATAATGTAGAAAATTTTGCTACATGGGGCATAGACGGTTCTTACCATTAAATCATAGGTGGAGAAGAGATCAAAGATCATTTGACGGTACTTATGAAATGACTCCACCACCCTATTTTATGACCGGTGAACATTTCAGGGAATTACAGGGTACTTTACATTTTGAGTCAAGTGTATGGAAGAAGCAAAGTATTTTCTTCACATTGCCTTATTGGAAGGATAATATGTTACGCCATAATCTAGATGTGATGCATATAGAGAAAAACGTATGGACAATATCATTGGTACATTGTTAGATGTGGACGGGAAGACAAAAGATAACTATAAGGCACGTCTTGACTTACAAAGCATGGGAATAAGACATGATCTCCATCCAAAGATCACTGATGCAGGAAAGGTTCATTTGCCTGGTGCTTGCTACTCAATGACTCGCGAAGAGAAAGAATGCTTTCTAAAAGTGATAAAGAATGTGAAATTTCCGGATGGTTTCGCTTCGAACATATCACGTTGTGTCAAGCTTCAACAACGTAATATCATAGGTTTGAAGAGTCATGACTGTCACATCTTGATGCAGCATTTGATGCCTATTGCAATACGAAGATCGTTGCCAAGCATGGTTTGTTCTCCTTTGATCTCATTGTCATGTTTCTTTAGAGAAATTTGTTCCAAAACATTACGGATAGAGGACTTAGATCGACTTGAGGCTCAAATCCCTATAACATTGTGTCAACTTGAAAGGATATTTCCGCCTGCATTCTTTACTGTTATGGTGCACTTGGTCGTACATCTAGTTGCAGAATGTAAGATGGGTGGACCGGTTCAACTTCGGTGGATGTATCCTATTGAAAGGTAATATTAATTATAGAGATATGTTACATCACGTTTCTTTGCACGTGTTTTATTTAATAAAGTCTAATATTGTTGATGTAGGTGCATGCACCGTTTCAAATCTTATGTTCGCAATACGGCCGCACCTGAAGGCTCTATTGCTGAAGGATATATAGCAGATGAATGCTTAACATTTTGTTCAAGATATTTAGAATCAGTCCCAACGATCTTTAATAGATCACCAAGAAATGTAGACGATACTATGGGAGGAATATCATTTGTTCGTCTTGATATGAAAACATGCATGCAGGCTCATCGATATATCCTTTTTAATTGCGATGAGTTAATTCAAATTCGCACGTAAGTGATGTTACACTTTAACTATTTCATTCAACATGTTTTTATCGATGGTGAAATTAATTTTAGAATTGGTGTCGATGTGTAGAATGCATAAGGAGCGATTGAAGGCAAGAAACCGTAGTAGTCGACCAACAGATTATGTCATCGATAAGATGCATAGGGATGAATTTTGTGACTGGTTTCGAAACTATGTATGTGTTATGTTTAAAATGTTTTTATTGGTTGATTACTTTAAAACTTACAATTAGTTTTAATCTTGAGTTGTTGTTCGAGGAAAATAGGTACAAAATATGGACGAGATGAAGCATCAACTTCCAAATAGAGTTCGATGGCTTGCTAAAGGTCCAAACCCCGAAGCTAGATCATTTAGCCGATATGTACATAATGGTGTGAAGTTTCGTACAAAAGACAATGAAATAGGCAGAACAACTCAAAATAGTGGAGTATGTGTGACTGTTGAAGGGGGCACCACATATTACGGGCGAATTATAAGTATCATTGAGTTTAAACTATTTTGATGAAGAATGTTTTGTACTATTCAAATGTGATTGGGTTGACACAGCTATTGGTAGGGATATATAAAGTTGATGAGTTTGGATTTGAACTTGTTAATTTTTCGCGTTTAGTGCATACTGGAGATCGATTAAGCGATGATCCATTCATTTTGGCATCACAAGCATCTCAAGTATACTACGTATCAGATGAAAGACATCCAAATTGGGAAGTAGTTGTCAAGACCAAACCAAGAGATGTGTTTGATGCTGGTAATGATGACGACATAGATGACTACTGTGAAAATGAACCTTACAATTTCAACGTTGAGCAAATCCTCGAGAATGTACAAGATGATTTGACGTGGTTTAGAAATGAGGTGGAAGGAACAACACTAGATATACCTCAGGAATTTCCTATGGTATGTCAAATATCTCTTTTTTGTGTGAAATATTTTTTTTTACATGCTCAGATTTACGATATATCGTTTTATTTTGTTTAAGGAAATGTGTTTTGTATTGTTGAATTTACATTGAAATCACTTTTATGCATGTTTAAATATTGTATAGGTACAATGACGAGGAAGAGATTCAGGACTATATCTTCTTCATCACAGCCACCTGTGCCACCATCGCAAGAAGCAACGGCATCACAAGAAAAATGCGTCACAGCCACCTGCGCATCCTTCAGAACAGGCTATGCCATCGTTTCGATTATGATCAATCTTTGAACGATAACGAAATAATTGGTATGTTCATAACCACAATAGAGATAATCTAAGTTTAATATGTTACTCAATTTAGTTTCACATGCTAAATGTGCAGGTGGTACTGGAGTCCAGAAAGTGCGTGGCGGCTTGCGGATGACGAATGTTTGGAATTAAAGGAAGACGAATTGACTCAGTATAATTCAATGGCAATGGGCAGCCATTGGATAATGAAGGGGGAATATTTAACAAATTCACTGGTTGTGTTGCCCGTGTTGCGAATCAAATCCCCCTAGATGCGGCGATTGGCGTAAAGTTCCATTGTCAATAAAAGAGGACTGTTGGAGCCTCATGACGGTATAATTTTGGTTATTTGTCAAATTGTTATTCAACTATATAAATTTAATAATTGACGCACCTAACTGTTGGGGTATATTTTGCAGAAACGGTTTACAATCCCCGAGCCTCCATTGGGGGATATTGTCAAGAGCTGGTTCCTCAAAGATTTAGGAGAGAAATGGAGGAACTACAAGTGTAGTTTAAAGCAGAATTTTTTGATGAGGCCTTTACGCCTCAGTATGTGAAAAATAATGCTCCAACAGACGTTAATTTGGAGTAATTTTGCAAATTAGTCGATTTTTGGTATTCTGATGCAGGACGGGTATGACATTTATTTATTTGTATTATAATTTTTATGAATATAACTTCTTATTAATTTTAACTGTCTTGATGTTAATGTAGCATCGAAGTGCCAAAACAAAATATCGCTCCAAACGACGGTCCACACTGCAGGATCAAAGCACGTTATGCTCACGAATTGGTATGTATTCATTAGTTTGTTTTCATTATAATAGTACTTATCATTGCCATTTTTATTTTGTAATTTACAATTTCATCACGAATTCGTGTTTGTGATGCAGGAAAAAAGAGAAACAAGTTCCAATCAATCGAGCGGATTTATATAAAAGCTGTCCATATGCGTTCTGACGGATCTCCAATAAATCTGGACGTAGCAGAGAAAATAGAATGTCATTATTACATCAATTTTGATTTGAATGTGCTAATATTAATTAAAAATTTAATTGTATGTTGTATTCTCTCAGAGGCGAATGGAAGAGATTGGACTGAATGATTCAGGAAGTTCACAAACTTCCAATGAATTTAGAGTGGATGGCAGCATCGGTTGGTCACCATCTGACCGATATGCACAAGCGATTGGTCCAGAACGACATGGTCGCATTCGCGGCGTTGGATTAGGACCAACTCCTTCATCTCATCCTGCCAACGCCAACGTAAGATCTAGTCAGCCTGCATCCTTTAGTAACGAGAGAGCGGTATTTATGGAAAATAGAGTTCAAATGTTGGAGTCTGAAGTAGCATCGCTTAAATCTACAATACAAATGATGATGCACAAGCTTGGGTAAAAGTTTTATTTTATATCCTCAAGTATTACTATTGATTCTATTTATGTATATTTCGTAGTTAATTAATGTTTATTTAACTGTTGGAGCAACGTCAATACCAAGATGTTGCCAATAACAATCACGTTTCACACAGCAATTCATAGATCATCTCATGCAAAGTCGGAAAACGAGTGTTGGTAAGATACAAACATAAATGAATACTGCCATTAATTTAATTTTAAGTATGTACTAAGCTCTTTTATCTTTGTTCATGTCATTACTGTTTGTTAATTTTACAATATTGTACTAGAAGACAATGTCGATAACGCAAAAAGTGCAAGAGCAGATGGTGCTGAAGGTGGAGAGGATTAAATTTATAGTTATTTGTAGTTAAATGTCATGACTTGTTAGTTTTTAGACTATTGAGAAAATGCCCTTCACTTATTTTTTTTGATGCAAACTTGTAAGACATGCTTATAATGAAATATATTTTTGTTTTATTACACTTTTCTTTGTTTGCATTAATCAATTAAAATCTATAACAAAATTTGTATGTCATGAAAATAAAAAAAAAAAATTCGAAAAAAAAAAAAAAACAACAACACACCTATAGCAGCGGTCATGGACCGCCGTTATATCTAAACCAACGGATAGGGTTATAGCAGCGGTCATGTAACCGCCGCTATAACACAATAGCTGACCGCGACTATAATCTATAGCGGCGGTCACTGACCGCCGCTATAGCACATCTGCGAAAAAACCGCAACCACGATTGGGCCCTATAGCGGCGGTCCAGCGCCACTGTGTGACCGCCGTTATAGAGCCGATGTATTCAACAGCAGTCTTTATAACCGCGGCTATAGGGCTGTGCTGACGGTGATATAGCGGCATCTTGACCGCCGCCAAAAAACCGCTGCTATAGGCCTATAGTAGCGGTTTTGGGACCTATAGCGGCGGTTTTCGACCGCCGCTATAGGTGCTTTTTTTTGTAGTGAAAGTGCTCATTCCAAAAATCGGAAAGGTTGTGTTTAGTAGATCTCTCATCCATGCGGCGACATGCGCCATTTTGCCATCCAGCAAACCCATCCAGGCTGCTGGAAGGGCAACGGTAAAGGGAGTGAATCTTTAAGCAAGGAAAATAATAGTGTTTCTTTAATAGAAGGGAAATTTGCTTTTTAGTCACTAGATTTTTACCCCTTTTTATTTTTAGTCCTAAAATTTAATGGTTCAAATTTTTAGTCCCAGATCTTTTCATACTTGAAAAAAATAGTCCATCCGTTACCTTCCATTAGTATGATAACGTAATTTCATCAACGTCAGCATATCAGCTACTAATTAGCATCAATTTTCACGTCATTCTTTTCACTAGATAAACGCATAGCTCACATCTAAACATAAAATGAAAATGCTGCGTTCAATGAATCAACCCGTGCGTTAAAGGATTGCCGCCGCACCCAAAAACGCAACGTTTTCATTTGTAAAGGACGCGCATATTAACCACTCTGTGATAACTCGATTTCCTCCCATAGCCCGGTTCTTCTCTTCCTCCTCCTCCGCCTCATTTCCTCCCTCTTTCCCATCTCTCTTTCCCTCTCCGAAAACCAGGCTCTCCTCAAACTCAAGAGATCATTCACCCATGCAGACGCTCTAAGTTCCTGGGTTCCCGACTCCTCTCCTTGCTCGGCCAAGTACAAGGGAGTCATTTGCTCTGGTGGCATAATTACCGGTCTCCATCTTGCACGCTTAGGTCTTTCAGTAAAGATAGATGTCGACGCTTTACTTGACCTCGTCGAACAGCATGGCGCTCCCACCATTTTCATTGAACAGTTGTGCTTCCACATGTGCTTGCACTGACCCTTTATCCCCTTCTCTCTACCTCCCCTCCAATCCGGAACCCATTCTTTGAGCGTTCCCAGAACTCTTGTCAGCTTCAGAATGTCGTGTTCTAATCAGAGGTTCTTGCAGGTTGACACCCAGCAACCTCAGAGACTTCGAGTAGCAGCTTCTGAGACCACAAAGAAGAAAAGGAGCCGAAGTCGAGCTTCTTCGAGCAAAGAAGCCCTACCGTTCCACATCACTTAGTGAACTTTTGAAACTGTTGATAACTCCCTATGGCCACGCCAACCTCCTCTTCCAGTACCACTAATTCATTATCCAACAACCGAGACAGAGATCTGGGTTTTTCCCCGTCCGCCATTAGGCTTGCTTGCCAAAGTTATTGTACATCTACAGGACGACGTAGGAGCCCAGACTCAATGACCTCTCTCATCAGCCGCGACATCGTAGACATTCCACCGAGCCCACCCCTTTCAACCATGCATCCACGCGAAAGCAAATGTCTTGCCAGAATAAGTCGGGCGTGACGTCGCAATAGAGAGCCATCCTCTTCCTCTCTCCCTACTCTTGTCGAGCCGTCCTCTCTGCCTAGAAAATTATGACGGACATGGGAGGTGGCAGACCTTGCCCCATCCACTATTCGGAGGGCTTCCATGCAGAGACACAGTACAGTATGGTGTCTACCCACCCATATATTTTCGTGTTTAATCTCCATCCATTTCGGTAAACAAGTATATAAAAAGGAGGGTGTCATTTCACATTTGAATGCAATTCAGTGCATTCCCACAATCTGTAAGCTCCTCTCCTACCTTTGTCTCTGCTTTGTGTTCTTTAAATTATTAAACATAATCTTACATTACTCAAACTGCGTTAGTTGAATCTACAAATATCGTAGCAGATGAGAAGGACACCGACGGGAGCGGTGGTTCATTGGGTGACGACAACTACGAGTGGGAGAATTTCTGGAACATTACGCCAACTCCTCCGGTGATGACTGCGACAATTTCTATGTCACTAGGTGGAAAGAGTCTCTGTTTTTTGGTATGAACGTATGCAACCCTGTCGTGGTGCATGTCCTATTATATATGATTATTTTTGTTTTTTAAATCGGTGTACTTTTAAGTTTTGGGACATTAATTTCTATGTTTGCACATTGTAATTAATGGTCAAATTTTCATGGAGTTGGGACATTTGTAGACAACATACAGATAGTACAGTGATGGTGTTTGAACGTTTGTAGAAATGTTGGGACTGCTACGTTTGCATGGTGTTGGGACATATGTAGAAAACGTATGAATAGAAAAGGTATGGGTCGGCTCAAATTTTTATTAGTTTTAATTTTGAAAAACTTATTTATGCAAAAACAACAGTTACATGTATTCAATAATATTCTATAAGCAATATTTACATTTAAAAAGTCTAATATAGTTTAATGTTTCAATTGGAGTGTAAGTCTCTATTTTTAAAATCTTTTTAACATTTTCAATTTTGAAAACAAATCTAAACCATCAAATATCAACATGATCTTCATGTTTTAAAATAGATTAGATGGTATAAATGGCTAGAAATTAGTTTTGCTTGACAAGTAAAGGTAAAAAAATTAATTGAATTAGGTGTGAGATTTTATAGGATTTCTCGAATCAGTTGCCAACTAATTTAAGGAGATTTATAGGATATTGATTTTATGAAATTTGTTTGAATCAATTTGCAATTAATATCTTTTAAATAGAGAGACGTTAGGTTACGTCGATTGATTGGTGTAAGATACTTTATAAACAAGTGAAGAGTTAATAGTTCGTTCAATCAAGGATATTTAATAGGTCTCTTTATAAAATAAAAAATGAATTAACTAGACTTATAGGGTTGATGATGCTCTAATAAAGGAGACTTTATAAACGACTGAAGAGTTAATGGTTCCTTTTATCAAAGAGATTTATCAGGCCTCTTTATAAAATAAAAATTAATTAATTAAAATTATATACAAATAGCTTTAACTTCAAATTTTTGAGGCCTTATCATTAAATATTTTTAAATATACCTTAAAATAAATTTTAATTGGGGCCTCCTTAATTTGGGGACCTTAGACAACCGCCTACCTCGCTTATAGTTGAAGCCGCCCTTGTCTAAAATTGTAACACCCCGCCCATATAAATTATATTAATTATCTTATATTGGGTAACTAAGAATAGTATTCTATCTTATTACGATTATTAATTCCATTTATTAGTATAAAAATGATGTAAATCCTTGGACTAATAGGTAATAAAAATATAAAAATGTGGTAAATCCATTTTTATCTTTGTATTTATAATAGTTGGTCCTACAGGACATATCTCAAACCAGCCGTGCACCAAATATAGACAATGCATTGTATTGAAACTATCCCTATCTTATAACCCCTACTTGACCTAGAATTATAACTCAATTGCAATTACCTTTGCAATTGAAGCGTACTGGCCTCCCCTTCTATAAAGCACAAGCCAACCTCAATTAAAGTGACAGTGAACCGGACAGCCCACGGTTTTTGCACCTATTAATAGTTTTCATGATTAATCGTCATTACCGTGCAAGAACCTTGTAGCACTTGTTATTCGGGTCATATTACTAACAAATTGCTTCGTATAGGTTTTTGTCTCAAGAAGTCAGCACACCTTATTTTCAAGAGGTAAGGGGTATCTTTAATTTGGTGTTGTTAGTAGACGTGAATCGTGATAATGTGGGATGGCTTGTAAAATGTTTGAAAAAGCGTGTTAGGATATGAATTGTAACCTTCTAAGATATCTGACTACCTTGATAGATAAGAGGTTAATTAGGTTGAATAAATGTATTATTGAAATAAACGATAGAGGGTTATAGCAGTATATTATAAACAAGGGGAATGATGTTGTTGCTTAAACTTTGATCATGAGCATGCTAGTTGGATTAGTTTTCTCGTATGGGTTTTGTGGTAGCTGGATGATTTAGGGAAAGTTATAAAGCCTAAATAATGTTTGCATGATTATTTAGCGTTGTTAATATGTGAGGGCTGTGTATATAAACTATGATCGATTGCTTCGCTCAAATGACATCGTTTCAGCACCAACTTTGGAGGGCTAGTTCTTGCCTTAGTCAGGTAATCCTTAAGGTCAAAATATAATTGTCATCGTAGGACTTAAGGCGAGATAGTTACTGGCTATTGAAAATGAGGGCAGAAATGGGAATTTCAACCAAAATCCGTAATTGTTACCTGTAAAAAACGACCTCGGCTTATTTTGTGATGAATGGCCCGAGCTTCGTAGGCTCTAGAATCATTAAACTTAGTAAAATATGGACTCATACGGGTGTCACAGTTTGTGTCCTTCTTGGAGTTGAATGAGCTTAGTCAACAATTTTAATTTTAAAGCGTATACGTTGTAGTACTCGCCTTCGCTGCTGAGACGAAATTTGTAAAAGCAGATGCACAATTAAGTGGATCATTTATAGATTTTTAAAGCGTTGACGTTGCTTTATTATAAATTTTTAATGCGTTGATGTTGGTAAGTGAAGTTTTACATGTTTTATGAGATCAGTAAATACGGTATCTCTCTCCTGCATAATTATTTCATGTGTCAACTGATGATCACATGCCCCTATCCCACTGTAGTTGGTCCATAAGGCTCACCCTGCCTTCATCACTAATTTTGCATATTTTTTATAATAAAGATGTTGGTGCTACTGCTATTTGAGTCCTACTTGTCCCACGAGCTCCCTACTCACATATCAGTCATTTATATTCGCATCTGGGTGACAAAGACCCTGAAATTGGTCGTGGAGCGCTTGCCCTACTTGTATCCCAAGGTTCGACCTCCGACCGCTCCTCCTATTCCCCCTGTACATCTCCAACGGCATCGAACACAATCATCCCGTGCCTCGACATGATCGACAACACCCTTACGAGCAATGAAGACACGCTTCGTAGTGTTTATTTATTTTGAACGAAATGGTCTGAACAATATAGGGTTAGAGGCCAGATATGCATTTGTGAACTACTAAGTTCACAAATTTGCCATGGCATTTAGTAGTCTAATTTTGTAGGGATCTTAGATTCTAACAACCCCCTAATTCCATTACCCTACTACTTAGATATGTTAATCTAATGAAGTTTCATGTTCAGAATCTCCAATCTCTGTCACATCTAGTGTTTTTTTTTTTGATCTGTCACATCTAGTATTTGCTTGAGTGTTTTAGTTATATTTTTCAATCCATGTATACTTTATTATTTCATAAATAATTTATAATTTTACAGTTGTTTACAAATTTGGCGCTGTGACCCGTAGATTGCCTTAGTTAAATACTTACAAGGAACCTTTAGTCTTAATAGATATAATAGGGAGTGCCGTACTATTACTTTGTTTATAGCATCTCTATTATTATAATGAGATCATAGAGATAATTATTATATGCACGGGATGTGACAGAGGAATACTATTGTGAAATTATTAATTAACTAAATATAGAAACTATGGTTATCCATGCACCGAATTATAATTATATGCACGGAACGCGACAGAGGAATACATGGTTGTCCAAAGTTCTCCTTACAACTCAAACTTGTCACGGCTTTCCTTTTCTTTTAGTCATAAGCTTTTCCGAGCCAATACGTATGGAACGGTGATGGCTGTAACATATTTAGCGTTTGATGAGCTAAAGAGTAGTATTATGTAACCCATAAATTCAGCCATTGGAAAGTTGACTGTATTGTCAAACAGCAAAATGATCTTATGGAACAGAATGTCATATCCGTAGCCAATTCAGTTACGATTGGGTGTTGCGATATTCACCCCATTAGGATTACATATCATTAAAAAACGAATAACTTCCATAAGACCCTAGCAAGCAACACATATATAATTAAAGCGGTGAGGTGACGATTCCTAGAGGTCGAACCACTCTATTTATAAGATGTGGCAGCGATTTCGTCTGCAATTTACAAACCGTCTCAATGTTGGAAAATCACGTTCTCTCCACGCTACTCGAAAGGCCTCAACTACTCGAGCTCTCTCTATCTGCACCAAAATCCAGATCAAGACAAATGCTCCAAGCCACCATTGCCTCTACAACATGATTCATATCCCTGCCTCCTATCACTCGAAAATTTTGGTTTATATATTCTTCCCGATTGCCCCCAAAGGCCTGAGAATACTTGACTTTGGACATAATCTTCGTTACAGGTTGCATCAGTAGCCAAACCAGGACCCATTAAACAAATTATGCCAACAAAAATACTTACCCAACACCTGCCTTATTTTTTTTTCCCCGAAAGCACTCATTCCAAAAATCGGAAGTGTTGCGTTTAGTAGAGCTTTCCGCAATACGCCTGCATCACTATTTTGCCATCCAGCAGGCGCATCTGGGCTGCGTTTCTTTAAGCAAGGAAAATAAGGGTTTTCCTTAACAGATATATAGGCTACGTTTGGATTCATCTAAAATTTTAAAAAATTTTTAAAATTATTTTCATTAATTTTAATAAATTTTTTTTATAAATAATAACAATTTTTACAAATTTTTTATTAATTTTTAAAAAATCTACATTACGTTAAAAAAGATATAAAAAATTATTTTAAAATCTAAACCAAACGTCATCGTAAGTTTCGTTGCGTTAAAAAAAAAAGAAAAATATTATTTGTTGGGGCTTTCTTATAGGGGCCTTCATTCCTCTCTGTTACGAAAATACGAACGTTATTACTAAATTTTAATTCAGAATAAAGGACAATTTTATGAAAAACATCTAGTTATTCCAAACATCTCTACAACAACGAGTTATAAAATGTAATATATTATTGTTAAATTATATAATCTTATAGATAAAACAATTTAATATAAATATGCACTATTCAATTATAATAAATTACGTTAATAAAATAATTGATAGAATTTAACAATAGTGAGTTATTGTCCAATCCAGAATAGACTCGACAAGACAAATCTAGCTCGCATCGTGCCTCGAAGTCAACACATTCAGAAATTTCCCGACACTCTAAAAAATCCCTGAGACGCAGACT
>CM025850.1:33088234-33112317 GCA_003952965.2 Morella rubra | reverse complement strand
AGAGATCCAAGAAAAAACCGGCGAAATTTTGCGGTGGTTTCCTTTAAAGCAGCGCTTGCAGAGATTATTCATGTCCTCAAAAACTGCTTCTCATATGAAATGGCATCACGATGGACGTGTAAATGATGGGTTGTTAAGGCATCCGGCCGATGGTCAAGCTTGGAAGGCATTTGATGCACAGTATGCTGATTTTGCTTCTGATCCTCGTAATGTTAGGCTTGGGTTAGCAGCGGATGGTTTAATCCTTTTGGGAACATGAGCACTAGTCATAGCACATGGCCAGTGATATTAGTACCATATAACTTGCCTCCTTGGATGTGCATGAAACGTTCATCTTTAATGTTGTCATTACTTATTCCTAGACCGAAATCTCTTCTTTCAAGATAGATGTATATCTAGAGCCATTGATATTGGAGTTAAAAGAGTTGTGGGATCTTGGATTAGATACTTATGACATTGCTACGAAAGATATGTTTAAGATGCGTGCGGCATTGATGTGGACAATTAACGATTTTCCTGCATATGGTGACCTCTCTGGATGGAGTACAAAGGGACGTCTTACATGTCCATGTTATATGTATCAGACTTGGTCACGGTGGTTGGATAATGGTAGAAAATTTTGCTACATGGGGCATAGACGGTTCTTACCATTAAATCATAGGTGGAGAAGAGATCAAAGATCATTTGACGGTACTTATGAAATGACTCCACCACCCAATTTTATGACCGGTGATGACATTTTGAGGGAATTACAGGGTACTTTACATTTTGAGTCAAGTGTATGGAAGAAGCAAAGTATTTTCTTCACATTGCCTTATTGGAAGGATAATATGTTACGCCATAATCTAGATGTGATGCATATAGAGAAAAACGTAACGGACAATATCATTGGTACATTGTTAGATGTGGACGGGAAGACAAAAGATAACTATAAGGCACGTCTTGACTTACAAAGCATGGGAATAAGACATGATCTCCATCCAAAGATCACTGATGCAGGAAAGGTTCATTTGCCTGGTGCTTGCTACTCAATGACTCGCGAAGAGAAAGAATGCTTTCTAAAAGTGATAAAGAATGTGAAATTGCCGGATGGTTTTGCTTCGAACATATCACGTTGTGTCAAGCTTCAACAACGTAATATCATAGGTTTGAAGAGTCATGACTGTCACATCTTGATGCAGCATTTGATGCCTATTGCAATACGAAGATCTTTGCCAAGCATGGTTTGTTCTCCTTTGATCTCATTGTCATGTTTCTTTAGAGAAATTTGTTCCAAAACATTACGGATAGAGGACTTAGATCGACTTGAGGCTCAAATCCCTATAACATTGTGTCAACTTGAAAGGATATTTCCGCCTGCATTCTTTACTGTTATGGTGCACTTGGTCGTACATCTAGTTGCAGAATGTAAGATGGGTGGACCGGTTCAACTTCGGTGGATGTATCCTATTGAAAGGTAATATTAATTATAGAGATATGTTACATCACGTTTCTTTGCACGTGTTTTATTTAATAAAGTCTAATATTGTTGATGTAGGTGCATGCACCGTTTCAAATCTTATGTTCGCAATACGGCCGCACCTGAAGGCTCTATTGCTGAAGGATATATAGCAGATGAATGCTTAACATTTTGTTCAAGATATTTAGAATCAGTCCCAACGATCTTTAATAGATCACCAAGAAATGTAGACGATACTATGGGAGGAATATCATTTGTTCGTCTTGATATGAAAACATGCATGCAGGCTCATCGATATATCCTTTTTAATTGCGATGAGTTAATTCAAATTCGCACGTAAGTGATGTTAGACTTTTAACTCTTTCATTGAGCATGTTTTTATCGATGAATGAAATTAATTTTTTAGTTGTATTGTCGATGTGTAGAATGCATAAGGAGCGATTGAAGGCAAGAAACCGTAGTAGTCGACCAACAGATTATGTCATCGATAAGATGCATAGGGATGAATTTTGTGACTGGTTTCGAAACTATGTATGTGTTATGTTTAAAATGTTTTGCATTGGTTGATTACTTTAAAACTTACAATTAGTTTTAATCTTGAGTTGTTGTTCGAGGAAAATAGGTACAAAATATGGACGAGACGATGAAGCATCAACTTCCAAATAGAGTTCGATGGCTTGCTAAAGGTCCAAACCCCGAAGCTAGATCATTTAGCCGATATGTACATAATGGTGTGAAATTTCGTACAAAAGACAATGAAATAGGCAGAACAACTCAAAATAGTGGAGTATGTGTGACTGTTGAAGGGGGCACCACATATTACGGGCGAATTATAAGTATCATTGAGTTAAACTATTTTGATGAAGAATGTTTTGTACTATTCAAATGTGATTGGGTTGACACAGCTATTGGTAGGGGATATAAAGTTGATGAGTTTGGATTCGAACTTGTTAATTTTTCGCGTTTAGTGCATACTGGAGATCGATTAAGCGATGATCCATTCATTTTGGCACCACAAGCATCTCAAGTATACTATGTAGCAGATGAAAGACATCCAAATTGGGAAGTAGTTGTCAAGACCAAACCAAGAGATGTGTTTGATGCTGGTAATGATGACGACATAGATGACTACTGTGAAAATGAACCTTACAATTTCAACGTTGAGCAAATCCTCGAGAATGTACAAGATGATTTGACGTGGTTTAGAAATGAGGTGGAAGGAACAACACTAGATATACCTCAGGAATTTCCTATGGTATGTCAAATATCTCTCTGTTAATGTGAAATTTTTTTTTTACATGCTCAGATTTACGATATATCCGTTTTATTGACGTTTTGTTTAAGGAAATGTGTTTTGTATTGTTGAATTTTACATTGAAATCACTTTTATGCATGTTTAAATATTGTATAGGTACAATGACGAGGAAGAGATTCAGGACTATATCTTCTTCATCACAGCCACCTGTGCCACCATCGCAAGAAGCAACGGCATCACAAGAAGCAACGCCGTCACAGCCACCTGCGCATCCTTCAGAACAGGCTACGATGCCATCGTTCGATTATGATCAATCTTTGAACGATAACGAAATAATTGGTATGTTCATAACCACAATAGAGATAATCTAAGTTTAATATGTTACTCAATTTAGTTTCACATGCTAAATGTGCAGGTGGTACTGAAGTCCGGAAAGTGCGTGGCGGCACGCGGATGACGGACGTCTGGAATCTGAAGGAAGACGAATTGATTCCAGTACAATTCAATGGCAATGGGCAGCCATTGGGTAATGAAGGGGAATATTTAACAAATTCACTGGTTGTGTTGCCCGTGTTGCGAATCAAATCCCCCTAGATGCGGCGGATTGGCGTAAAGTCCCATTGTCAATAAAAGAGGACTGTTGGAGCCTCATGACGGTATAATTTTGGTTATTTGTCACAATTGTTATTCAACTATATAAATTTAATAATTGACGCACCTAACTCTTGGGGTATATTTTGCAGAAACGGTTTACAATCCCCGAGCCTCCATTGGGGGATATTGTCAAGAGCTGGTTCCTCAAAGATTTAGGAGAGAAATGGAGGAACTACAAGTGTAGTTTAAAGCAGAAATTTTTTGATGAGGCCTTTACGCCTCAGTATGTGAAAAATAATGCTCCAACAGACGTTAATTTGGAGCAATTTTGCAAATTAGTCGATTTTTGGTATTCTGATGCAGGACGGGTATGACATTTATTTATTTGTATTATAGTTTTTATGAATATAACTTCTTATTAATTTTAACTGTCTTGATGTTAATGTAGCATCGAAGTCATGCCGAAAACAAAATAGATCGCTCCAAACGACGGTCCACACTGCAGGATCAAAGAGCTTCGCACGTTATGCTCACGAATTGGTATGTAGTACTTTCATTAGTTTGTTTAATAGTATAGTACTTATCATTACCATTCTTATTTGTAATTTACAATTTCATCACGAATTCGTGTTTGTGATGCAGGAAAAAGAGAAACAAGTTCCAATCAATCGAGCGGATTTATATAAAGCTGTCCATATGCGTTCTGACGGATCTCCAATAAATCCGGACGTAGCAGAGAAAATAGTATGTCATTATTACATCAATTTTGATTTCAATGTGCGAATATTAATTCAAAATTTAATTGTATGTTGTATTCTCTCAGAGGCGAATGGAGGAGATTGGACTGAACGATTCAGGAAGTTCACAAACTTCCAACGAATTTAGAGTGGATGGCAGCATCGGTTGGTCACCATCTGACCGATATGCACAAGTGATTGGTCCAGAACGACATGGTCGCATTCGCGGCGTTGGATTAGGACCAACTCCTTCATCTCATCCTGCCAACACCAACGTAAGATCCAGTCAGCCTGCATCCTCTAGTAACGAGAGAGCGGTATTTATGGAAAATAGAGTTCAGATGTTGGAGTCTGAAGTAGCATCGCTTAAATCTACAATACAAATGATGGCACAAGCTTGGGTAAAAGTTTTATTTACTTATCCTCAAGTATTACTATTGATCTATTTATGTATATTTCGTAGTTAATTAATGTTTGTTTAACTGTTGTAGGAGCAACGTCAATACCAAGATGTTGCCAATAACAATCAGTTTCACCAGCAATTCATAGATCATCTCATGCAAGTCGGAAAACGAGTGTTGGTAAGATACAAACATAAATGAATACTGCCATTAATTTAATTTTAAGTATGTACTAAGCTCTTTTATCTTTGTTCATGTCATTACTGTTTGTTAATTTTACAATATTGTAATAGCAGACAATGCCGATGACGCAGAAAGTGCAGGAGCAGATGGTGCTGAAGGTGGAGAGGATTAAATTTATAGTTATTTGTAGTTAAATGTCATGACTTGTTAGTTTTTAGACTATTGAGAAAATGCCCTTCACTTATTTTTGTTTGATGCAAAACTTGTAAGACATGCTTATAATGAAATATATTTTGTTTTATTACACTTTTCTTTGTTTGCATTAATCAATTAAAATCTATAACAAAATTTGTATGGCAGGAAAATATAAAAAAAAAAAACAAAAAAAAACACACTATAGCGGCGGTCACTGACCGCCGTTATATCTAAACCAACGGAAAGGGTTATAGCAGCGGTCATGTAACCACCGCTATAACACAATAGCTGACCGCGGCTATAATCTATAGTGGCGGTCACTGACTGCCGCTATAACACGTCTGCGAAAAAAACCGCAACCGCGGTTGGGCTCTATAGCGGCGGTCCAGCCGCCGCTGTGTGACCGCCGCTATAGAGCCGACGTATTCACTAGCGGTCTCTATAACCGCGGCTATAGGGCTATGCCAACGGTGATATAGCGGCGATCTCGACCGCCGCCAAAAAACCACTGCTATAGCCTATAGCAGCGTTTTGGGACCTATAGCGGCGATTATGCTTTTGTTTGTAGTGAATAATTGAAGTACAAAAGATAACAGGTTCTAGTTTTCCTTTTATATATGTTCGCCACTAAATTATTCCACCAATCTTTTGTCGAGAAAAGATGACGAAAACTGTTGAAATGGCAGTGGAAGAAAATTCTGGAGAGTTAAATATTTCGACTTACTTTTTTCAATGAACTGTACATCTATTTATATACAAAAGATGTAAAGCTATAACTGAAGCTGTAAAGCTATAACTGACTAAGCAACAGACTATCAGTTACAAAACAGAATAAAGCTTTTAGAACGTGTGAAGTTTCTTCTAGCTGCTTCTGGAATGCATGAAGACGTCAACTGAATCTGGTCCGTTTAATCCACTATATTCACCCCCCCTCAAGATGGAGTGTGAAGATCGAGCACACCCATCTTGGCAAGGAGAGTATGAAATTGGGAAACCTCAAGCTGCTTAGTGAAGATATCACTGAGCTGATGAGTAGTGGATATGTGAAGAGGATGAACAAGCTTGCTCTGAATCTTTTCCCGGACAAAATGACAGTCTAAATCGATATGTTTGGTTCGCTCATGAAAGGTGGGATTAGCAGCAGTATGGAGAGTTGCTTTATTGTCACAAAACAACAAGGCAGACTTAGGATGAGGAACCCAAAAATTTGCCAAAAGATAGACCAGCCACTGCAATTCACAGCAAGTAGCAGCCATTGCACGATATTCTGATTCAGCTGAAGATCTGGAAATAGTATTTTGTTTCTTGCAGCTCCAAGAGATAAGAGAAGAGCCAAGAAAGACACAAAAGCCAGTTAGAGATCTGCGAGTATCGGGGCATCCTGCCTAATCAGAATCACAAAAGACTTTGAGTTGTAGATCAGAATTGGAGGAATAAAACAATTCTTGGCCTGGACATGACTTCAAATACTGCAAGATGCGATGACAAGCAGCAATGTGAGAGGTGCGGGGCTTGTCCATAAACTGTGTCAATATATGAACTGAGTGGGAGATGTCAGGTCGAGTAATTTTAAGGTAGAGCAACTTCCCAACTAAGTGACAATAGAGACTAGCATCAGGCAATAAATCACCAACGTCAGCAGAATATTTTTGATGTTGTTCCAAAGGAGTAGCAGCAGGTTTACAGCCAAGAAAACCAACCTCTTCAAGGTGATCAAGGACATATTTACACTGACAGATAGAAATTCCCTTATGAGACCATGCAATCTCAATGCCAAGGAAAAACTTAGGAGTGCCCAGATCTTTAATCCGAAATTTCTGATGTAGCAATTGTTTAATATGGATAATAGAGGCAGAGTCAGTACTTGCAGGAAGAATATCGTCCACATAAACCAATAAGGCCAGAAACTTGGAATCAGTAGCTTGAATGAAGAGGGAATAATCTGATTTGCATTGCTCAAACCCGTGAGAGATAAAAAAGGAGGATAATTTGGAGAACCATTGTTGAGAGGCTTGCTTCAACCCATAGAGTGATTTCTGCAATTTACAGACCTTGGTAGAAGCAATAGAAGGGTGCCCAGGTGGGATTTGCATGTATACTTCTTCAGGTAAGTCACCGTGCAAGAAAGCATTATTAATATCCAACTGAGACAAGAACCAAGAATTGGCAGCAGCTAAAGCAAGTAAAAGTCGCACAGAGGTTAGCTTTGCAACAGGTGAAAAAGAGTCAATATAATCCAACCCTTAGCCACAAGTCTGGCTTTTTACCTCTCAACATTACCATCTGCCGTGTACTTAATATGATAAACCCATTTGCAGCCAATGGCATCCTTCCCGGGAGGCAAATCTACTAAAGACCAAGTTTTAGTATCTTCTAAAGCCTTTAATTCAGCCTGCATCTCATCACACCACTTTGGATTCTGAGAGGCTTGCTCATAGGATTTAGGTTCTGTTTCAGTGGAGATGGAGAGAATAAAGTGTTTATAAGGTGAAGATAATTTATTATAGGATAAGACAGAAGAGAGGGATGTGAGGTAATGCAAGATGAAACAGCAGATAAGTGAGGAGAAAAAAGAAAATTGCAATGGTAATCTTGGAGATAAGAGGGAGGTCGTTTGAAACGATGAGAGATTCTAAGAGATGGAGGTGATGATGGGTCAGGTAATGGAGAAGAATCAGACGCAGGTGAGGAGGAAGAATCTGTAGGTGGAGAAATAGATGTGATAGGAGGTAGAGAAATATCTGGAGGTGGCTGGCGTATTGGTAATGGAGTGAGAGAGGAGGAAATAGGAGAAGTAGAAGTATGAAAAGGAAAAATGGTCTCATAAAAGATGACATCACGAGAGTGGAAAATGGTATTGGTGTGAAGGTCATAAACCTTATAAGCTTTCACACCAAAAGGGTAACCAAGAAAAAGACATTGCTGGGCCCTAGAATCAAATTTTTGTCTGCCATGTTGAAGAGTAGAAGCATAACATAAGCATCCAAAAACTTTAAAATGATGATATGTAGGAGGGCGATGAAATAGACACTCAAAAGGAGATAAATTGTGAAGAAGAGGTGTGGGAATTCTGTTAAGAATGTATGTGGCAGTAAGAATGCACTCTCCCCAAAACTTAAGGGGAAGGTTGGCTTGAAATCTTAATGCCCGTGCCACATTAAGTATGTGCCTATGTTTGTGTTCAACAACTCCATTTTGTTGGGGAGTTGCAACGCAGCTAGTTTGGTGAAGTATGCCTGTGGAAGAGTAAAATGAAGGCATAGAAAATTCGGCTCCATTGTCAGATCTAATAATCTTGACTTTGGTTTGAAAATGTGTCTCAATATATTGCAAAAAGGCAATGAGAAGAGATCTAGTGTCGAATTTGTGTTTCATCAAATACACCCTTGTGCATTTGGAATGATCATCAACAATCGTTAAGAAGTATTGAGAACCAGTAAGAGATTTAGTTGAAACGGGCCCTAATATATCACAATGTATGAGATCAAAAATATGGTCAGATCGGGTAGTGCTAAGAGGAAATGGCAAACGATGTTGCTTATCATAATGACAAGAACTACAATGAACTTTATTAGAGTGAATGAAAGGAAAAGCATGATGTAACATGCTGATACGATTTGATGAAGCATGGCCTAATTGGTAGTGCCACAGATTAAGAGTGGCAGATTTATTGACATTGAAATCAATAGTACAAACAGTAGAAGGTTTAAGTGGTTGTAAAGAAGTAATAGAAGAAGGTTGTACAAGATGATATAAGCCTTTTCGAGCTTTAAACAACCTAATCATCTTCCAAGAGGACCGGTCCTGGATAATGCAAAAACCAGAAATCATGAGAAGACAGCAAGCATTGGATTGAGTTAATTTGCTGACAGAGTTGAGATTAAAATGAAAAGATGGAACACAAAGAACTTGAGTAAGCTGAAGTGTGCTGGTAAGTTGGATAGACCCGATGTGAGTAACCAAAACAGAATCACCATTTGGCATTAATAGGAGAAATATCAGAAGTAAGAAAAAGAAGGTGAACAGATGATATGGTCTGTTGCATTGGAGTCAAGAATCCAAGAAACATGGGGAATGGTGGAAGATGAATTTGCAGAACAAGTAATAGGTATACTTGCAGAATTTATGAAGGAATCAACAGGATTAGTAGTATTGGTCTGATGTGAAATGGCTTGATGCGAAGTGGTGGCTTGATCTCCTTGAGCATGCAAGAGTTGAAGTAATTGATCACATTGTTCCCGAGAGAATGGGAAGTGAGGTTGAACTGGAGCATCATCTCCAACGGCTGAAGAAGTTTCTGAAAGGTAGCCAGAAACTTGGTTTGCTGATCTTGGTTGAGATTTTCCATGTTTATATCCGAGAGGATAGCCATGGAGTTTGTAACACTTATCAATAGTGTGGCCAGTCATCCCACAATGACTACAAATCGGCCTTTCTCTCTTTTGAAAATTCTGCTGCTGTCCACGATATGGTTGAGATCGACTGAACATAGCAGAAGCTTCAGTCTCTACTTCTGATGGAATGGAAAGCCCTTCTGTCTCTCTTAAGTTAGCACCATAGCATACACCTTATTAAGAGAAGGCAGGGGATCTAACAACAACAATTGTTCACGGGTTGCAGAATAAGAATCATTTAGTCCACTCAAAAACTGAATTATCTGTTCTTGATTCTGATAATCCATTAAGGATTTTATAACTCCACAGGTACATGCCGGATCACATTTGCATACTGGTTGAGGCTTGAAATTCATGAGTTTGTCCCACAAGCCCTTCAATTTTGTAAAATAAGAATTGACATTTGATTGTCCTTGAGTCAAGGTAGAGATTGATCTCTGTAATTGAAAAATTCTAGATCCGTTGCTTTTAGAAAATCTCTCCTTCAATTCATCCCATAGCTTCTTTGCTAAGTCAATATAAAGCACACTACCAGCAATTTCTTTGGACAGAGAATTTCTAAGGCACGCTAAGACCATCATATTACATATATTCCAGTGAACGAACATAGCATTCGTCGGCAGTGGTTTTTGCATCACACCTGTAACGAATTCCAGCTTGTTCTTCACGTTCAAGGCAATCGTCATTGCTCTCTTCCATGCGTTGTAGTTCTCTCCGCCAGTCAGTGGTTGAGACAGTAAAATGCTAGACGAGACGTCTCCATGGTGAAGGTAATACGCATTGGTAGGGTCGTCGATTATTCTTGGGTTGGTCATTTTGTTGAAAAGGGAAAAAAAATCAGAGAAGGGTAGAGAAGGTTCGCTTTGATACCATGTTAAAATGGCAGTGGAAGAAAATTCTGGAGAGTTGAATATTTCGACTTACTTTATTCAATGAACTGTACATCTATTTATATATAAAATACGTAAAGCTATAACTGAAGACGTAAAACTATAACTGACTAAGCAACAGACTATCAGTTACAAAACAAAATAAAGCTTCCAGAACTTGTGAAGCTTCTTCTAGCTGCTTCTGGAATGCACAAAGACGTGAACTGAATCTGGTCCGTTTAATCCGCTATATTCATCAAAAACCCTTATATAAATTCCTTATACTAATCCAAGGTTTTGGTAAGTGGAAATAGCTGTGTGCATGATCTCTTTGAACCCTTTGGTTCACGCCATTTCAACTAAATAATGCGGAGATAGATAGATTATAGGATTAAATACATTTTATCTTAGCCTCAAAATTACGATTTTATTTTTATAAAATGGTCATGGCTAAAAAAAATTATGGAGATAAAATTATTATTTTACACACTAAAAAATTATTTTCCACTTAAATTAACCAAAATTTTTAACAAAGGTACAAAATGTTTGAAATCAATAATTGTTAGATATAATGTGACAAAAATAATAAATTGTGGTGTAAAGTGTAAAGATCCCATAGTTAAAGCTGGGTGCAAAGTGTATTTATCCCTAGATAATATATCCAGCTTGTTAATTTGCACCCTAGCTAGTCCAATCGTCCCACATCGTAATGACATTGACCGAATGATTAAATATGTATGATCGTTCCTGGTCTTATTACGATATATAAATTACCTATATAAAATAGAGTCATTGGGTTAATGTCACACTTGGTTACCTCTTATAGCTACTTTTGTCTTTGACTTGCACACTTGGTTAATTTGCATGGGAATGTTAATAAAAGCAATAATGAATCGGATTAGCAACTATATATCTGCGGCATAGTGCTTAGACGTGATAGCCCTTTTCTAAAAAGGAATTAAGGAAAGGAAACACAACAAATTAAAAATAAAATAAAATTAGGAAGTTGTTCAGTGATTAATGATCAATATATTGTTAAGGAGTTAATGCACTAGAAACCAGTCAAACTTGCCTATCAGCATACCTTTAAATGAAGTATATATGGTTAGAATCCGCAGCAAATTACACACAAGAGAAAAAATTATTTAATGGGGTTCGGTAAGATTGCCTATATTCTCGAATCCCGAGTCCCAAACAATACTTCTTCTCCAAAGCTCGTGTCAATTTATATTAAAGGAAAAATTCAAGACTAATTTGGCTTCTCTTCCCCTCACTCACTTAAACTTTAGGCTTTTGGTACAATCCAAAAGTCTATTGAGTAGACTTTAAAGAGGCAAGAAAATACTGTTGGCTTTTGTTTACAATTAATATTTCGATGATTTCAATAAATGGATTAAGTTTTCAAAATGGACATCTTCAAAGACAAAGACATTTTTATCAAAGAGCCAAAAACAAGAAGATTAAAGATCAAGAAGATGCAAGAAGCTCAAAAGTGAAGATTCAAGACTATAGGGTATAACCTTGTAACTCTTAGTTTCACCTTTGACAAGGATTTGAATCACACAATTGCATATTTTTCAAACTGTGTATAATCTTCTTATCACATGTTTGACAACCAAAATGCGCTTTAAATGTTTTCAAATCATCCTATATAAACTCCCAAGCCTTGGTTATACTTTTGGGAAGTTGGTTTTTGAAGTGGGATTTTAAAAACGTCAAAAATGGGTTTTTTTAATTGTAGCGGTCTATGAAAATGATTTATAGCAGTCGACCGCTACATGAAGAGAATGATGAGACAAAATTTGACAGCATTCAAATTTTATGACCGTTGAGCAACGGCTAGTTGAAGCGGTCGACCGGTACAACGGTAAAATTGTCAAATCGACCCCTAACGGCTATAAACGGCTAGTTTTCTCATGTGACCTATAAAAAGACCTTCCTATTGTCTCTAAACAAAAGAGCTCGACCACATATCATTTTACATAGCTTGAGAAATATCTTAAACCTTCTTATTCTATATTTTTTCATATCATTCACACAAATTATACTTTCTTATCCTTGTCATTGTGTGAATCAAAGAGATAGAGTTTTAAATTTTCATAACTACTCTTTGAGAGAGCTTATTCTTGTAAACTTCATATCCAAAAGAGGTGATTCCTTTAGTGAGGTTGTTCACTAAAGAAAAAGCTTAGAGAGGGTATATCTCAAGCTTGGTTGGGTTGTGAGTGTTGAGCCCGGGAAAACACTTGTACGGTTCTCTAGCACTCGAAAGCTAGTGTGTACACTATTTGAAGATAGTGGGAAAACCTTAAGGCTCGGCGAAGGAGCTTGAGGGGTGGATGTAGGCGGGTTTGCCAAACCACCTAAAAATCTCGTGTTTGCTTCTCTAAACCCTACTCTTTACATTCAACACTTATTTACTTGCTACATCAACATACTTGTGCTAAATTAGTCTTTACTTTGCAAACACGACTTTAGGGGTTAAAAGCGAAAAAGTTTGGAAACCCAATTCAACCTCCCTCATGGGTTGCCTTAATCCTAATATTTACAAATACAACTAGTGGAGATGGTTTATAAATTAGAGCCCAACTAAAATTAGACATCCAATCCTATTCCTATGTGAACAAGATTAACTAATCCCAATAGGTGTAAACAAGTCTTCACGCAATTCGATCAAGACTAAAATTCTAACAACATGCTCCTATTTCTGCTTAAAATATTGAACATATCCTTAAAATTCTTTGTGTTATGCATGAAAGAATATGTAACCGATCGAGTTTGTTCTACTGCAAATACTAAGCAACCAATGTAGTACCTTACTTGGTAAGTCTCTTGTTAATTTACCCAACAGATTCATATATAAAAAGAATCCACCGGTATCATAGCAGAAAAAAAATTGATGAAAATGACCATTCTATTCAAAACACCTATATATATATGTGGGTGGGTTCACAATGGCTTGAACTTTTGAACAAACTCATGCAATTACAAGCATAGTATGGTGTGCCTACCACTTTATAGGTCCTCACTGGAAACCCTCATGTTCAACGTTGAAAAGAAATGGAAAAGAAAATGTAATAATTGCCACTATTTGTGGCCTTGAATCCCTCACTTTCTCACCACTGAATCGAAACAAGTCCCTCCAGGAGGTATGAAAAGGAAAGTTAGCAAGTGATTAGTGTGAGCACAGTAAAAAATTGCACATTTTCTATTTTGGTTAGACCATAAGATAGATAATAATGCATCCCCGGTCAATCATGTTTTGAAAATGAAAGCACGTGAAAGCCTTTTGATCTTTATCTCATGATCCAATATATTTGACTCACGGACACCTTGCGTATCTCCTTCCCAGTGCCCAACATAAAGCGTCATTGACATGCACCAACGCAAGGGACATATGAGATAGAGACCCGCCTCATCTACTTCCTGTGTCCATATGGAAAATAGAATGCAACTTACTCTACGAAGTGAGACTGGGACGGGTGCTTTTCATGAGTTTGATCCTTAGGGCGGATCATGGCCCTTGTTTCTCCTAATAATTATGGTCGTTGACTCGATGGAGTGGACCCATTGTGGCCGATCTAACAATCCAGATCAACTGCCTATTTGGTATCTCTGTGTGAGGGACGACACAACTACATGAGCAAATTTTGGGCCTTTGTTATGGTGCGACAAAGATATGGTGAAAGGGATGGGAAGTGGCCGGCATAGATGCATGTAAGCGGGGGTATACGTTGTGAGATTCTTAGTTTGTTGATGCTAAAGTAAGTTATCACACACTTTGTGCTCTATACCTGCAAAATAGGGTTAGATGATGAAGAAAAACATAACACCCATCTAATTAACTTGTGATGCATATATATACAACAAATTATCTCATTTGGGCGGGCGCGGAACATTTATGAACGTTTACACCTATACAAAACAAAAGAAACAAGAGTAAAAAATTTACTATTCTTTAGTCAAATGTATTCAAGAATATTTATCATCTTCCGAAGGAATTTCTAATAATTTATTTTTTAACTATATAAAGTACTCTCAAGTAATCTTACAATTTTTTTTTAAAACACTTCACTTTTCACTTTTCAGCCTCAATTAATTATGAAACCAATGTCACGAGACTTAAAGAGGATGTTTGTATAATCGGTATAGAAACTAGAAGAGTTAAACTAGTACGAAAGATTAGCAAAAATCTCATGATCACAAAGAAAGTGCAGCCGTTTGAGAATGCATTGATGATGGGATTTGAAAGTTGATTTTCTAGAGAAATTAAGCTTCTTCTCGATACCTAATTGCCAGCTTATTTCGAGTAAGGATGAAATTAAAGTTGTTACCTTGTTTATGTAACCTACTCGAATATCCTAACTTTAATTTGTCGTGCATACAACACTATTGTGTTTAATCAAAAAATTCTTTTAAACTCTCATGCCTGAGGAGAAACCGATTCTTGTTAGAGGTATTAGCTCACTCTTTTTTAGGGAGAGAGTAGTCAAATTATAATTTTAATAATCAAACATATGGGTAGGTATAATAATAAAGTGAATTTTGTTAGTAAATTTTTGTGGTGGCATCATTCTGTGTCAAAATATGTCGTGATTGAGTTGTAATTTTGGTCCCTACATTTGTTTTAAAGTTAGAGATGATGGTCTATCCAAAGTCATCACGTTCAACCAACGTTCAACAAGCGCTCGAGCGCCCTTATAAAATTCAAATAGAGTCATCACGTTCAACAGCGTTCAATAAGCGCTCGAGCACTCAGTTATAATTTCAGACAAAAATATAAGCGTTCGACAAGCGCTCGACCTGCGCTCGAGTGACTTCTAGTGAATTTCAAAAATCACTAAAGTTTTAGACTTTTCTTGTGAAACACTACTAGTTTTCATGGGAGACCACTAGAAGATTATCGAGGCCTCCATTGAGCATACTTGTGTCTCCTTCCTTGAGAGAAAACTCCAGAAGATTTGTGCTTCAATATTGATGAGTTTTCAAGATTGATGAGTTTTTCTCTATTCTTCCATCAAATATCTTTGTAACCTTCATGGTGTTGAAGGCGTGTCGAAGAACAGGAGTGTTCAGTGAAAAATCCGTAAGAAGAACCTCAAAAGTCTGAGGGGAATGCCGTACGGAGCGGGTCTAAGCAGGAGACTTAGATTATTACATCAGGGTTGTCAGAGTCAAGCAATTGGGGTTGCTTGTGTCTGAATCACTATTTGTAAGGTTTTCTTCTTAGTGGATTTTAGGTGGCTGCTAGCCCGGAGTGATTTTTCCTTTGAATGATATTTCAAAGGTTTTCCACTTCGTCACCAAATCCTTGTCTCTTTGTGTGATTGAAGTTTGTTTTAATTTTTCACTGCTTATTTGTTGATTAAGTTGATTATTTTGCATATCTAGGCTGAATAATTTTAGAACATGTTTTAAAATTGTTATTGATTTGTTAATTAGAGGAAAAACACGTATTCACCCCCTCTAAGTGTTATTAGGGTCTAAACAGATTTTTCAATTGGTATTGAAGCTTAATATCGGTCCTTGATCCCTTAGTCTAGATGAATCAAAGTCAGTCTTTGTCTGTGCCTCCATATTTTGATAGAAGTAATTATGTGTATTGGAAAGTTAGCATGAAAACTTTTTTGAAATCTCTTGGTGAACAAGTTTGGAGTTTTTGGGTTAAAGGGTGGTTGACATCCTTTTCCACTGTTGAAGGTGTTAAAACACATAAAGATATTGGCACTTGGACTATTAATGAGATAAGTGAATGTAATTGGAATAACAAAGGCTTATATTCTATTTTTCTGGCTGTGTCTGCTGATGAGTTTAAGCAAATTTCTATGTGTGAAACTTCTAAGAAGTTTGAGAGATTTTAGAGACATCTCATTAAGGTTCCAAGACCGTTAAAAACTCGAAGCTTCAGATGTTGACCACAAAGTTTGAAGAAATTCGAATGAAGGAAGATGATGAGTTTTATGCAAAGCTAAATGACATAGTTAACTCGAGCTACAACTTGGAGAGAGGATACTAGAAAGTAGCGTTATAAGATCTCTTCTTGAGAGATTAGACCAAAGTTACAGCAATTGAGGAAAGTAAAGACTTGGACACGATGAAGATTGAAGAACTAGTTGGGTCTCTGCAAACCTATGACAGACATTGCCTCAGCCTAAGAAGAACAAGTCTATTGCCTTGAGATCTAGTAAAGAAGAAGTATGTTCTGAGTCAGATGAATCTCTAGATGATGAGAACTTCAGCGTTCTAGTCAAAAAATTCAGAAAATTTTTGAGATCAAAGGATGATCAAAAAAGATTTAATAAAGGTGCTGAAAAGAATCATGGTAGCTCCAGTGGATTCAGAAAGGAGAAGAGAGATAAGCACATTGCTAATGAGTCCAAGAATAAAAAATTGACTTGTTTTGAGTGTCAAGGGTTTGGTCATGTCAGATCAGAGTGTCCAACATATCTCAAGTCGAAAGGAAAAGCTATGAATGCTTCACTGAGTGACGACGAATCAAATTCCAGCAGTGATGAAGAAGAATAGGTAAATTTTATGACTTTTATGTCTAGTACTGATAATTGTGATTTGCAGGATATTAACTCTAAAACGGAGACATCTGAAGATGAATCTGATGTTGAAGAAGCTTGTAAGAGGTGTATGACAAACTCTTTAGGGAAAGCCTGAAACTGCACAAGGTAAATAAAAGGACCCTAGAGAAACTTCATGAGACTCAACTTGAAAGGGATAACCTCACTGCCACGCTTGAAGAATACATCAAGTTGTCTGATGACTTGAAACTGAAGAACTTGGCCCTTGAAGTTGAAGTGAAAGACTTAGAGTGCAAACTAGAGAAATCTAATGCTCAACTTCAACAATTCTCTAGTGGGTCTAAAAAGCTTGACACATGTTAAGCTTGGGAGCAACACCTGGAAATAGGAAAGGTTTGGGATACAACGAGTCGAGTGGTGCATCAACTTCAAATATTGTCTTCGTTCTGGCGTCATTGCCAATCAAACAAGCAGAAGTTAAAGCTCTTCAGAGAAAGGTGAGTGAAGGTAAAAAGACTAACTCTCCATCCATGAATACTCATTCTCATATTGTTCCACCTAAAACACACACTTCACATCGATTTGTTCCTACTTGTCATTTTGTGGATAAATAGATCACATCAGACCTTATTGTTTTAAATTGAGAGCACAAAAGCACACACATAGTAACCATTTCTACAGCATTGAGCATACGAATCTTGAAAACCAAATCAAGGTTCTCACTAAGCACACCATGATTATAAATGCAAAGTTGGAGAACTTGACCAAACAATCAACATATGTCAAGAAGATTTGGGTGAAAAAGGATGAAAACTATTAGCCAACATGAAGGCTATTGGTACATGTTTTACTCCTTGAGTATTTTTTGTTCTTGCTTGCATTAGCTTAGGTTGCATTTATATTTCGTTTTTAAATTAATTTTCATGTGTGTTTGCTTATCTTGTGAGTTCATGTGCTTTTATTTCCCTGTTTTGTTTTTTTTTAATATTAAAAAAAAAATTTGATGATTGTTATGTGCCTTTTGTCAGCACATTTGGTCATTGGCCTGATTGACATACTTGAGATTTTCGAGCATGATCTTTTACATACTTTCTCAATTTATGTCTGGATTATAATATGATTTGAGAGTCATGCCTATTGTCTCTTTTTGGTATTAGTTGACATGATTTTCAAATGTATATTTGTCATACCCAATCACAGTGCACACTGAATATGGTTAGATGAGGCTTGATCGCATGTGTGAGTTTTGGGTCTGCAACCACAAGTGAAAGAGATCATGTTCATCAGACTGAATTGACCTTTGACTAGCTGACCTTATTCATTGCCCCTCTTAGAGTCAAAGGCTCCAAAAGATTATCTCCACTTCAAAAGAAGTTGTTACTATTCTAGAAAAGAAAAGAAAAGAAGAAAAAGTAAAAGCAAAAGATGCAAAATATTTAGGGGGAGAAAAACAAGCAACAAAGTTACATACTCAGGTCTAGTGGCATTGGGTTTGACTTTCATTTGGTGTAATATGTCTCTCTTTTCACTCATGGTTTCATTTGGCTAGCTTTGACCTCCTCTCACAAAATTAAGGTCTTAAGCTTCTTTGATTGTGTTTCGTATTTCACACACGTATGCAGTTCTACATTTTTTAATTATTGATGTTAAAACCATTTAGAGACGTGTGACATACAATCAATGAATATTATTTTTCATGATCATACAATAAGCTTGTATTGATTTTCCACACTCTTGAGAATTTTGGATATGTCTCTTAGTTCCATGATTTGATTTTTGGCATTTGATCATTTGCTCTTTTCAATAATTTTTCCTTATCTCATTATCAAATTGTGTGTTGCCTTTCTTATTCGCCTATTCCTTTATACATTGTTGTCGGTTTTGGTTGATTGTGCCTTGGTTTTGCCTTTAATTTATCTTATCTGTGATATGCAATTCTTATGTCGGTTGATGCTCATTTTCATGTTTGCATGCATTTTATTTCATCAATGAGCGGTGGCATTTTGTTTCCCTTTGTCCATTTGTGACAAAAAGAGGAGATTATTTGCAATGAATAACTGGTTAAGGGGGAGCAAATGCTTTGTTTCTGTATTTCATTTGCAACTTCAATTATATATATTTGTTTGTTCTCTATGCTTTTACTTGGTCTTTGAGATTGTGTTTTTCAGGTAACAGATTCAAAGACTCTTGAACACGTCTTTTAGGTCATAGGTTGATATTCATGTAAATAGATCATTGCTTTGGTGATTGGCAAAGATCTATGTTTTGTTTATTTTATATATGTGGGTTTTGTCACAAATTGCCAAAGAGAGAGTTTGTTAGTGCATTTTTGTGTTGGCATCATTCCATGTCAAAATATGTCATGATCGAGTTGTAATTTTGATCCCCACATTTGTTCAAGAGTTAAAGTTGATGGTCTATCCAGAGTCATCACATTCAACCAGCGTTCAACAAGCGCTCGAGCGCCCTTAAAAATTCAAACAGAGGTTCAACAAGCGCTCGAGCGTTCAGTTATAATTTCAGACAGAAACATAAGTGTTCAACGAGCACTCGACTCGCTCTCAAGCGACTTTCGGTGAATTTCAAAAATTACTAAATTTTGGACTTTCCTTGTGAAAACTTGTGAAACCCTACTAGGTTTCATTGGAGGCCGATTAGAAGATTATTGAGGCCTCCATTGAGCATACTTGTGCCTCCTTCATTGAGAGAAAAACCCCAGAAAATTTGTGCTTCAAGATTGATGAGTTTTTCTCTATTCTTCCATCAAATATCTTTGCAACCTTTATGGAGTTGAAGGAAGAACAAGAGTGTTCGGTGAAGAATCCATAAGAATAACCTCAAAGGTCTGAGGGGATTGCTGTATGGAGTGGGTCTAAGTACGAGCACTCGACTCGCTCTCAAGCGACTTTCGGTGAATTTCAAAATTACTAAATTTTGGACTTTCCTTGTGAAAACTTGTGAAACCCTACTAGGTTTCGTGGGAGGCCAACTAGAAGATTATTGAGGCCTCATTGAGCATACTTGTGCCTCCTTCCTTGAGAGAAAAACCCTAGAAAATTTGTGCTTCAAGATTGATGAGTTTTTCTCTATTCTTCCATCAAATATCTTTGTAACCTTCATGGTGTTGAAGGGAAGAACACGAGTGTTCGGTGAAGAATCCATAAGAAGAACCTCAAAGGTCTGAGGGGAATGCTATACGGAGCGGGTCTAAGTAGGGAGGCTTAGATTATTACATCAGGGTTGTCAAAGTCAAGCAACTGGGGTTGCTCGTATCTGAATCACTATTTGCAAGGTTTTCTTTTTAGTGGATTTCAGGTGGCTGCTAGTCCGAAGTGGTTTTTCCTTTGAATGATATTTCAAAGGTTTTCCACTTCGTCAAAATCCTTGTCTCTTTGTGTGATTGAAGTTTGTTTTAATTTTCCTGCTTATTTGTTGATTGAGTTGATTATTATGCATATCTAGGCTTAACAATTTTAGAACATGTTTTAAATTGTTATTGATTTGTTAATTAGAGGGAAAACATGTATTCACCCCCTCTAAGTGTTATTAGGGTCTAAACTGAATTTTTTAAATTCTTTAGAACTAATTAATTAACATGGTACCGCCCATGCATGTGTAAGTTGGGATGAAAAAGATAGAAATGGGAGCATGTGGGCGATGTGGCTACTATGATTTCTTATGGATCGTTCACACAACGAATAAGAAATTTACACATGGTATGCGTTTAATTTAATCATACAACAACTACTTTAGACCGCTTTAAGATTCATCTAAAATATTCTTGTTCTTATGAATGGTACTGATTGTTTACTTTAGACAGTAGACACATGCACTTCAATTTGCAATTTGCAAGAGTCATGTGACTTTTTGAACAAAGATATATGAAGACACATGGACTTCAATTTGCAATTTGCAAGAGTCATGTGACTTTTTGAACAAAGATGAAGGTAGGATTGGTACGCTGGGAGATCTTGTTTAATAGTTGACCTGGCCTACATGATTGACGATATTGCTAGCTAGCTAATACCTAATCCTTTAGAAAACGATTTTGTGGAGGAGGTAAAAGTACTTCTTGGATTTTGTGGTGGAGGTTAAAGATTCTTTGTTTCCATGATCTAAACTTTCACAAACACAATTTATAAGGAACTCTTTAGATTTTTATATAGCCAGTAGCCTGTTTATTTACTAGTACTGCATTTTATATTTCTTTCCCGAATAAAAGGACAAATTTATATATATTAAGAAAAAGGGTAAAAAAATGTACCCTCGAATAATTCGGTTGAATAGTTGATAACGTGCAAGTAGCTAGGTAGAATGAAAAAGACGAAAAAGAAGGGCATCCAGCCAAACTTCAGCTTAAATATTATTTTTTGTTTTCCTTCTTGGATTGCGTCTTTGGGAGACTATAAGGCGAATACGTACGTACTCAAATCATCGATTTCATCCTAGTTGGATCTCAAGTCGTTTATAATTAACCTTATCATTTCCTACTTGCGACTATTGACACCTCGTTGTCTTCTGAATATTCAAAGTTCAAGCAGCTGCTCCATGCCATCTTGCTTCAGCTTGTCGTGTTTCGTACTTTCTCCGGCGTACGAGAGGGACGACTTCTAACTCATATCAGTCTTCAAGCACACGTGTCAGTTTGTCATATGTCTTTTCCTCCTACGGCTCTGCAATCTGCGCCGCTTCGGTTGACCAGCGCTTGCAGCCACGAGGAGGTCACGTGTTTCATGGATGAAACCAAGTTGATCACATAGACCAGCACCAGCTTCTTGCCTCTTGGCATGGCGCCAGGCAACCGTTGGCCTGGGCCCTGCGGGTAGATATGTCATTGGGACTTTCACGAGAGACAATGACGAAACGTGATTATAATTCGAGGAGACGTCTTTGAAGCAAACGACGCCTTTTCCATCCGATAACTTCTCTGGGAGAAACTTCCTTATAATGTCGTGAAAGACCTTTGAAATGAGGGAAATTACACCTCGTCGGAATTTGTTTACAAAAAAAAAAAAAAATGGTGCACATCCATTCTTCGTCATTTGAACTCGCAAAACCGTAGAAAAATATGAAGTTGTTTATATATTATTATTTTATTATATATAGGCTGACTTAATTTATATTTGAAACTGGGAAAAAGAGATCAGTTCAAAGGAATCAAATATTCTTACGCTTTTGAAAAATCAGACATACTATCGTATCAATTAAAGTAGAAAACAGAAAAAAAGGAGGTGTTTTGTGTTGTTAATTATAGCTTTGCGGTATACTTGGTGCTGCCTATTTCAAAGGATTCATGATATCGCTTGAGCAGGGGGTCAACGGCGCTATTACTCCTGTCGCCACACTGCCCCTGTTAACCTTAAACTCAAGCTGCATCGCACTGTTTCTAGCAAGTTGGGTCCAGTTGGCTCCGACCACAATCGTTTGATCCAATTGGCTATCTATGTTATAACCGACAGTATATACATACGAGGCCAATCCAATATTATAATCGTCTTACAGTGGAGTAATTCTTTTGTCTTTGACAAAATGATAAAAGTGGGCTATCCAAACCGACTACGATAAAATCGTTCAAGGGTTCGTGAAAACATAAATATTTATTCGATTGTGGCTTTGAGAAATTTAAATCTTTAACTGAAAAAAATTGAGTTTTAATCCTAAAATAGCCTTTTTGTAAGGGAATGATATTTCGAAAATGATATTAGAAACATGTTTTATATGCTGCCGTTTTTGGTTTCTTATTTGAACATAAAAGAAGAAAAAATAACTTTCTCAAAAGAAAGACTCTTAAGTTTTCTTCATTTCCTGTGTTTTCCACACAAAAAAAGAGTTTATCTTTTGAACCCTTTAAGTACTATTTCAAAGTTTGTTATTCTTTATAACTTTGTCATGTTGCTCAACTCCACATCTTGGACGTGACAACATATGATGCAAAAGCTTGGCTTCTCTTTATGAATCAAGCTAGCCAGCCCTGTTCTCTATAAATTGCTTGGCTCCTCTTCACATTCCACTATGTCTCTCTAAACTGACATATTCGCCCAAATTTGCTTTGATGAAATACAGAGAGTACTCTCTAGTAAGCTTTATCAGAAACAAACATGACGGTCAACATAACCTCCATTAAAACCTCATCAAATGGAGCTTGGCAAGGGGATAATCCCCTAGACTATGCCTTCCCTCTCCTTATAGTTCAAGCCACCTTAATCATTGCCGTCAGCCGCTTCCTCGCCTTTCTCCTTAAACCTCTTCGCCAACCCAAAGTCATTGCTGAGATAGTTGTACGTTCCCCACTTTCTCTCTCTCTCTCTCTCTCACACACGCACACATAAAACAGACATACACATGTATATGTATTTGATTCTCTTCTGAATTTGTATTTCAGGGTGGAATTCTGCTCGGACCGTCGACTTTGGGAAGAAACAAACACTACTTGAACCGAATATTTCCCTCTTGGAGTACTCCGATTCTGGAATCTGTGGCCAGTATCGGTCTTCTTTTCTTTTTGTTTCTCGTAGGCCTTGAACTCGATCTTAGCTCAGTACGTCGCAGTGGCAAAAGAGCTTTTGGCATAGCAGCCGCCGGAATTTCCCTCCCTTTCATCTGCGGAATCGGGGTCGCCTATGTCCTTCGAAAATCCATCGACGGAGCCGACAAAGTCGGTTATGGCCAATTCCTCGTGTTCATGGGAGTCGCGCTCTCTATCACCGCGTTTCCTGTCCTTGCGCGCATTTTAGCAGAACTCAAACTTCTAACCACCCAATTGGGTGAGACAGCGATGGCGGCGGCTGCATTTAACGACGTCGCTGCATGGATCCTACTAGCTCTAGCCGTGGCACTTGCCGGCGACGGTGACGGTGGAGGCCACAAGAGCCCCTTGATATCAATCTGGGTCCTCCTCTCAGGGGCTGCATTCGTTGCTTTCATGCTGCTAGTCATCGCACCCGCAATGAAATGGGTTGCACGGCGGTGCTCGCCGCAGCACGACGTCGTTGACGAAGCTTATATCTGTTTGACGTTAACTGGTGTCCTGGTTTCTGGGTTTATGACTGACCTTATCGGCATCCATTCCATTTTCGGAGCGTTCGTATTCGGGTTAACAATCCCGAAAGGTGGAGAATTCGCCGACAGATTGATTGAAAGGATCGAGGACTTCGTTACCAGTCTGCTTCTTCCTCTATACTTTGCGTCGAGCGGGTTGAAGACCGACGTGGCCCAAATACGAGGAGCAAAGTCATGGGGACTTCTAGCGCTGGTTATATCCACAGCTTGTGCTGGTAAAATTCTCGGGACTTTTGCTGTGGCGCTGATGTTTATGATGCCAGTGAGGGAATCGCTGACGCTTGGCGTGCTGATGAATACAAAAGGGTTGGTGGAGCTGATCGTTCTCAACATTGGCAAGGAGAAGAAGGTTAGTTTTGTTATTTTTGCGCATTATAGCACTTTCTTTTCTTTTTCTCATGAGTTAA
>CM025850.1:33015165-33085681 GCA_003952965.2 Morella rubra | reverse complement strand
AAAAAAAATCGAAAAAAAAAACAACACACCTATAGCGGTGGTCACTAACCGCCGTTATATCTAAACCAACGGAAAGGGTTATAGCAGCGGTCATGTAACCACCGCTATAACACTGTAGCTGACCGCGGCTATAATCTATAGTGGCGGTCACTGACTGCCGCTATAACACGTCTGCGAAAAAAACCGCAACCGCAGTTGGGCTCTATAGGGGCGGTCCAGCCGCCGCTGTGTGACCGCCACTATAGAGCCGACGTATTCACTAGCGGTCTCTATAACCGCGGCTATAGGGCTATGCCAACGGTGATATAGCGGTGATCTCGACCGCCGCCAAAAAACCACTGCTATAGCCTATAGCAGCTGTTTTGGGACCTATAGCGGCGATTATGCTTTTGTTTGTAGTGAATAATTGAAGTACAAAAGATAACAGGTTCTAGTTTTCCTTTTATATATGTTCGCCACTAAATTATTCCACCAATCTTTTGTCGAGAAAAGATGACGAAAACTGTTGAAATGGCAGTGGAAGAAAATTCTGGAGAGTTAAATATTTCGACTTACTTTTTTCAATGAACTGTACATCTATTTATATACAAAAGATGTAAAGCTATAACTGAAGCTGTAAAGCTATAACTGACTAAGCAACAGACTATCAGTTACAAAACAGAATAAAGCTTTTAGAACGTGTGAAGTTTCTTCTAGCTGCTTCTGGAATGCATGAAGACGTCAACTGAATCTGGTCCGTTTAATCCACTATATTCACCCCCCCTCAAGATGGAGTGTGAAGATCGAGCACACCCATCTTGGCAAGGAGAGTATGAAATTGGGAAACCTCAAGCTGCTTAGTGAAGATATCACTGAGCTGATGAGTAGTGGATATGTGAAGAGGATGAACAAGCTTGCTCTGAATCTTTTCCCGGACAAAATGACAGTCTAAATCGATATGTTTGGTTCGCTCATGAAAGGTGGGATTAGCAGCAGTATGGAGAGTTGCTTTATTGTCACAAAACAACAAGGCAGACTTAGGATGAGGAACCCAAAAATTTGCCAAAAGATAGACCAGCCACTGCAATTCACAGCAAGTAGCAGCCATTGCACGATATTCTGATTCAGCTGAAGATCTGGAAATAGTATTTTGTTTCTTGCAGCTCCAAGAGATAAGAGAAGAGCCAAGAAAGACACAAAAGCCAGTTAGAGATCTGCGAGTATCGGGGCATCCTGCCTAATCAGAATCACAAAAGACTTTGAGTTGTAGATCAGAATTGGAGGAATAAAACAATTCTTGGCCTGGACATGACTTCAAATACTGCAAGATGCGATGACAAGCAGCAATGTGAGAGGTGCGGGGCTTGTCCATAAACTGTGTCAATATATGAACTGAGTGGGAGATGTCAGGTCGAGTAATTTTAAGGTAGAGCAACTTCCCAACTAAGTGACAATAGAGACTAGCATCAGGCAATAAATCACCAACGTCAGCAGAATATTTTTGATGTTGTTCCAAAGGAGTAGCAGCAGGTTTACAGCCAAGAAAACCAACCTCTTCAAGGTGATCAAGGACATATTTACACTGACAGATAGAAATTCCCTTATGAGACCATGCAATCTCAATGCCAAGGAAAAACTTAGGAGTGCCCAGATCTTTAATCCGAAATTTCTGATGTAGCAATTGTTTAATATGGATAATAGAGGCAGAGTCAGTACTTGCAGGAAGAATATCGTCCACATAAACCAATAAGGCCAGAAACTTGGAATCAGTAGCTTGAATGAAGAGGGAATAATCTGATTTGCATTGCTCAAACCCGTGAGAGATAAAAAAGGAGGATAATTTGGAGAACCATTGTTGAGAGGCTTGCTTCAACCCATAGAGTGATTTCTGCAATTTACAGACCTTGGTAGAAGCAATAGAAGGGTGCCCAGGTGGGATTTGCATGTATACTTCTTCAGGTAAGTCACCGTGCAAGAAAGCATTATTAATATCCAACTGAGACAAGAACCAAGAATTGGCAGCAGCTAAAGCAAGTAAAAGTCGCACAGAGGTTAGCTTTGCAACAGGTGAAAAAGAGTCAATATAATCCAACCCTTAGCCACAAGTCTGGCTTTTTACCTCTCAACATTACCATCTGCCGTGTACTTAATATGATAAACCCATTTGCAGCCAATGGCATCCTTCCCGGGAGGCAAATCTACTAAAGACCAAGTTTTAGTATCTTCTAAAGCCTTTAATTCAGCCTGCATCTCATCACACCACTTTGGATTCTGAGAGGCTTGCTCATAGGATTTAGGTTCTGTTTCAGTGGAGATGGAGAGAATAAAGTGTTTATAAGGTGAAGATAATTTATTATAGGATAAGACAGAAGAGAGGGGATGTGAGGTAATGCAAGATGAAACAGCAGATAAGTGAGGAGAAAAAAGAAAATTGCAATGGTAATCTTGGAGATAAGAGGGAGGTCGTTTGAAACGATGAGAGATTCTAAGAGATGGAGGTGATGATGGGTCAGGTAATGGAGAAGAATCAGACGCAGGTGAGGAGGAAGAATCTGTAGGTGGAGAAATAGATGTGATAGGAGGTAGAGAAATATCTGGAGGTGGCTGGCGTATTGGTAATGGAGTGAGAGAGGAGGAAATAGGAGAAGTAGAAGTATGAAAAGGAAAAATGGTCTCATAAAAGATGACATCACGAGAGTGGAAAATGGTATTGGTGTGAAGGTCATAAACCTTATAAGCTTTCACACCAAAAGGGTAACCAAGAAAAAGACATTGCTGGGCCCTAGAATCAAATTTTTGTCTGCCATGTTGAAGAGTAGAAGCATAACATAAGCATCCAAAAACTTTAAAATGATGATATGTAGGAGGGCGATGAAATAGACACTCAAAAGGAGATAAATTGTGAAGAAGAGGTGTGGGAATTCTGTTAAGAATGTATGTGGCAGTAAGAATGCACTCTCCCCAAAACTTAAGGGGAAGGTTGGCTTGAAATCTTAATGCCCGTGCCACATTAAGTATGTGCCTATGTTTGTGTTCAACAACTCCATTTTGTTGGGGAGTTGCAACGCAGCTAGTTTGGTGAAGTATGCCTGTGGAAGAGTAAAATGAAGGCATAGAAAATTCGGCTCCATTGTCAGATCTAATAATCTTGACTTTGGTTTGAAAATGTGTCTCAATATATTGCAAAAAGGCAATGAGAAGAGATCTAGTGTCGAATTTGTGTTTCATCAAATACACCCTTGTGCATTTGGAATGATCATCAACAATCGTTAAGAAGTATTGAGAACCAGTAAGAGATTTAGTTGAAACGGGCCCTAATATATCACAATGTATGAGATCAAAAATATGGTCAGATCGGGTAGTGCTAAGAGGAAATGGCAAACGATGTTGCTTATCATAATGACAAGAACTACAATGAACTTTATTAGAGTGAATGAAAGGAAAAGCATGATGTAACATGCTGATACGATTTGATGAAGCATGGCCTAATTGGTAGTGCCACAGATTAAGAGTGGCAGATTTATTGACATTGAAATCAATAGTACAAACAGTAGAAGGTTTAAGTGGTTGTAAAGAAGTAATAGAAGAAGGTTGTACAAGATGATATAAGCCTTTTCGAGCTTTAAACAACCTAATCATCTTCCAAGAGGACCGGTCCTGGATAATGCAAAAACCAGAAATCATGAGAAGACAGCAAGCATTGGATTGAGTTAATTTGCTGACAGAGTTGAGATTAAAATGAAAAGATGGAACACAAAGAACTTGAGTAAGCTGAAGTGTGCTGGTAAGTTGGATAGACCCGATGTGAGTAACCAAAACAGAATCACCATTTGGCATTAATAGGAGAAATATCAGAAGTAAGAAAAAGAAGGTGAACAGATGATATGGTCTGTTGCATTGGAGTCAAGAATCCAAGAAACATGGGGAATGGTGGAAGATGAATTTGCAGAACAAGTAATAGGTATACTTGCAGAATTTATGAAGGAATCAACAGGATTAGTAGTATTGGTCTGATGTGAAATGGCTTGATGCGAAGTGGTGGCTTGATCTCCTTGAGCATGCAAGAGTTGAAGTAATTGATCACATTGTTCCCGAGAGAATGGGAAGTGAGGTTGAACTGGAGCATCATCTCCAACGGCTGAAGAAGTTTCTGAAAGGTAGCCAGAAACTTGGTTTGCTGATCTTGGTTGAGATTTTCCATGTTTATATCCGAGAGGATAGCCATGGAGTTTGTAACACTTATCAATAGTGTGGCCAGTCATCCCACAATGACTACAAATCGGCCTTTCTCTCTTTTGAAAATTCTGCTGCTGTCCACGATATGGTTGAGATCGACTGAACATAGCAGAAGCTTCAGTCTCTACTTCTGATGGAATGGAAAGCCCTTCTGTCTCTCTTAAGTTAGCACCATAGCATACACCTTATTAAGAGAAGGCAGGGGATCTAACAACAACAATTGTTCACGGGTTGCAGAATAAGAATCATTTAGTCCACTCAAAAACTGAATTATCTGTTCTTGATTCTGATAATCCATTAAGGATTTTATAACTCCACAGGTACATGCCGGATCACATTTGCATACTGGTTGAGGCTTGAAATTCATGAGTTTGTCCCACAAGCCCTTCAATTTTGTAAAATAAGAACTGACATTTGATTGTCCTTGAGTCAAGGTAGAGATTGATCTCTGTAATTGAAAAATTCTAGATCCGTTGCTTTTAGAAAATCTCTCCTTCAATTCATCCCATAGCTTCTTTGCTAAGTCAATATAAAGCACACTACCAGCAATTTCTTTGGACAGAGAATTTCTAAGGCACGCTAAGACCATCATATTACATATATTCCAGTGAACGAACATAGCATTCGTCGGCAGTGGTTTTTGCATCACACCTGTAACGAATTCCAGCTTGTTCTTCACGTTCAAGGCAATCGTCATTGCTCTCTTCCATGCGTTGTAGTTCTCTCCGCCAGTCAGTGGTTGAGACAGTAAAATGCTAGACGAGACGTCTCCATGGTGAAGGTAATACGCATTGGTAGGGTCGTCGATTATTCTTGGGTTGGTCATTTTGTTGAAAAGGGAAAAAAAATCAGAGAAGGGTAGAGAAGGTTCGCTTTGATACCATGTTAAAATGGCAGTGGAAGAAAATTCTGGAGAGTTGAATATTTCGACTTACTTTATTCAATGAACTGTACATCTATTTATATATAAAATACGTAAAGCTATAACTGAAGACGTAAAACTATAACTGACTAAGCAACAGACTATCAGTTACAAAACAAAATAAAGCTTCCAGAACTTGTGAAGCTTCTTCTAGCTGCTTCTGGAATGCACAAAGACGTGAACTGAATCTGGTCCGTTTAATCCGCTATATTCATCAAAAACCCTTATATAAATTCCTTATACTAATCCAAGGTTTTGGTAAGTGGAAATAGCTGTGTGCATGATCTCTTTGAACCCTTTGGTTCACGCCATTTCAACTAAATAATGCGGAGATAGATAGATTATAGGATTAAATACATTTTATCTTAGCCTCAAAATTACGATTTTATTTTTATAAAATGGTCATGGCTAAAAAAAATTATGGAGATAAAATTATTATTTTACACACTAAAAAATTATTTTCCACTTAAATTAACCAAAATTTTTAACAAAGGTACAAAATGTTTGAAATCAATAATTGTTAGATATAATGTGACAAAAATAATAAATTGTGGTGTAAAGTGTAAAGATCCCATAGTTAAAGCTGGGTGCAAAGTGTATTTATCCCTAGATAATATATCCAGCTTGTTAATTTGCACCCTAGCTAGTCCAATCGTCCCACATCGTAATGACATTGACCGAATGATTAAATATGTATGATCGTTCCTGGTCTTATTACGATATATAAATTACCTATATAAAATAGAGTCATTGGGTTAATGTCACACTTGGTTACCTCTTATAGCTACTTTTGTCTTTGACTTGCACACTTGGTTAATTTGCATGGGAATGTTAATAAAAGCAATAATGAATCGGATTAGCAACTATATATCTGCGGCATAGTGCTTAGACGTGATAGCCCTTTTCTAAAAAGGAATTAAGGAAAGGAAACACAACAAATTAAAAATAAAATAAAATTAGGAAGTTGTTCAGTGATTAATGATCAATATATTGTTAAGGAGTTAATGCACTAGAAACCAGTCAAACTTGCCTATCAGCATACCTTTAAATGAAGTATATATGGTTAGAATCCGCAGCAAATTACACACAAGAGAAAAAATTATTTAATGGGGTTCGGTAAGATTGCCTATATTCTCGAATCCCGAGTCCCAAACAATACTTCTTCTCCAAAGCTCGTGTCAATTTATATTAAAGGAAAAATTCAAGACTAATTTGGCTTCTCTTCCCCTCACTCACTTAAACTTTAGGCTTTTGGTACAATCCAAAAGTCTATTGAGTAGACTTTAAAGAGGCAAGAAAATACTGTTGGCTTTTGTTTACAATTAATATTTCGATGATTTCAATAAATGGATTAAGTTTTCAAAATGGACATCTTCAAAGACAAAGACATTTTTATCAAAGAGCTAAAAACAAGAAGATTAAAGATCAAGAAGATGCAAGAAGCTCAAAAGTGAAGATTCAAGACTATAGGGTATAACCTTGTAACTCTTAGTTTCACCTTTGACAAGGATTTGAATCACACAATTGCATATTTTTCAAACTGTGTATAATCTTCTTATCACATGTTTGACAACCAAAATGCGCTTTAAATGTTTTCAAATCATCCTTATATAAACTCCCAAGCCTTGGTTATACTTTTGGGAAGTTGGTTTTTGAAGTGGGATTTTAAAAACGTCAAAAATGGGTTTTTTTAATTGTAGCGGTCTATGAAAATGATTTATAGCAGTCGACCGCTACATGAAGAGAATGATGAGACAAAATTTGACAGCATTCAAATTTTATGACCGTTGAGCAACGGCTAGTTGAAGCGGTCGACCGGTACAACGGTAAAATTGTCAAATCGACCCCTAACGGCTATAAACGGCTAGTTTTCTCATGTGCCTATAAAAAGACCTTCCTATTGTCTTTAAACAAAAGAGCTCGACCACATATCATTTTACATAACTTGAGAAATATCTTAAACCTTCTTATTCTATATTTTTTCATATCATTCACACAAATTATACTTTCTTATCCTTGTCATTGTGTGAATCAAAGAGATAGAGTTTTAAATTTTCATAACTACTCTTTGAGAGAGCTTATTCTTGTAAACTTCATATCCAAAAGAGGTGATTCCTTTAGCGAGGTTGTTCACTAAAGAAAAAGCTTAGAGAGGGTATATCTCAAGCTTGGTTGGGTTGTGAGTGTTGAGCCCGGGAAAACACTTGTACGGTTCTCTAGCACTCGAAAGCTAGTGTGTACACTATTTGAAGATAGTGGGAAAACCTTAAGGCTCGGCGAAGGAGCTTGAGGGGTGGATGTAGGCGGGTTTGCCAAACCACCTAAAAATCTCGTGTTTGCTTCTCTAAACCCTACTCTTTACATTCAACACTTATTTACTTGCTACATCAACATACTTGTGCTAAATTAGTCTTTACTTTGCAAACACGACTTTAGGGGTTAAAAGCGAAAAAGTTTGGAAACCCAATTCAACCTCCCTCATGGGTTGCCTTAATCCTAATATTTACAAATACAACTAGTGGAGATGGTTTATAAATTAGAGCCCAACTAAAATTAGACATCCAATCCTATTCCTATGTGAACAAGATTAACTAATCCCAATAGGTGTAAACAAGTCTTCACGCAATTCGATCAAGACTAAAATTCTAACAACATGCTCCTATTTCTGCTTAAAATATTGAACATATCCTTAAAATTCTTTGTGTTATGCATGAAAGAATATGTAACCGATCGAGTTTGTTCTACTGCAAATACTAAGCAACCAATGTAGTACCTTACTTGGTAAGTCTCTTGTTAATTTACCCAACAGATTCATATATAAAAAGAATCCACCGGTATCATAGCAGAAAAAAAATTGATGAAAATGACCATTCTATTCAAAACACCTATATATATATGTGGGTGGGTTCACAATGGCTTGAACTTTTGAACAAACTCATGCAATTACAAGCATAGTATGGTGTGCCTACCACTTTATAGGTCCTCACTGGAAACCCTCATGTTCAACGTTGAAAAGAAATGGAAAAGAAAATGTAATAATTGCCACTATTTGTGGCCTTGAATCCCTCACTTTCTCACCACTGAATCGAAACAAGTCCCTCCAGGAGGTATGAAAAGGAAAGTTAGCAAGTGATTAGTGTGAGCACAGTAAAAAATTGCACATTTTCTATTTTGGTTAGACCATAAGATAGATAATAATGCATCCCCGGTCAATCATGTTTTGAAAATGAAAGCACGTGAAAGCCTTTTGATCTTTATCTCATGATCCAATATATTTGACTCACGGACACCTTGCGTATCTCCTTCCCAGTGCCCAACATAAAGCGTCATTGACATGCACCAACGCAAGGGACATATGAGATAGAGACCCGCCTCATCTACTTCCTGTGTCCATATGGAAAATAGAATGCAACTTACTCTACGAAGTGAGACTGGGACGGGTGCTTTTCATGAGTTTGATCCTTAGGGCGGATCATGGCCCTTGTTTCTCCTAATAATTATGGTCGTTGACTCGATGGAGTGGACCCATTGTGGCCGATCTAACAATCCAGATCAACTGCCTATTTGGTATCTCTGTGTGAGGGACGACACAACTACATGAGCAAATTTTGGGCCTTTGTTATGGTGCGACAAAGATATGGTGAAAGGGATGGGAAGTGGCCGGCATAGATGCATGTAAGCGGGGGTATACGTTGTGAGATTCTTAGTTTGTTGATGCTAAAGTAAGTTATCACACACTTTGTGCTCTATACCTGCAAAATAGGGTTAGATGATGAAGAAAAACATAACACCCATCTAATTAACTTGTGATGCATATATATACAACAAATTATCTCATTTGGGCGGGCGCGGAACATTTATGAACGTTTACACCTATACAAAACAAAAGAAACAAGAGTAAAAAATTTACTATTCTTTAGTCAAATGTATTCAAGAATATTTATCATCTTCCGAAGGAATTTCTAATAATTTATTTTTTAACTATATAAAGTACTCTCAAGTAATCTTACAATTTTTTTTTAAAACACTTCACTTTTCACTTTTCAGCCTCAATTAATTATGAAACCAATGTCACGAGACTTAAAGAGGATGTTTGTATAATCGGTATAGAAACTAGAAGAGTTAAACTAGTACGAAAGATTAGCAAAAATCTCATGATCACAAAGAAAGTGCAGCCGTTTGAGAATGCATTGATGATGGGATTTGAAAGTTGATTTTCTAGAGAAATTAAGCTTCTTCTCGATACCTAATTGCCAGCTTATTTCGAGTAAGGATGAAATTAAAGTTGTTACCTTGTTTATGTAACCTACTCGAATATCCTAACTTTAATTTGTCGTGCATACAACACTATTGTGTTTAATCAAAAAATTCTTTTAAACTCTCATGCCTGAGGAGAAACCGATTCTTGTTAGAGGTATTAGCTCACTCTTTTTTAGGGAGAGAGTAGTCAAATTATAATTTTAATAATCAAACATATGGGTAGGTATAATAATAAAGTGAATTTTGTTAGTAAATTTTTGTGGTGGCATCATTCTGTGTCAAAATATGTCGTGATTGAGTTGTAATTTTGGTCCCTACATTTGTTTTAAAGTTAGAGATGATGTCTATCCAAAGTCATCACGTTCAACCAACGTTCAACAAGCGCTCGAGCGCCCTTATAAAATTCAAATAGAGTCATCACGTTCAACAGCGTTCAATAAGCGCTCGAGCACTCAGTTATAATTTAGACAAAAATATAAGCGTTCGACAAGCGCTCGACCTGCGCTCGAGTGACTTCTAGTGAATTTCAAAAATCACTAAAGTTTTAGACTTTTCTTGTGAAACACTACTAGTTTTCATGGGAGACCACTAGAAGATTATCGAGGCCTCCATTGAGCATACTTGTGTCTCCTTCCTTGAGAGAAAAACTCCAGAAGATTTGTGCTTCAATATTGATGAGTTTTTTGATGAGTTTTTCTCTATTCTTCCATCAAATATCTTTGTAACCTTCATGGTGTTGAAGGTGTGTCGAAGAACAGGAGTGTTCAGTGAAAAATCCGTAAGAAGAACCTCAAAAGTCTGAGGGGAATGCCGTACGGAGCGGGTCTAAGCAGGAGACTTAGATTATTACATCAGGGTTGTCAGAGTCAAGCAATTGGGGTTGCTTGTGTCTGAATCACTATTTGTAAGGTTTTCTTCTTAGTGGATTTTAGGTGGCTGCTAGCCCGGAGTGATTTTTCCTTTGAATGATATTTCAAAGGTTTTCCACTTCGTCACCAAATCCTTGTCTCTTTGTGTGATTGAAGTTTGTTTTAATTTTTCACTGCTTATTTGTTGATTAAGTTGATTATTTTGCATATCTAGGCTGAATAATTTTAGAACATGTTTTAAAATTGTTATTGATTTGTTAATTAGAGGAAAAACACGTATTCACCCCCTCTAAGTGTTATTAGGGTCTAAACAGATTTTTCAATTGGTATTGAAGCTTAATATCGGTCCTTGATCCCTTAGTCTAGATGAATCAAAGTCAGTCTTTGTCTGTGCCTCCATATTTTGATAGAAGTAATTATGTGTATTGGAAAGTTAGCATGAAAACTTTTTTGAAATCTCTTGGTGAACAAGTTTGGAGTTTTTGGGTTAAAGGGTGGTTGACATCCTTTTCCACTGTTGAAGGTGTTAAAACACATAAAGATATTGGCACTTGGACTATTAATGAGATAAGTGAATGTAATTGGAATAACAAAGGCTTATATTCTATTTTTCTGGCTGTGTCTGCTGATGAGTTTAAGCAAATTTCTATGTGTGAAACTTCTAAGAAGTTTGAGAGATTTTAGAGACATCTCATTAAGGTTCCAAGACCGTTAAAAACTCGAAGCTTCAGATGTTGACCACAAAGTTTGAAGAAATTCGAATGAAGGAAGATGATGAGTTTTATGCAAAGCTAAATGACATAGTTAACTCGAGCTACAACTTGGAGAGAGGATACTAGAAAGTAGCGTTATAAGATCTCTTCTTGAGAGATTAGACCAAAGTTACAGCAATTGAGGAAAGTAAAGACTTGGACACGATGAAGATTGAAGAACTAGTTGGGTCTCTGCAAACCTATGACAGACATTGCCTCAGCCTAAGAAGAACAAGTCTATCGCCTTGAGATCTAGTAAAGAAGAAGTATGTTCTGAGTCAGATGAATCTCTAGATGATGAGAACTTCAGCGTTCTAGTCAAAAAATTCAGAAAATTTTTGAGATCAAAGGATGATCAAAAAAGATTTAATAAAGGTGCTGAAAAGAATCATGGTAGCTCCAGTGGATTCAGAAAGGAGAAGAGAGATAAGCACATTGCTAATGAGTCCAAGAATAAAAAATTGACTTGTTTTGAGTGTCAAGGGTTTGGTCATGTCAGATCAGAGTGTCCAACATATCTCAAGTCGAAAGGAAAAGCTATGAATGCTTCACTGAGTGACGACGAATCAAATTCCAGCAGTGATGAAGAAGAATAGGTAAATTTTATGACTTTTATGTCTAGTACTGATAATTGTGATTTGCAGGATATTAACTCTAAAACGGAGACATCTGAAGATGAATCTGATGTTGAAGAAGCTTGTAAGAGGTGTATGACAAACTCTTTAGGGAAAGCCTGAAACTGCACAAGGTAAATAAAAGGACCCTAGAGAAACTTCATGAGACTCAACTTGAAAGGGATAACCTCACTGCCACGCTTGAAGAATACATCAAGTTGTCTGATGACTTGAAACTGAAGAACTTGGCCCTTGAAGCTGAAGTGAAAGACTTAGAGTGCAAACTAGAGAAATCTAATGCTCAACTTCAACAATTCTCTAGTGGGTCTAAAAAGCTTGACACATGTTAAGCTTGGGAGCAACACCTGGAAATAGGAAAGGTTTGGGATACAACGAGTCGAGTGGTGCATCAACTTCAAATATTGTCTTCGTTCTGGCGTCATTGCCAATCAAACAAGCAGAAGTTAAAGCTCTTCAGAGAAAGGTGAGTGAAGGTAAAAAGACTAACTCTCCATCCATGAATACTCATTCTCATATTGTTCCACCTAAAACACACACTTCACATCGATTTGTTCCTACTTGTCATTTTGTGGATAAATAGATCACATCAGACCTAATTGTTTTAAATTGAGAGCACAAAAGCACACACATAGTAACCATTTCTACAGCATTGAGCATACGAATCTTGAAAACCAAATCAAGGTTCTCACTAAGCACACCATGATTATAAATGCAAAGTTGGAGAACTTGACCAAACAATCAACATATGTCAAGAAGATTTGGGTGAAAAAGGATGAAAACTATTAGCCAACATGAAGGCTATTGGTACATGTTTTACTCCTTGAGTATTTTTTGTTCTTGCTTGCATTAGCTTAGGTTGCATTTATATTTCGTTTTTAAATTAATTTTCATGTGTGTTTGCTTATCTTGTGAGTTCATGTGCTTTTATTTCCCTGTTTTGTTTTTTTTTAATATTAAAAAAAAAATTTGATGATTGTTATGTGCCTTTTGTCAGCACATTTGGTCATTGGCCTGATTGACATACTTGAGATTTTCGAGCATGATCTTTTACATACTTTCTCAATTTATGTCTGGATTATAATATGATTTGAGAGTCATGCCTATTGTCTCTTTTTGGTATTAGTTGACATGATTTTCAAATGTATATTTGTCATACCCAATCACAGTGCACACTGAATATGGTTAGATGAGGCTTGATCGCATGTGTGAGTTTTGGGTCTGCAACCACAAGTGAAAGAGATCATGTTCATCAGACTGAATTGACCTTTGACTAGCTGACCTTATTCATTGCCCCTCTTAGAGTCAAAGGCTCCAAAAGATTATCTCCACTTCAAAAGAAGTTGTTACTATTCTAGAAAAGAAAAGAAAAGAAGAAAAAGTAAAAGCAAAAGATGCAAAATATTTAGGGGGAGAAAAACAAGCAACAAAGTTACATACTCAGGTCTAGTGGCATTGGGTTTGACTTTCATTTGGTGTAATATGTCTCTCTTTTCACTCATGGTTTCATTTGGCTAGCTTTGACCTCCTCTCACAAAATTAAGGTCTTAAGCCTCTTTGATTGTGTTTCGTATTTCACACACGTATGCAGTTCACATTTTTTAATTATTGATGTTAAAACCATTTAGAGACGTGTGACATACAATCAATGAATATTATTTTTCATGATCATACAATAAGCTTGTATTGATTTTCCACACTCTTGAGAATTTTGGATATGTCTCTTAGTTCCATGATTTGATTTTTGGCATTTGATCATTTGCTCTTTTCAATAATTTTTCCTTATCTCATTATCAAATTGTGTGTTGCCTTTCTTATTCGCCTATTCCTTTATACATTGTTGTCGGTTTTGGTTGATTGTGCCTTGGTTTTGCCTTTAATTTATCTTATCTGTGATATGCAATTCTTATGTCGGTTGATGCTCATTTTCATGTTTGCATGCATTTTATTTCATCAATGAGCGGTGGCATTTTGTTTCCCTTTGTCCATTTGTGACAAAAAGAGGAGATTATTTGCAATGAATAACTGGTTAAGGGGGAGCAAATGCTTTGTTTCTGTATTTCATTTGCAACTTCAATTATATATATTTGTTTGTTCTCTATGCTTTTACTTGGTCTTTGAGATTGTGTTTTTCAGGTAACAGATTCAAAGACTCTTGAACACGTCTTTTAGGTCATAGGTTGATATTCATGTAAATAGATCATTGCTTTGGTGATTGGCAAAGATCTATGTTTTGTTTATTTTATATATGTGGGTTTTGTCACAAATTGCCAAAGAGAGAGTTTGTTAGTGCATTTTTGTGTTGGCATCATTCCATGTCAAAATATGTCATGATCGAGTTGTAATTTTGATCCCCACATTTGTTCAAGAGTTAAAGTTGATGGTCTATCCAGAGTCATCACATTCAACCAGCGTTCAACAAGCGCTCGAGCGCCCTTAAAAATTCAAACAGAGGTTCAACAAGCGCTCGAGCGTTCAGTTATAATTTCAGACAGAAACATAAGTGTTCAACGAGCACTCGACTCGCTCTCAAGCGACTTTCGGTGAATTTCAAAAATTACTAAATTTTGGACTTTCCTTGTGAAAACTTGTGAAACCCTACTAGGTTTCATTGGAGGCCGATTAGAAGATTATTGAGGCCTCCATTGAGCATACTTGTGCCTCCTTCATTGAGAGAAAAACCCCAGAAAATTTGTGCTTCAAGATTGATGAGTTTTTCTCTATTCTTCCATCAAATATCTTTGCAACCTTTATGGAGTTGAAGGAAGAACAAGAGTGTTCGGTGAAGAATCCATAAGAATAACCTCAAAGGTCTGAGGGGATTGCTGTATGGAGTGGGTCTAAGTACGAGCACTCGACTCGCTCTCAAGCGACTTTCGGTGAATTTCAAAATTACTAAATTTTGGACTTTCCTTGTGAAAACTTGTGAAACCCTACTAGGTTTCGTGGGAGGCCAACTAGAAGATTATTGAGGCCTCCATTGAGCATACTTGTGCCTCCTTCCTTGAGAGAAAAACCCTAGAAGATTTGTGCTTCAAGATTGATGAGTTTTTCTCTATTCTTCCATCAAATATCTTTGTAACCTTCATGGTGTTGAAGGTGAAGAACAAGAGTGTTCGGTGAAGAATCCATAAGAAGAACCTCAAAGGTCTGAGGGGAATGCTATACGGAGCGGGTCTAAGCAGGGAGGCTTAGATTATTACATCAGGGTTGTCAAAGTCAAGCAACTGGGGTTGCTCGTATCTGAATCACTATTTGCAAGGTTTTCTTTTTAGTGGATTTCAGGTGGCTGCTAGCCGAAGTGGTTTTTCCTTTGAATGGTATTTCAAAGGTTTTCCACTTCGTCACCAAATCCTTGTCTCTTTGTGTGATTGAAGTTTGTTTTAATTTTCCGCTGCTTATTTGTTGATTGAGTTGATTATTATGCATATCTAGGCTTAACAATTTTAGAACATGTTTTAAAATTGTTATTGATTTGTTAATTAGAGGGAAAACATGTATTCACCCCCTCTAAGTGTTATTAGGGTCTAAACTGAATTTTTTAAATTCTTTAGAACTAATTAATTAACATGGTACCGCCCATGCATGTGTAAGTTGGGATGAAAAAGATAGAAATGGGAGCATGTGGGCGATGTGGCTACTATGATTTCTTATGGATCGTTCACACAACGAATAAGAAATTTACACATGGTATGCGTTTAATTTAATCATACAACAACTACTTTAGACCGCTTTAAGATTCATCTAAAATATTCTTGTTCTTATGAATGGTACTGATTGTTTACTTTAGACAGTAGACACATGCACTTCAATTTGCAATTTGCAAGAGTCATGTGACTTTTTGAACAAAGATATATGAAGACACATGGACTTCAATTTGCAATTTGCAAGAGTCATGTGACTTTTTGAACAAAGATGAAGGTAGGATTGGTACGCTGGGAGATCTTGTTTAATAGTTGACCTGGCCTACATGATTGATGATATTGCTAGCTAGCTAATACCTAATCCTTTAGAAAACGATTTTGTGGAGGAGGTAAAAGTACTTCTTGGATTTTGTGGTGGAGGTTAAAGATTCTTTGTTTCCATGATCTAAACTTTCACAAACACAATTTATAAGGAACTCTTTAGATTTTTATATAGCCAGTAGCCTGTTTATTTACTAGTACTGCATTTTATATTTCTTTCCCGAATAAAAGGACAAATTTATATATATTAAGAAAAAGGGTAAAAAAATGTACCCTCGAATAATTCGGTTGAATAGTTGATAACGTGCAAGTAGCTAGGTAGAATGAAAAAGACGAAAAAGAAGGGCATCCAGCCAAACTTCAGCTTAAATATTATTTTTTGTTTTCCTTCTTGGATTGCGTCTTTGGGAGACTATAAGGCGAATACGTACGTACTCAAATCATCGATTTCATCCTAGTTGGATCTCAAGTCGTTTATAATTAACCTTATCATTTCCTACTTGCGACTATTGACACCTCGTTGTCTTCTGAATATTCAAAGTTCAAGCAGCTGCTCCATGCCATCTTGCTTCAGCTTGTCGTGTTTCGTACTTTCTCCGGCGTACGAGAGGGACGACTTCTAACTCATATCAGTCTTCAAGCACACGTGTCAGTTTGTCATATGTCTTTTCCTCCTACGGCTCTGCAATCTGCGCCGCTTCGGTTGACCAGCGCTTGCAGCCACGAGGAGGTCACGTGTTTCATGGATGAAACCAAGTTGATCACATAGACCAGCACCAGCTTCTTGCCTCTTGGCATGGCGCCAGGCAACCGTTGGCCTGGGCCCTGCGGGTAGATATGTCATTGGGACTTTCACGAGAGACAATGACGAAACGTGATTATAATTCGAGGAGACGTCTTTGAAGCAAACGACGCCTTTTCCATCCGATAACTTCTCTGGGAGAAACTTCCTTATAATGTCGTGAGAGACCTTTGAAATGAGGGAAATTACACCTCGTCGGAATTTGTTTACAAAAAAAAAAAAAAATGGTACATCCATTCTTCGTCATCTTGAACTCGCAAAACCGTAGAAAAATATGAAGTTTCCGTTTATTTCGGTGATTATTTTATTATATATAGGCTGACTTAATTTATATTTGAAACTGGGAAAAAGAGATCAGTTCAAAGGAATCAAATATTCTTACGCTTTTGAAAAATCAGACATACTATCGTATCAATTAAAGTAGAAAACAGAAAAAAAGGAGGTGTTTTGTGTTGTTAATTATAGCTTTGCGGTATACTTGGTGCTGCCTATTTCAAAGGATTCATGACATCGCTTGAGCAGGGGGTCAACGGCGCTATTACTCCTGTCGCCACACTGCCCCTGTTAACCTTAAACTCAAGCTGCATCGCATTGTTTCTAGCAAGTTGGGTCCAGTTGGCTCCGACCACAATCGTTTGATCCAATTGGCTATCTATGTTATAACCGACAGTATATACATACGAGGCCAATCCAATATTATAATCGTCTTACAGTGGAGTAATTCTTTTGTCTTTGACAAAATGATAAAAGTGGGCTATCCAAACCGACTACGATAAAATCGTTCAAGGGTTCGTGAAAACATAAATATTTATTCGATTGTGGCTTTGAGAAATTTAAATCTTTAACTGAAAAAAATTGAGTTTTAATCCTAAAATAGCCTTTTTGTAAGGGAATGATATTTCGAAAATGATATTAGAAACATGTTTTATATGCATTTGAACATAAAAGAAGAAAAAATAACTTTTGTTTTGATGAATCAAGCTAGCCAGCCCTGTTCTCTATAAATTGCTTGGCTCCTCTTCACATTCCACTATGTCTCTCTAAACTGACATATTCGCCCAAATTTGCTTTGATGAAATAGAGAGAGTACTCTCTAGTAAGCTTTATCAGAAACAAACATGACGGTCAACATAACCTCCATTAAAACCTCATCAAATGGAGCTTGGCAAGGGGATAATCCCCTAGACTATGCCTTCCCTCTCCTTATAGTTCAAGCCACCTTAATCATTGCGTCAGCCGCTTCCTCGCCTTTCTCCTTAAACCTCTTCGCCAACCCAAAGTCATTGCTGAGATAGTTGTACTTCCCCACTTTCTCTCTCTCTCTCTCTCTCACACACGCACACATAAAACAGACATACACATGTATATGTATTTGATTCTCTTCTGAATTTGTATTTCAGGGTGGAATTCTGCTCGGACCGTCGACTTTGGGAAGAAACAAACACTACTTGAACCGAATATTTCCCTCTTGGAGTACTCCGATTCTGGAATCTGTGGCCAGTATCGGTCTTCTTTTCTTTTTGTTTCTCGTAGGCCTTGAACTCGATCTTAGCTCAGTACGTCGCAGAAAAGAGCTTTTGGCATAGCAGCCGCCGGAATTTCCCTCCCTTTCATCTGCGGAATCGGGGTCGCCTATGTCCTTCGAAAATCCATCGACGGAGCCGACAAAGTCGGTTATGGCCAATTCCTCGTGTTCATGGGAGTCGCGCTCTCTATCACCGCGTTTCCTGTCCTTGCGCGCATTTTAGCAGAACTCAAACTTCTAACCACCCAATTGGGTGAGACAGCGATGGCGGCGGCTGCATTTAACGACGTCGCTGCATGGATCCTACTAGCTCTAGCCGTGGCACTTGCCGGCGACGGTGACGGTGGACCACAAGAGCCCCTTGATATCAATCTGGGTCCTCCTCTCAGGGGCTGCATTCGTTGCTTTCATGCTGCTAGTCATCGCACCCGCAATGAAATGGGTTGCACGGCGGTGCTCGCCGCAGCACGACGTCGTTGACGAAGCTTATATCTGTTTGACGTTAACTGGTGTCCTGGTTTCTGGGTTTATGACTGACCTTATCGGCATCCATTCCATTTTCGGAGCGTTCGTATTCGGGTTAACAATCCCGAAAGGTGGAGAATTCGCCGACAGATTGATTGAAAGGATCGAGGACTTCGTTACCAGTCTGCTTCTTCCTCTATACTTTGCGTCGAGCGGGTTGAAGACCGACGTGGCCCAAATACGAGGAGCAAAGTCATGACTTCTTGGTTATATCCACAGCTTGTGCTGGTAAAATTCTCGGGACTTTTGCTGTGGCGCTGATGTTTATGATGCCAGTGAGGGAATCGCTGACGCTTGATGAATACAAAAGGGAATCTTCTCAACATTGAAGGACGCATATTTCATGAAAAGAGATCATTCAAACTTGCTTCATTTTTTTCGCCTATCAGACATACTAAAGTAGAAAATGAAAAAAAACCTGTTTTGTCAATAATTTATTTCACCAAAAGCTTATGCTTTAGACAACCTTCCCGATTTAAGCTGCTCTTTCAACATTCATAACTTTCAACTTACTGCTTTGAACCAACTAAACTGTCAAGATCCACCTTTCTAGCTGTGGCTTCTCTTTATTGACCACAATCGTTTGATCCAATTGGCTATCTATGTTATAACCGACAGTATATACATACGAGGCCAATCCAATATTATAATCGTCTTACAGTGGAGTAATTCTTTTGTCTTTGACAAAATGATAAAAGTGGGCTATCCAAACCGACTACGATAAAATCGTTCAAGGGTTCGTGAAAACATAAATATTTATTCGATTGTGGCTTTGAGAAATTTAAATCTTTAACTGAAAAAAATTGAGTTTTAATCCTAAAATAGCCTTTTTGTAAGGGAATGATATTTCGAAAATGATATTAGAAACATGTTTTATATGCTATTTGAACATAAAAGAAGAAAAAATAACTTTCTCAAAAGAAAGACTCATTTTCTTCATTTCCTGTGTTTTCCACACAAAAAAAGAGTTTATCTTTTGAACCCTTTAAGTACTATTTCAAAGTTTGTTATTCTTTATAACTTTGTCATGTTGCTCGCCTTCGTTCTTGGTGCTCACTTTTTCTTAACCTATCTCCCCCCCCCCGAATCGATATTTCAACTACCCTACCCCCGAGGCAAGCTGCTCTTTTGATGATGCAAAATTCAGCAGCAACTTACGCTTTTCAACCCCAAGGACGTGACCGTAAGAAAGCTTGGCTTCTCTTTATGAATCAAGCTAGCCAGCCCTGTTCTCTATAAATTGCTTGGCTCCTCTTCACATTCCACTATGTCTCTCTAAACTGACATATTCGCCCAAATTTGCTTTGATGAAATAGAGAGAGTACTCTCTAGTAAGCTTTATCAGAAACAAACATGACGGTCAACATAACCTCCATTAAAACCTCATCAAATGGAGCTTGGCAAGGGGATAATCCCCTAGACTATGCCTTCCCTCTCCTTATAGTTCAAGCCACCTTAATCATTGCCGTCAGCCGCTTCCTCGCCTTTCTCCTTAAACCTCTTCGCCAACCCAAAGTCATTGCTGAGATAGTTGTACGTTCCCCACTTTCTCTCTCTCTCTCTCTCTCTACAACGCACACATAAAACAGACATACACATGTATATGTATTTGATTCTCTTCTGAATTTGTATTTCAGGGTGGAATTCTGCTCGGACCGTCGACTTTGGGAAGAAACAAACACTACTTGAACCGAATATTTCCCTCTTGGAGTACTCCGATTCTGGAATCTGTGGCCAGTATCGGTCTTCTTTTCTTTTTGTTTCTCGTAGGCCTTGAACTCGATCTTAGCTCAGTACGTCGCAGTGGCAAAAGAGCTTTTGGCATAGCAGCCGCCGGAATTTCCCTCCCTTTCATCTGCGGAATCGGGGTCGCCTATGTCCTCCGAAAATCCATCGACGGAGCCGACAAAGTCGGTTATGGCCAATTCCTCGTGTTCATGGGAGTCGCGCTCTCTATCACCGCGTTTCCTGTCCTTGCGCGCATTTTAGCAGAACTCAAACTTCTAACCACCCAATTGGGTGAGACAGCGATGGCGGCGGCTGCATTTAACGACGTCGCTGCATGGATCCTACTAGCTCTAGCCGTGGCACTTGCCGGCGACGGTGACGGTGGAGGCCACAAGAGCCCCTTGATATCAATCTGGGTCCTCCTCTCAGGGGCTGCATTCGTTGCTTTCATGCTGCTAGTCATCGCACCCGCAATGAAATGGGTTGCACGGCGGTGCTCGCCGCAGCACGACGTCGTTGACGAAGCTTATATCTGTTTGACGTTAACTGGTGTCCTGGTTTCTGGGTTTATGACTGACCTTATCGGCATCCATTCCATTTTCGGAGCGTTCGTATTCGGGTTAACAATCCCGAAAGGTGGAGAATTCGCCGACAGATTGATTGAAAGGATCGAGGACTTCGTTACCAGTCTGCTTCTTCCTCTATACTTTGCGTCGAGCGGGTTGAAGACCGACGTGGCCCAAATACGAGGAGCAAAGTCATGGGGACTTCTAGCGCTGGTTATATCCACAGCTTGTGCTGGTAAAATTCTCGGGACTTTTGCTGTGGCGCTGATGTTTATGATGCCAGTGAGGGAATCGCTGACGCTTGGCGTGCTGATGAATACAAAAGGGTTGGTGGAGCTGATCGTTCTCAACATTGGCAAGGAGAAGAAGGTTAGTTTTGTTATTTTTGCGCATTATAGCACTTTCTTTTCTTTTTCTCATGAGTTAATTTAATTAGCACTTTCATTGCGGTTTGAATCTAGGCGGGTCTAGAAGGATCATTAAAATTAAATTCTAACATATTAAATGGCACATAAACAAGTCGCGGATCGGATTCTCTTTATTGATTGAGATGACATGTCTATGTACTATGAAATATGTTGAAATTTAACTTTAATCATAGACCGTCTAAATTTAAGCCGCCTGGTTTAATTCCCTCGGACTGGTTAGAAAACAAAATAGTCAATAATTAGTGATGTCATAGAAGAAAGGTTCACATGGGGTTGCTTTTCAACGTAAGAAAAGTAAGAATAAGATAAGTACATAGGTCGGTTGAAGATTTTTCACAAGGAAAAATCGTACTTTCAACGGATGACATGAATGCAACTTTAGACAACCTCGAATGTGGGAATGCATTCTTTAGTGCTGTATTTATCTAGCGGCCAAGATGATATGGGATGACACACAAACAGTAGGCTATTAAACGCCCTCTTATATATATGTTTTGTACCACGAAAATCGCCCATTACGGTGGAGTATCATTTGGAAACAACACCACTACGACTTTTCCAAACCTTTTCGGTGCACCTGTTAAAGTGAACGATGAAGTCGCCGTACCCTAAATGTGTCCTATATGCATATATATCTGTTGTCAAAGTACTGATGATCAAGTTTTCCTTTCAGATAAACTTTGCTTTGCCTAGATTCTCCTCGTTCTCTTCTTAAAATGTAAAAATCCAACATGTTTCCAGTAGAAACTTCGCTTTGAAGCTTTTAAAGGATGGTCATGGTGTTCACTTAGTTCCTAATCCATCCAAAACCCTTAAATTTGCATGCATTATATTTTGTAGCTATCCTCTTTTGCTTTATTCTTCACTCAACTTTCTTCAAATTCAATAGTATTTAGTTACCACCAAACGAGATTCAATAAAGTTTTACCTTTCTTTTAACCCTTCTATACGTTTCTATGGAAGTCCTTGAACCCGGTAATAAAGGTCCTCGTTCTTATTAAGTTATTAGAGGCTTGACTGCCCGTCGTTCTGCTCTACAGGGTATAGGGTCCCAACACTAGACTTTTGAGTTAAAACCTAGGACAAAATAGAAAATACCGAAGGTTTGTCTGAGGTCTCAGCTTTGGTTAGCAATTACATATATTTAAAAATCCATATTGGTTAGGTTTTCAAATTTGAGCACGGAAGCACCTGTTTCTACTAGTTTCGAAGTAAGTGCTCCACTATTAGTCCAACTTTCTAATTCTCTAAGACCCCCACCTCCGCACCACGTAGGTAAGCACCTGCTGCAGCTCCCAGGAAAAGAGATGGCCATCGAGATCCTTCATCAGCTTGATGGCCACGGGCCACGCCCAGACCAGGACATCCACTAACTTAAATGGCACTGAGCATAGTTCAGCCCAGCTTATCCAGCCACTGAAGTATAATCGTTCAACATCAGACGTTTTCTTCAGCCCGTAGTGTTTTTCTTATTTTCAAGGAGATCTCAAAAATTAAATGAGGTCCCAGGTGGCAATATTAGGACAATGCGGGACATTCTTTGTTTCTGGTTATTTGACCATTAGACTGCAGCCCCGGGTGCGAGGTGGCATGAAAGCCATTAAGTCCGACATTTTTGTGTGCAAAGAGGGATTTTTATTTACGTAATAATCTATATCGAATTGAATTAGTTCCGGAAAATAAAATGCAAAAAGTACGAGTAACTGGGGAAATGCATAAATGTTATATCTTAAACTAAGCTCTGTAAATTGCTGAACAGGTGCTCAATGACGAGATGTTTGCTATTCTGGTCCTCATGGCACTCTTTACAACCTTCATCACAACTCCGACTGTCATGGCCATCTACAAACCAGCCCGCGGCATGTCCACCCGCACGCACCGCAAGTTGCGAGACCTGGCTACCAGCCCAGAATCCAAGGACGAGCTCCGTATTCTTGCTTGTGTTCATGGGCCCGGAAATGTACCTTCTCTCATCACCCTTGTTGAGTCGATTCGGAGCACTAAGAGCTCCCTGCTGAAGCTTTTCGTCATGCATCTTGTGGAGCTCACGGAACGTTCTTCTTCCATTCTCATGGTCCAGCGCGCCCGAAGGAATGGTTTTCCCTTCTTTAATCGAGTCCGCCGAGGTGAGAGCCATGACCGAGTGGCTGGGGCATTCCAAGCGTACAGTCAACTGGGCCGAGTCAGGGTCCGGCCCACGACGGCAATATCGGCATTGTCCACCATGCACGAGGATATCTGCCACGTGGCGAAGGATAAGGGGGTCACGATGATCATCCTGCCGTTCCACAAACAATGGAGAGGGGAGAGCAACGAGATAGAGGAGAATGTGGGCCATGGCTGGAGGGGCGTAACTCAGAGGGTACTAAAGAATGCACCATGCTCAGTAGCCGTGCTTGTGGACCGTGGGTTTGGTAATGGGGCCCAAACTCCTGGGCCGACAGGCACTGTGGCACAGCGGGTTTGCGTGATTTTCTTTGGTGGACCTGACGATCGCGAGGCCTTAGAGTTGGGTGGCAGGATGGCGGAGCATCCGGTGGTTAAGGTGACCGTTATAAGGTTCGTTGAGAAGGAAGGAAAAGAGAGTGACGGCGTGACGTTGCGGCTCTCATTACCGGGCAGCTGTAGCGAAGAGAACTATAGCTTCTCCACAGCTAAAATGAACCGTGAGAAAGAAAAGGTAAGCTCTTTCCTCTCCTCAGTTCTTGTTGCTATTTCAGCAAACCTAATCTAATCTCTTGCATCAAAATAATCACCCTCTACGTAAAACAGGAGCTAGATGAAACTGCTGTTGCTGAGTTTCGGAGCAAGTGGGAAGAGAGGGCGGACTATTCGGAGAAGGCGGCCAGCAACATTGTTGAGGGGGTGTTGACAATTGGGAGAAGTGGGATCTACGATCTGATAGTGGTGGGCAAGGGCCGGTTTCCATCAACAATGGTAGCGAGTTTAGCAGAAAGGCCAGCAGAGCATGCAGAGCTAGGGCCTATCGGAGACATGTTGACCTCCGCAGGCAATGGCATAGTGTCTTCAGTTCTAGTTATTCAACAACACGATGTTGCCCACGCAGAGGAGGCTCCCGTGTCAAAGGTAGTGAACACCGAGTACGAGAAATACGCAGCTGATGCATCAACTTCTAGTACTGTAAGAGAAGTTCCAAGGGATTTTGTGTAATCAGAACGAGCTAGCTAGTCACTATATAAGGAACCTGTCACCCGCGAAATATTGGGCCAGTTTCGCTTTTCTTGGTATGGGACTTGGGGCTACTTACTGTTGTAAATTATAAAAATCCTCTTTTTTGATCTCCGTTGTTGATCTTGGTAGAGCTCTTCTTGTACCGTGTTAAAGTGGTGTTTGTTTGTCAAAATTTTAAAAAATATTGATGTTTGTTTGTTAAAATTTTAAAATAATTTCTTTATATATTGAAATTTTATTGGAGTTTGTGAAAAATTTGGAGTATGTATATGTAAATGTTGAAAATTTTAAAGTGTATTTAGCTTGCTCAAAATATTTGATATTCTCTATGAAGGCCACCGAAATTTCCAGGATAGAAAAGCCAGTTCCCTTAAGAAGATTTAGGAGAGTATCAAAAAGTGTAAGAAATTTTTGAGAGAAAAATAATCGAACTACGCAGACCTTTTGAGAAAGCCAAAAAATTCTCTTACAGGATAGATTTGCAATTAGTCGAGAAAGATGTAGCTAGTTAATTTTTGAGAGAGGAAAATAATAATAATGTCTCAAAAACTATATATGCAACTCAAATCATTGAGTAAAGTATAGGTAAGATAAGAATAATCTATGTGAATCCCCGCTTTTTTGTAAACTTCCATTTGCTCAAAAGAGACTTCATTTATCTGTGTCAATCTTCCCGCTTTCATACAATATTCTCTAGCTAATCGGCACCCTTACAAGGCTAAAGCAGGGAATCAAGGCTTTGATAATGGGTTATCATACTTTTTGTATCAAAAAAAGTATTGGTGTATCTTACTTTTTATATTCGTTGGCAAAGAATCAATAGGCGGCTCTAGCTAGGAATAGACCTTATTCTTCCAATTATCCTTTTTTGCAACAACCGAAGATCTAGAGACCTTATTCTTGCAATTTTGCGTCGGCCAACTTGGGAAATTCTAATTTCAAACAACTCTTTCTAAATTAGCGAAATATTTCAAACAAATTGCTAGCTGCCAAAGGATTTTCAGAAATTTTTTTTTTAGTGGTAAAGGCTGCCTTAGAGATTTTACAACTCTTTTTTGTTTTGTTTATCACGCCAATCACTAAAGCTACGCTTTCGATCGACTGGTAATTAATTCCCTACATTCTTTGGCTCGTATTGAAGAATAAAGTAAAGAACACGAACCATTTGCGATGCTCGACGGAGAAAATATTTAACAACTCACATTACAGAAGAAAGAAAATCCCTCCAATATTACAACTTCTACCATTTGCAAGATCTTGGAAGGCCCCAGAAGTATATTTAGAAGTGGAAGAATTTTCTGCGCATTAGGAACCTTTTAGACTTAGAGTGGATGGGGTTTGTGGGCCGTGCTTTCGATTGATTTCAACAGGTTTTCCTTTTTTTTTGGGTAAGTTAATTTCGACAGCTTCACTTAGAGATAAAAAGTACAATGATTTCGAGTACGGCTCATGTTAGCCTATCGCGATCTTATATTGTCCCGTTAGAGATTTACGTGATATTCGTGGGATTTAACAATTAAGATTTGACACGGTAATGTAATTGGTGCACGGAAAAGAGCTTAAGCTGTACCAATATCTGTTTGAAACGCGTTTCCTACGGTGTACCATTATCTAAATTCACAGACGTCCACAATTTGAGATACCAGCCACGCAATCTAAAAACATATAAGAATTCTTTTTAATTTATTATCTTGGTCTAATTAAAAAAGAAATTCTTTGATTTTAATATTATGGTGTTAATTATTCAACACCATGAATCTTACAATTCAATGTATGTTATTCTTTTTTCTCTTCAATTAGACCCGTTCTAGGCCGCAGCTAATTAAAGAGAATCTTAATCTTTCAAGAATAACTCTTAATGATATACAATAAGTTTAATTATCATATCCTTTGACATGATGAGCAAGATATTAGTACAAATTCACTTTCACAAAATGTTCCTTTTTTTTTTTTCCTTTCAGCATAAACGAAAAGGTAGAACTAACGCATTCTTTTTCGCTAATCGCAAACATTACGCTATTAGGAAATAAGACCAACAGAACAATGAAATGAAACAAGGGAATTTTGGCGGATCCCGGCGATCGCTTTGCGTCCAACAGTATTAGAGATGTTCCTTTTATAAAAAAAATTGTAAGATTTTCTTCTTCTTTTTTATATAATTTTGAATATTTGTGTATATTAGAGTTTTATAAATGTGTGTAGGAAGTTGTTGAAATTTGTTTTAAAGTTATTGATATTTGCATAGAATTTTTTGACTTTTTGAACGTTATTTTGTAAATTTGTTGCATTTATTACGTCCTAAAATACTTTTACAAAATCGAATATCCCTAGCTAGAAGATCAATGCCATATGAGTGGCAAATTTTCATACATCATCATCACTTGGTCCACCAAATTAAAGCATCTGCGCGCACGCAGGTACTCCACTTCTTCCCACTAAAATCAGAATAAGTAAGTCCAGTCAATACGACCTCAAATCCTGTATAAAACTCCTAGAGTTCGGAGGTTTTCCTTCATCAGAAATCTGGAAGTTAGCTTGTTTCATTGATTTTTAACAACTATGCAGTGGAACACAAGCACCAATATCAAAACTTCATCAGATGGAGCCTGGCAAGGCGAAAATCCTCTGAACTACGCGTTCCCGTTGTTGATAGTACAGATCATCTTAGTCCTCTTTGTCAGCCGCTTTCTTGCCTTTCTCCTCAAACCCCTCCGCCAACCCAAAGTCGTTGCCGAGATAATAGTATGTCGTCTGGATCCTCTGTTCCTATTTTCCACTTTTGTATTCAAGATTTTGGGAGTTGTTTATGAATAACGAGTTTGTGGTGTTTCAGGGTGGGATTTTGCTCGGACCCTCCGCCCTCGGTAGGAGCGAGCAATTCTTGCACCTAGTTTTTCCTCCATGGAGCACTCCTATACTAGAATCTGTGGCAAGTATCGGGCTTCTCTTTTTTCTTTTTCTGGCTGGTCTCGAACTCGATTTAAGCTCCATTAGACGCAGCGGGAGACAAGCTTTCACCATAGCACTTGCTGGGATTTCGCTCCCATTCCTCTTCGGAGCCGGAGTAACATTCTTTCTCCGCAATGCTGTCCGTGGCGAGGACAGAGTCGGTTACGCCCAGCTCCTCGTGTTCATGGGTGTAGCTCTTTCCATAACCGCCTTTCCCGTTCTCGCGCGCATTCTGGCAGAACTCAAACTACTAACAACCCAAGTAGGTGAAACAGCCATGGCCGCTGCAGCTTTCAACGACGTTGCCGCATGGATTTTGCTAGCCTTGGCAGTGGCCCTCGCCGGCGGGGGCCATAAGAGTCCCTTGGTGTCCATTTTTGTTCTCATCTCCGCCGTTGTCTTCGTGGCTTTCATGATGCTTCTTATTAGGCCGATGATGAATTGGGTTGCCCTCAAGTGTTCCTCGCAGCACGATATCCTTGACGAAGCCTATATATGCTTGACCTTGGCCGGCGTAATGTTATCGGGGTTTATGACTGACCTTATAGGGATACATGCAATCTTCGGAGCGTTTGTTTTCGGGTTAACGATTCCGAAAGGAGGTGAATTTGCTGGGAGAGTGACAAAAAGGATCGAGGATTTCGTGACTGGATTGCTTCTCCCGCTTTACTTTGCGTCCAGTGGGTTGAAGACCGATGTGGCTAAGATTCATGGGGCGGAGGCCTGGGGACTGCTAGTGCTTGTGATATCGACTGCGTGCGCGGGAAAGATTTTGGGGACGTTTGCGGTGGCGATGCTGTGCACGGTTCCGGTGAGGGAATCTTTGGCGCTGGGCGTGCTGATGAACACAAAAGGGCTGGTGGAACTTATAGTTCTCAACATCGGCAAGGAGAAGAAGGTTAGTCCTCTTCTGCATGCTTCACTTTCGTATCTCTGCTTTCGTATCACTTGTCATTCCTCCTTCATTTCTTGAAAAATATTGATTAATGTGTTAATTAGCTGGTTGAGCTTTTTTAATTTCTTTCTTTCTTCCAATTAATTATTTGTTTTTGTAGTAGGAAATATGCATGTGGGGTGTGCAACCTAAAGAAGTTTTTTTCTATTGGATTGTAAAACAACTTAATTATTGACCAGATTAGATTGCCGGATCATGTCTAATACACATATGAGAAATTCCCCTTCAAGTTGTATGAGTTGTGGCTGAGTTGGTCAGGCCCACCTTCGATCTGCTTCAGCTGGTTGACTTTGGTTCTACTCCACGGACTGAGGTTTGCAGTGATATTAAGCTCTTAAATGCGACCAAGTTGAGCCATATACGTTTGAGTTTAGTGTACATGAGTATTGTAAATTGTCTCTCGTTACTTAAAAAAATATATAGGAACTATATTAATCTTTTTTTTTAGCAAGATTAATCTATCGATCTCATTAGAAAACGGACTCGCATAAGTTCTCTGCACAATTTTTTGTCTGCCACTGTCGTCACTATAAAAGTTTTTTCGTGCATGGGTCGAAAGCAGATTGATCACTGTCATACTTGTAACAAATGAGCAGCTATTTATACTTGTAACAAATGAGCATATTAAAAACATTCCCCCAGAAACATTCCTATTTATTAAAAACAGAATTAGATTAGTATATTGTGTAGAATCCCTCCTAGCAGCAGATTTTTGACGGTAACATAGATATATCTGACCTTTTATGCACTAGTAATTCGTAAAAAAAACTCAGCAAAAATCAGTGCCAATTTATCCTTGAACTTTTCTTTTCTTTTTCTCAGAGAAAAAAAAACCCTCTTTTTTTTTTGTTTCATCTATTTAGGAGGTTAATTCTAATTAATTAGTGGAGAATTAAGCATGCATAGAATACTGCAATAACTGCATATTCTTGATCTCTGCTTAATATATATTTTGCTTTCTGTCAAAGGGGCATCTTTATATATATCACGTCATATTTATCTCTTTTTGAGGGTAAAGTTATGGCTGCATGCGAGCACACGTACAGTGGCCTGCTTTTGAGTACTGTTACACAACTTGTTATTCGCGTTGCACTAAATATCTTTCCTCCTGCTTTTTTTTTTTTTCAATTAAAACAAAAATGTTGATCTCTTTTCCATTCAAAATACCGTGAATCGTATCTGGGTCCCCGAAAAGAGAATGATCGATATTACGAATATTCTTAATTAAGTTCCCCCATGTCATTGCTTCGCCTCGACCGATCGATCGCCTCCTTCTCAGGCGAGCTTAGAGTACTGGATAGAATAATATTTAGTTATTTTTGAATTAGCTGAATGATAATTTGTTTTGGATGATAAGGGTATTTGAAACTTCCGTCCGACTAATCTCTCGGAATCTTATTATTAGCTGAATGATAATTTGTTTTGGATGACAAGAATATTTGAAACTTCCGTCAACTGACTAATCTCTTGGACATATGCAGTTTGCCTGTTCCACATAAATCAGGTAATTACCGCTCCGAAAGTGGCTCTTATAAGATAAATTGATAACATTTAAGAAGTTTCAAACTAATTGAGACATTAGAAAGAGAGTAAACTACCAAGTTTGAAGTCTAAACAACCCAATCAACTCTTGAAGTTTAACCGAAAATTTTCCATGGCAGCAATATTTATCATCTTCACATAGAAAAATAATTTTAGGTAGTCAAAGACGCACTCTACGTGATAGAATAACGTTCTAATTAGAATGGTGCAAATATTTGTGTTGTGTGTTATGCTTTGTTCTCTTCAGGATTGATAATATCCAAGCCAAGAGATTTCAGAGTTAAAAAAACATATTCTTTAAGAGTTAAATCATTATATCGATTTGCTCGATGTATTCCTTCGTATATATTACATGCACAACTCCCATCATCAAGAATTCAAATTATGGCATGAAAATGCATGTAGCTTGAAATATTCCTCGAGCATAATCATCATTCTTCAGTGTCGTGCTAAATATAATTATTTGTCCACATGCATATATATATAGATATATATCTTGCTGTTTTTTTTCTTCTCCTTTTTCCTTCACCTATTCTTCTGTGTCATGCTGATTTTTTTGGGTTTTCCCCAACAGGTTCTTAATGACGAGATGTTTACTATATTAGTCGTCATGGCACTATTTACTACATTCATGACAACTCCGACCGTCATGGCCATATATAAACCATTGCGTGGCCGTTGCTCTCCAGGTAATCGCCGGTTGCCTCTCACCGAGAACTCACAAGATGAGCTTCGCATCCTTGCTTGCGTCCACGGACCCGGGAATGTGCCATCGCTCATCAACCTAGTCGAGTTAATTCGTAACCCCAAAAGATCCACACTCAAACTCTATGTAATGCACCTTGTTGAACTGACTGATCGCTCGTCCTCCATCATGATGGTTCAACGTGCTCGTAAGAACGGTTTTCCCTTCATAAAACGCTTCCGCCAAGGTGGGATGCAAGACCAAATTGCTGCCGCCTTTGAGTCCTACAGCCGAGTAACCCCGGTCAGTGTTCGTCATCTGACAGCCATCTCTGCATTGTCCACGATGCAAGAGGACATTTGCCATGTAGCACAAGAAAAAAGAGTGGCCATGATAATTTTGCCTTTTCACAAGTATTGGACTGGAGAGAGGGAGGACCTTACGGGGAATCTAAACCACGACTGGAGAGTCGTCAATCAGAGGGTGCTGAAGAATGCTTCTTGCTCGGTAGCGGTGCTCATGGACCGTAGCTTTTGTGGTGCAGAGGAGGCAGTAACAAGTACCACGATGCCGAAAAGAGTTTGCATTGTGCTTTTTGGTGGACCTGACGATCGCGAGGCTCTGGAATTAGGGGGAAGGATGGCAGAGCATCCAGCAGTGAGGCTAACCATTCTGAGGTTCCGGGGAAGAGCTGGGCTGGAAAGTATGGAGCAGAGCAATGGCTGTACCACCGTCCCTACTAATAGCCAGAGAGAGAAGGTAACCTTTTGTTCTGAACCATAATGTATTTACTCCCATCTTATTTTTAAGTTTGTTCTACGCTTCATAGGGAAGCTTGCGAATCCATAATTAAGCTACAACTCATGTCAACCGGAAATCGACGATCGGAGGACTTGGGTCATGTAGCAAACTAAAATTCTTCCACCAATGCTTTGACCAGGAGCTGGATGAGTCAACAGTGGCCAGAAGAATGTGGAATCCATCGGTGAAGTATGAAGAAAAGATAGTGGGCAACAATATCACGGAGGAGGTGCAAAAACTAGGGCAGAATAGGGAGTTCGAGTTGGTTGTCGTGGGAAAGAGACTCCCCTCAACTGTGGAGGCGACGTTGCCACTCAATCTGATGGAGCATGACGAGCTGGGACCCGTAGGAGATATTCTAGCCTCTTCCGACTGCAGCATAATGCCTTCAGTGCTTGTTATTCAACAACAGGAAATACAGAATGCAAACCAGACTGCTGCTTCGAAGATGATCCAGGACGAGGAAGAGACAACAATTGATGCTTCGATCAGGAGTGAAGAAGCACTTGTGTGATCTGGAAAAATTGGGAGCCCCCACAGTGTTTTTATTGTTAGAATTCGAATCGTACGTGTTCGCAATAAGTGAGGTAGCACAATAATAAAGAGGAATTTAATTCAGAACTGGGCGTGCACATTCGAGAATATCCCACCTGGTATTGAGGAAATTGAATCTCACCTGCGCTACAATAAATGTCTCAGAGACCTGAGCTATTTTCCTCTGTTACCTTGCATAAAACCTGGTATTATGCTCCTTCCAAATGTCATAAATCGCGGCAGCCAATGTCATTCTTCTTACGGCGCTGATAATAGCTAGATTTTCCCTTCTGCATCATAGACTAATCGCTTCTTAAGCATTTAACCCAAATCTTTCATCTGTTCACCATACAAAGTGTTAAAATTAACAACTCACATCTAGCTAGTCATACTCTATTTCAAAATAGTCTCTCCTCCACCAAATCATCTATTTTTATTACAATAAATATAAAAATTTCACTCAAATAATCTATCTCTAATTAATTTACTTTTTCACCCAGTATCATAAAAGATACTTTATTTCCTTGAAGAAAGTAAGGCGGGAAGGTGGTACAAAATGGTGGGAAATTATTCGAACAACCACATCATGTTCGAACACGTATTGGTGAATTAAATTTCTTAATCAGGAATACGAATTGATTGCTGAAATACCTCTTCCGTGACGAAAACAGTGGCTTTTCACTAATAAACAAATATTATGGGTAAAAGAAGCTTTTAGTAATGAAAATATTTTTCAACAAAGAAAAACTAACCACAATAAAAACAACAAAAATATAAAGTATAAAACTAAAAAAAATGTAAAAAGAAACATAAAACTCAGAATAAAAAATGTATGAGATGAGACAATTTAAAAAATAAAAGATATAAAATTAAAAAACATTAAAAATATCAGATGAATATTCTTATATTTAAACTTTTCTTAATATCTTAATAATAATAAATTAATAATATCATATCAAATGTTTTAAATTGATTATAATACTATCTTTAACATATTAATTACTTAATAGTATTTCTAATATTAGAAAAAAAAAACAAAATGGCAATTGTGTAATTTAGAAATTGGAGTCCCATTTTCGTAATTCTGGTTCAAGTTCTTTTAAAAAAAGAAAAAGACTTAGACGATATTTAAATCGTTCTTGTGAGGAGGCGGTGCCACTCTACCAGCTAGCCTTACCCTTGGAAATTCATGCAATTGGTGGCAATCGGTCAAAAGAGAAAAAAACTTATAATGAAACCTGAAATATTGAAGCATTTCACGCGAAACAGAAGAGGCCGAGGAAAAGGGAGAAAGGCCGAGAGAACTGAGAGAAAAAGAAAAAAAGTTAGGGGGGAAGGCAAGAAAGAAATAAACAGAAGAAGAGAGTGCGAGAAAGAAGGAAACGAACGGTTTTGGTTCAAGATTTTGTGAGTTTCCTAAATATGAGAATTTCCTTCTTCAAGCATGGTTTTTAGTTAGATTGATAAATTAAAGAATTGAAAGTTTAGAAATAGTTCAATTGAGTTGTTATGCCGTACAAATTGAGATTGAAGATATATTATATGTACGTTAAGATTTGAATTGGGATTATTCGAAATTGATTATTATTTGATTAGTTTAAGTTAAAGAGAGTTTAAGTTTAAGCTGTTTTATGTGATTTGGGATTACTTTTAATGAAGAAGAGAATTAGTTAGTGGTTTTTAAAATGAGAGAATTGACACCTTCATTTAAATTATTTTATTTAATTATATAAATTGTTGATCAACTTTTTAAATCTTCCTGTGGCAAGTGAGATGAATAGCTCATTCTATAATGGTGAATGTTGAGAGTCTCCTTTAATTTGGAGGAAATTGTGCAACCATGTTGGCTCTAAAGGTAAAGACAACATGTCTATTGACCTCAAGTCCGAAGAAAGAGGTGTACGAGATAGTTCCGAAGAAATTGGGTGCACAGAACAACACAACCCAGTCAGATGGGGATAAAGCATTTGACAACTAGTGGAATGCCTTGAAAATTGATTTGGGAATTATTTTTTGAAATGTTTTTAATATTGCTCACCTTCAAAATGAAAATTTTCTCTTGCATATATAAATTCTAATGTTCGCAATTATGTTTTTCTAATTTATATATTTGAAAAGTGCGATACTAGTTATTTCCGAGTTTGTACTTACTATTGAAAGATTAATGAACGGAATTTTACAAAAAGAATATTTTAATTTCTATCGTTGTTTTGGAAGAAAATTCACAAACCTAGCTATAACTTCCAGCTTAGTATTGGAATAGTGACGCTTTTAAAGTGTCTGCAGCGTAGTTGATCTGATAGGTCCATATATTATTACATAACCATATTAGAATATTTTGGTAATAAGTGGACGTACGGTGTCGATTGACTGCATGGTATAAGATCTATAGAACTCTCCAGTAGTTGATTGAAGCGTGCCACTTTTCTGCACATTTTAGCTATGTGTTGCTGCACAGACATACATATATATATATATATATATATTAATTAAAGCTTAAATGCTAATCAGAACCATGTGTTTTAATGTTTTCTCAAAAAAGTCCATATACTTCAATTTGGATGATTTTGGTCCCTGTACTTTTACGTCTTTCCAAAAAAATCCCTCTTCAAAGTGGCCCCACCACTTTAACATTTTCTATCGACGTATCTAACAGAAGTCCACATACATCCAATCACGAACTAACATGTGGACACACACTATCTCTCTCCTAACCATTGGCGTATCTAGGATATAAAATGAGTGGGGTCGAATTTTTAAGGCAAAATTACAAAAAAAAAAAAAGATTCCCATATAATGTAAAAAGTGTCTTAAACTTACAATATCGCAAATTAAGAACTAAAAACATTAAAAATAATAAAATACACTTATTGAACTATTTGCTAATACTGAGAGATGATAATTGAATCCTACGGTCCTTCATCTTCTAAAAACATTATAAACTCCATTATAAAAAAGAACAAAACAAAACAAAACAAAAATAATTTAAAATGTCCATCAGCATTTAAGGAAGACAATTCTTAACACCCATCAAAAGGTCAACATCCAAACAAACAAACATTTTATACATGTTCACAAAATTTATGCATTTGTATCCTCTTTTTGCTATAAAATTGAGGGAAGACAAAAGTAAATGAAACCACGTGGATATTACAGTCCAAATAGCTACTCGAGAGTTAAATACATCGGAAGTAGTTTTAATGAATTGGGCCTAATAGATTAGAAGCAAAGACATTCTTTTTTTGCTCCTCTAGAAGCAAATACTCTCACATCTAAAATTCTTTCACATAAAGACAATAAAGACAGTTTAGACACAAAAGGTAATAAAATATAACATACTAAATAGTCAACATTGAAACAACCATAAGCAATTAAGCAACAAGTCAGAAGCATTAACATTGAATGATTGAAGCAGTCATTCAACTATAAGCATATAATCTGATAATCATAAATGACAAATCATGAGAAATTCGGACAAAATTAAACTAAATCATAAGAAATTAATTCATGCAGTAGCAAAAAAAATAAAATAAAAATAAACAACTAATAATGAGAAATAAGAAATTAATCATGAAATGATTAAAATTTGAAACCTAAATGGCTAAATTGAAAAATTAAATTAAACTAAATAGTCTAAATTACACATACCTGGAGTGGAGAAGCAATCAGGCAATCGGCAAAGAGTTTCGGTGGCTTGTGGACCAGTGGTGCTGGCCGGTGGGCGGCACGGCAACACCTGAGAGCAGAGGCGAAATGTGAGATTATTGGGAATTAAAAAAAAAAAAAACCAAGAGAATGAGAGAGATAATGGGCAGGTGGGCCGAGTGGGGCAATTGCAGCGACAGCAGTGAGCAATGAGTGAGAGAGGCGCGTGAGGGCTACTAGGCTAAGGGAGAGCCGAAGAGATCGCAAAGAGTGAGAGAGAGTGAGAGGTGTGCGAATTTTTTTTAAAATCAAAGGATGAAACGATGCCGTTTCACCCTTTGATTTAAAAAAAAAAAAAAAAATTAAAGAAGCAGGCCATATGGGACTAGGCCAGTGGGTGCACCCCTGTTCGCCCTGTCCCGCCCCCATTGGCCCTGGAAGCAGGCCTACTTCTTAATAATCAAAAAAAAAAATTGCTTAGGATTTTTGGAGCCAGTAGGGGCGGCTGCCCCCACCCGCACCCCCTGGCTCCACCTCTGCTCCTAACAAGTGTCATGTCAGTTGCCACGTATGGGTTCCATATAGATATAAGTGAAACGCTGCGTTTTGGCCTCCCAAAGTTATCTCCTTCGACTGAACAAAAATAACAACAAGAAGTAGAGAAATTTTTGAATGGCCTTTGTCATCTCCTTCGTCTGAACAAAAAGAATAAACGGTGCATTTTCGTTGCTGCTGTATCAGAGTGAAACCCAATCAAACACCATTGTTTAATCACACGAACACCACCTTAAACTCGTAAGCTAAAATAAGAACAAAAAAGTTTACCTTGTTCCATAATTCAGTGTGGTTTTTGCAAATCCCACAACAATAGCACCTTTCTTCTTCCCTTCTCTGTTCTCGATACAAAGATCGATCCTCCTTCAATCCGCAAGTCACATGAAAGGCTAAAGGGTAGTTGGGTTCAAACCACTGAATGGCACATCCATTTCTACCCTTACAAACATAACACTTGGATTCACACCTCTTCTTGGGAACCTTCGAGCTATCAATCCCCTCTCGACCTTCTGTATCAAGAAGAACACCTCCGGAACCAGCAGTGCGCACACGATATAGGCCCAGCTGCCAGCTACTGTGCACTTTAGGGCGCCTCCCTCTGTCGGACATAGGCAACAAGAAGAGGGCTTTTCATAATTCTTGGTTTGGGAAGAAATTAGGCATTGGGTACAGAAAAAAAAAAAAAAAAAAAAAAAAAAAAAAAAGAGTGAATCTCGTGACTCCTTTCATTTATTGGCAGGAAGGCGTGAGCAGGAGGCAGCAATGTCTCTATCTTGTTGCTGCTCTTATTGTTGCATGAGTATGAACCTTTTGAAAGAAGGTAGGCCGTGGAATTTGGAATCCATTCGGGCTTCTAAGTTCTGTGACTTGGTAGGTGGGAAAAGAAGATGTGAGATGGGAAAGGTTTAGCCTGAGGTTGCAAAGAGGTCAGGGTTTTTTTTTTCGACCGGATGACTTCGAGAGGCCAAAATACAGCGTAGCACTTATGTCGACGTAGAATCCATACGTGGCAGCTGACATGACGCTAGTTAGGAGAAAAATAGTGAGTGTCCACGTGTCAGTTTGTGATTGGGTGTATGTAAATTTTTATTAGACACGTCAACAGAAAACGTTAAAGCGGTAGGATTACATTGACGGAGGAATTTTTTTTAAAAAGACATATAAAGTATAGAACCAAAATCATCCAAATCGAAGTACAGAAATTTTTTTGAGAAAACATTGAACCACATAGACCTAATAAGTATTTTAGCCTTTAATTAAATACATAGAGTCTATATATATATATATATATATATCCGACTTAAAAATGTTAATTTTGTTCCCATTTAAATTGTAACACGTCCTTGTGTCCCTCTTAGCCATGTAAACAAGATTTGGTAGGGCTATGTTTGCCTACCAGAACTTTGATCCAGTATATTCTTTTAACTTTTCTTTAGAGAATGGGCATGCATTTTAAAAAGTACGAATTAGGGGTGCTATAATGGTTGGAATTAAGCAATTTTCTGCCGTCTCGATCGTTAATGGAGCAAAATCTGCTGATCTTTTATCTATAAAAAGGACAGTGCAAGTTTGGACTTCATGCACTGCCACTTCGTACTCCTTTTTCCTATTGTGCGCAACAGAAAGGAGCACGATAGATCTGGCTCTTCCTCCCTAGCCTAGCTAGCTAGCTAAGTCCAATATGAGTAACAGTGCATCGATTTTCTGCACCCTTGGCTCTATCTGCGTTAACTGCACCTACGAACGAACCCGCTGATCTTCAGATTTAGAGTTGATGCAGGAGTAATTCACCCAAATTTAGACAAGTGTAGCGCGCTGCTTGCTGGCAATAAACCAGACTTGTTGTACGGCCTAGTTAGCCTGCCAAAAGACTTTATGGCTTAAATTTTCTTTAGTGAATGAGTGATTGCGGGATTTAATAAGTAACTACTAAGAAGTGTTTAGAAGTTGGTGGTGGTGGAAGCAATTTCCTGCTGTCTCGATGGTGCAAACTGTGTTGATATATATGAATGAGACAGGTTGATTTAGACCTCATGGACTAATTAGTACCGTTCTCACTATCATGCATTATGTCCTACCACACACCCACCTCTTCTTTAAAAAAAAAAAGGAAAAAAATAAGAACGTGAAAAGAAAAGGTTGAAACAATCATGCACCAAACATATATCTGCCCAATAAACAACTCCTTTCTAGCGCGCTCCTTTTTTCACGCACTGTCAACAACATTTGAGAGAGCATATATACATCCATCCAAAAACAGTGCGCCTCAAAGCTACGCTAGATAAGCTCGTTGTCTATCAATTTTTGATAAATTAGTAGCTAGCTAGATATTTTATAGTATGAGATCGCTTATATATGAATGAGACAGGTTGATTTAGACCTCATGGACTAATTAGTACCGTTCTCACTATCGTGCATTATGTCCTACCACACACCCACCTCTTCCTTACAAAAAAGGAAAAAAATAAGAACGTGAAAAGAAACGGTTGAAACAATCGTGCACTAACATATATCTGCCCAATAAACAACTCCTTTCCAGCGCGCACCTTTTTACACGCACTTTCAACAACATTTGAGAGAGCATATATACATCCATCCAAAAACAGTGCGCCTCAAAGCTACGCTAGATAAGCTCGTTGTCCATCAATTTTTGATAAATTAGTAGGTAGCTAGATATTTTGTAGTATGAGATCGCTTGCGGGTACTTCTTAAAACTCGTATCTTTTCCTGGAATAATCGACAAAGTGAACTTGAGAATCCTTTTTTAATTAGCATTACAAACAAATGAGTGATTAAAAATGATAATAAAACTAAGGTAATAATTTAATTTTTGAACTTTAGAATCAATGTCAATTTAGGTCAAAACTATCAAATGCGAATGAAAAATACCTGAGATATTTAAATTTGAGAATGTTCGGCCTGTGGGGCTGTTGCTAGCTGGTTTGTTATTTTGTGATTTAGTTAATAGCCTTGAGTAGTGATTTAGTTAATGAGTGCTTGATAGTAATTAATGGTGTCCTGTTGCTGCTGTTTTATTCAACAATGGGTATTGGTCAGGTCCTTGGAGTGGCAGCGTCGTTCGACCCTGAGCTGCCAGTGGTACTTTTGCCAACTGGTTGCTGTACTTTGAACTCGTTGCTGTTTGCTTAAAATTTGATTAGTTGCATTGTTGTTGTTGTTGTAGACTTGTCGATTGTATAATATTGATGCTCTGCGCGCGGTTGTCTGAGCTGCGTTGGTGTGTGTTTGTGTGGACTGAGCTTAGTACGCTGAATCTAATGGTTGATTAAGATTTGGATGTTGCTTCTTGGGTGTGATGCTCTAATATTGTTGCCGCTGTGTGTGGTTGTGGTTCCGAATAATGCCTCCCACTACAAGGTTTGTTGCAAATATTTTGAACAAATGAAAGATGCATCAAGAAACCAACCTATTAATCTTTGTAGGTTTACTAAAGAGGAGAAGGCAGCCTTATCTGTCTTAAGGACGGGAGGGATTGGTAAGGGAACTCTAGCTTCGATTCTTTGTCAGAGCTTGAGGAATAGTGAGCATGTGGAAGAGAGTCTTGAACTCAAAAAGGGGCATGAACTATTTTTTACAAGGGAGGGACAAGAACAATTTATTGGTTTCATCATAATGATGGGAACATAGGGTCTTCCCGGATTCCATCCAATATTGTTGTTCCTAAGGTTGGTCAGGAGTTAAGAGTTGAGTTACATGGGGCACCGGTTAGGCTTACTCCTGTGCGTTCCAGTTGTGTGGAAAATGAGCACGTCATTGTAAAGAGTGGCAGTGGTGATGATGTGTGTTCATGTGGTAGTGATGTATATTGTTCCGTCATAGCAAGCATAAGTGGGAGATTGATGTTTCATGTGTATAGTGATGGTAGACGTTTAGTTTCTCTGAGGAGGATGATTTCTCTGTGTATAATATATTTTACGTTTTGTAACTACACATACACCTTCTTTATTTTTCAATGTTACAATTTCTTTCAAAAAAAAAATCAAAAAAAAATAAAATGAACAAAGCACATCACAAACCAAGGCACGTTTCCAATTGAACCTGCATGAGACTGAGGCCTGTCATTGCACCACATCCAGACCACATCAACTGAGAGAGTGCTGCATATGAGGCACCTAGTAGAGCTAGATCCTTTTTGTATCAAGAAACGGTTGTGCCATTGATGAAGAAAGTTCAACAAATACTCTCGGTGGAGCCAATGAAAGATGGTGTGTATAACATTCCCGCTGATATTTTTGCCAGGGATATTAGTAAACGGGAAAATTAAATTGTTGGCTATTTTCTCGATAAAACCCTGTTGTGTCACGTGGTGAAAGAATAGGCTTTTAAACCTTGGCATCAGGAGATTGAATGCGTTTTTCGATTGGATAATGGCTTTTACATTTTTCAAATGAAAAGTGCAGGTGCTTGTCTTGCGTCACTTGATGGCGGTCTGTATCATGTGGCTGGAAAGCTTATGATTGTGAGGAAATGAAAACTTGGCATGCTTTTTTCCAGCACCTTCTCTAGTATCCCAGTTTGGGTCCAGTTCTACAATTTTCTATTGATGTTTGGACAGTTGAAGGTATGAAATTCCTTGGCAGCTTAATCGGAAACCTCTTGTACCTTGATGGTCATGCTAGTACTTTGAGAGTTTCTTTTTTTGCTAGAATTTTGCAAGCGCCAAAGTAAGTTAAGGCTCCGTGTGCCACTTGTGGAGTCCAGTGTAAATGACGCCCTGTACCTTGGAAAATCATTGTGAGTTGAGCTTGTGAATGGCCTTCTAGTCAGAAAATGAAGTTACACAATGCCTAATTCGGAGAGATCTTAGACATGAGAGCCTCAACATACGTAATCGAGCTGATGACCTGATAGCACAAGGTTCTCTTTTCGGCTCGTGAGAACTCATATTGTCTTTTTGTCCTGGGGTTTAGTAACGTTTAATTCAAGTGGCTTGATGAGAAAGTTCAAGAAACTCTCGGTGGATGAAAGATGATGCTGACCAGGGATATTAGTATTAAATTGTTGGCTATTTATGTAAAAGAATAGGCTTTTAAACCTTGGCATCAGGAGATTGAATGCGTTTTTCGATTGGATAATGGCTTTTACATTTTTCAAATGAAAAGTGCAGGTGCTTGTCTTGCGTCACTTGATGGCGGTCTGTATCATGTGGCTGGAAAGCTTATGATTGTGAGGAAATGAAAACTTGGCATGCTTTTTTCCAGCACCTTCTCTAGTATCCCAGTTTGGGTCCAGTTCTACAATTTTCTATTGATGTTTGGACAGTTGAAGGTATGAAATTCCTTGGCAGCTTAATCGGAAACCTCTTGTACCTTGATGGTCATGCTAGTACTTTGAGAGTTTCTTTTTTTGCTAGAATTTTGTATTGAGATTCAAGCGGATGAAGATATTCCAAAGTCCTTGGACCTTGTCCTTGGTTGTGGAGTTAAGGCTCAAGTGGGAGTGAAATTAAATTGGAAACCTCTAAGTGTGCCACTTGTGGAGTGTTTGGCCATATTACGTGTAAATGCCCTCGTACGCCCTGTAAATAAACCTTGGAAAATAGTTGTGCAGCAACCAACTTGTGAGTCGAAAGGCAAATCAATTGTGGAGCTACCAACTGTGAATGCCAAATCAATTGCTTATACTTCTAGTCAGAAAATGAAGTTACATGAAAAGTCAATGCCTAGGGCCTGTGCCCAGCCAAGCCAAACACTTAATAGGTTTGAGGTCCTCAATACATTAGATGATGATAACGATGGTGATGATGATGGACATGACGATGGAGATGATGATGATTGACATGACTATAGAGATTAATTTGATCTCTCATCTCCACATACGCAAGCCAACTTGCGATGCATCGAGCTCTAGAAGTATCTAGATGAGAAGCTTGAGAAGATGAAAGCAACAAGGGGAAAAACTAACGAGAGTACTCTACCCAAGAGAAGACCCCGGCCCTTAGAGTATACCGTTTAGGGTATATGTGTCTTGGTTGTGCCAACTATTTTTTGTATCATTTTGCTTGTAAAATACTCAGTGCTTAATAAAACCCTCTACTTGTCATGGAATTATTGTATATCTTGAATTTGGGATTAATTACTATTTATCATTTACCTAAAAGAAAAAACATGAATGTGAATGTAATTCTCATAGAACTAAAACAAGGGAATGTAGGCTGCCACTAGCTGCCTGTGCGTCAGAGGATCACTGCCATAAAAGAACCAACGTATCGTTTGGTCCACCAAAAGCTAGATAGCATCTGTCCAAATGACTCCACCACCGCCCATTAATTAAATCGCCTGAGATCCTCTATAAAACTCTACGTCTCAAACCAATCACTTCACCAAAAACCTCGAAGCTATCTTTTTTTATTTCCAGGCAACCTCGATGCTACATATATATAATTACCTCAAAAAATAATATCGAAAGCTTGTTTAAGTTTTAACAACCATGCCCTTCAACACCACCACCGTCAAAACTTCGTCAGATGGAGCCTGGCAGGGAGAGAATCCTATGAACTACGCCTTCCCATTGTTAATTTTCCAAACCACGTTAGTCCTCTTTGTCAGCCGTTCGCTTGCCTTTCTCCTCAAACCCATCCGCCAACCCAAAGTCGTTGCTGAGATAATAGTATGTTTCTTGCATCTTCTAACCTAGCTAATTTTTCTAGAACGTTTCTGTTTACGCTTTTTGGATTTCAATATCAATATATATTTTTCAAGTGTTTCTATAAGGTGTTGGCCCGTGTCTCAGGGTGGGATTTTGCTCGGACCCTCTGCACTTGGCCGGAACAAGCAATTCCTGCACCTAGTTTTCCCTCCATGGAGTACTCCTATACTGGACTCCGTGGCTAGCATCGGCCTTCTCTTCTTTCTTTTCCTGGTGGGTCTTGAGCTCGACTTAAGCTCCATTCGACGCAGCGGCAGACAAGCCTTCAACATAGCACTTGCTGGAATTTCACTCCCATTTCTCTTCGGTGCTGGGGTCACATTCTTCCTCCACAAAGCTGTCCGTGGTGAAGACAGAGTCGGGTACCCCCAGCTTCTCATGTTCATGGGAGTAGCTCTTTCCATAACCGCCTTTCCTGTCCTCGCACGCATTCTGGCAGAACTAAAACTCCTAACGACCCAAGTAGGCGAAACCGCCATGGCAGCTGCCGCCTTCAACGACGTCGCTGCATGGATTTTGCTCGCCCTGGCTGTGGCCCTCGCCGGCGGGGGCAACAAGAGTCCCTTAGTATCTGTATGGGTTCTCATCTCCGGTGTTGCTTTCGTGGCATTCATGATGCTTCTTATACGTCCAATGATGAATTGGGTTGCGCTCAAGTGTTCGTCGGAGAACGATTTCCTCGACGAAGCCTATATTTGTTTGACCTTGGCCGGAGTCATGTTATCGGGGTTTATGACTGACCTCATAGGGATACATGCAATCTTCGGAGCATTTGTTTTCGGGCTGACAATCCCGAAAGGGGGTGAATTTGCGGGGAAACTGATAAAAAGGATAGAGGATTTCGTGTCCGGGTTGCTTCTTCCGCTCTACTTTGCATCCAGTGGGTTGAAGACCGACGTGGCTAAGATTCATGGGGCGGAGGCGTGGGGGCTGCTGTTGCTTGTGATTTCGACGGCGTGCGCGGGAAAGATTTTGGGGACGTTTGCTGTGGCGATGCTGTGCATGGTTCCGGTGAGGGAATCTTTGGCGCTGGGCGTGCTGATGAACACCAAAGGCTTGGTGGAGCTTATTGTCCTCAATATTGGCAAGGAGAAAAAGGTTATCAGCCGTTCTGTATGCTTCACTTTTCGAATATTTCTGCTTTCCTTTGTCTTTTTTTCCTTGAGTTTTATAACAAACTGTGGTTCTTATTTGTTATTTGGTTGCCTTTCCTTTTTTTGTCTTTCCATTATAATTGTATAGTTTTTGTAGCCATGAAATATAGCTTATAAGTTACATATATAGTTATATAAATTATTTACAGTAATACATGATTTCTGTCAGCAGTCTCATGACCATGATATATATATTTTCTATGTTCTATCCTGAAATTCTCGGAACAGAATATAAATGTACTTTTTGTATAGATTTGATCGGATAAGGTTGTACAGACTCCTCCCCATTGAAGCTCTTAAAAGAAGCATAGATATTATATATATGTACGTGTAGCAAAATTGTTATAGGTCTAAGAGTACTAATTAAGAGATGAATATTTTACACAGAATTAACCTTGGATTAGAATTTGTTTATTTGAAAAATACAACCTAGAGAGAGAGAGAGATCTATTCTAGGTACCGTTCAAAAAATCTTCCAAATAGCTATCTAGGCAAATTTTTAACAGTCAGATCATATAAACCCAACTAGTTTGCTTTGCTCCATAACTAGAAGCCGTCAATTGGCAAGACGGGTTTTCGTGCATAGGCAAATTTAAGACGGCAAAACCTGTTCTTTTTGGTCAGGAAAAGACAAAAGGAAACAGAGAAACGTTTAGTCTTTGTAGTGGTTCTAAAGTCACGTCAGTTTTCAACGTAGTGGATTAGTGGAGAAGGGCGGCCAATTAATTAAGAAGGATAATGCAGAAGCACAAAGTGCTGGTGGTTCCCCAGGTGCACATCAAATGATGACAAATGGGTAACTATGCGTTCTCTTTGGTCTTTGCCTTTCAATCCTATTTGGACGAGAAAAAATTTCCTTTCTATAGAAACCCTGTTTGGATGGGGAAAATTTCTTTTGGTAAAAGTTTGATCTGGAGAATAGTTTCTTTAGTGAAAAAGTTTTAAAATTTGTAAAACTATTAGAGTTTGTAAAAAATTATTATTTTATAAAAAATAGTTATTAAAATTTGTAAAAAAGTATTAAAGTTGTTAAGGAAGGATTGTTATGAAAAGTTTGTAAAAAATTATTAAAATTTGAAAAAAAAAAACCATTATGAAAAATTTTGAGAAATATTTTATGTACATAGAAACAGGGGCTTCATCTCTTGGTCAAAGATATGAGGTCTCTTGACGCAGTCACGTCAGTCATACCTTTTTGCGCTCTAAGTTTGGCTGCATGCATACACGTATGGTAATGGCGCATAGCAGTGTAAAGGCGTATATATTATGTTTTGCGGTAAGATAATTTTAAAAGATCAGACCCACCCTTAATGGCGGATCTCAAGTAACTTTTTTTTTTTCAGAATAAATATACCTTTTTGTTATTTTTATCACAGTATATTAATCGACTATTAAATTTAGATATTTTATATTCTTTATAAATTTGAATGCATAAAATGATAATTTTGTTTTTATAATTTTTTTTAGTAGTTATGAGTAAAATTTTAATTTAAAAGAGGATGTAAATTTTCTGAAAAAAAATAGTTATTGAGTATAATTTGATAAGAATAATAGATGGTGGTACCCTATGAGGGTAAAGTGTGTATATATCTTCTTCCTTTTTTTTTCTTTTCTTTTCTACTCTCAAGTCCTAAACAATTTTTTACTACTGAGTCCTAATCCTTGTTTAGTTGCTTAGAAGAAGAAGAAAAAAAGAACACTATAAAAAAAAAAAAATAACACCATTGGGGGGTTGGATATATATGCTTGTGTGTGCTTTTACTAATATGTCTGCAGCCATCCTAAGATTACTATTAAATGATCAGATCTATTTCAAAGTATAATGCCTTTTAATTTAGGATGGCAAGGGTTGAATATTTATGACCTTACAATGATCAATCAATTTATTTTTCCTATCATTTTGGATGTTTTATCTCTTCGTTGGTTATATATATATATAACCTTGGTGTATCAAATCTGTTCATTTTCCCCGCAGGTTCTGAATGACGAGATGTTTGCTATATTAGTACTCATGGCTCTTTTTACTACCTTCATGACAACTCCGACAGTAATGGCCATATACAAACCCTCGCGTGGCCTAACTTATTCTCAAACTAATCGCCGATTGCCTCCGATGGAAGACACACAAGATGAGCTTCGCATCCTTGGCTTGCCTCCATGGACCTGGGAATTTGCCGTCACTCATCAACTTCGTGGAGTCAATTCGTAACCCCAAAAGATCCCCTCTCAGGCTCTATGTGATGCACCTAGTTGAGCTGACTGATCGCTCGTCCTCCATCATGATGGTTCGACGTGCTCGCAAGAACGGGTTTCCTTTCATAAACCGCCTCTCATGCCAAGGGGCAATGCAAGACCAAATTGCGGCTGCATTTGACGCTTACAGCCGAGTTAGCCATGTCAACATCCGTCATTACACTGCCATCTCGGCATTGTCCACGATGCAAGAGGACATTTGCCATGTAGCGCAAGAAAAAAGGGTAGAAATCATCATTTTGCCTTTCCACAAATCTTGGACAGGAGAGGGTGAGGAGGCTACAGAGAATGTCAACCATGGCTGGAGAGTGGTCAACCAGAGAGTGATGGAGAGTGCACCATGCTCTGTATCAGTGCTCGTGGACCGTGGATTTGATGGTGGTCCAGAGGAGGCAGGACCGAGTGCTACGATGCCGAAAAGAGTTTGCATTCTGCTCTTCGGTGGACCTGACGATCGCGAGGCTCTGAAGATAGGAGAAAGGATGGTAGAGCATCCAGCGCTAAGGCTGACAATCCTGACATTCAGGGAAAAAGCTAGGGATGAGAGTGTCGAGCAGAGCTGTGGCTGCTCAACCGTCACTATAAATGACTCGACTGCAAAGGTATCCATTTTTTTCCCTCTTATTTTAAACTTTTGTTTTAATTTTGGATTTATTCTACGCTTCATGGGGAAGCTTGCGCATTAATAAGCTAAGCTGCGACTCAACCGGACATTGATATTCAATCAGAGGCTTCAGTGTGCAAACTGAAAGTCTTTTCTCCACGAATGCTTTCATCAGGAGCTGCATGAGTCTGCAATGGCCATAAGGATGCGGAATCGATCAGTGAAGTATGAAGAAAAGGCGGTGGGCAACCTCAGAGAGGAGGTGCTAAAACTAGCCCAGAATAGGGACTACGAATTAGTTATCGTGGGAAAGAGACTCCCATCAATTATGGAGGCGAATTTGCCTGTCAATCTGATAGAGCTTCATGAGCTTGGACCCGTAGGAGACATTTTAGTTTCGTCCGACGGCAGCATAATGCCCTCAGTGCTGGTGATACAACAACAGGAAATACTGAATTCAAAACAGACTGCTGGTTCGGAGATGGTCCGGGACGAGGAGACAGCAATGGACGCTTCAATCAAGAATTATGACGAAGCAATAGCTGTCTGACCTAGAAAACTTTGGATGCCAATAATGTACGCAGTTGTTGTAAATCGGGATGCCCACAGTTCTTGTGTAAAACAGTTTTCCAGCATAAGATATTTTTGTCTGTCTAATATATATAGTTTTGTATATTATGTGAGTATAGTGTGGCTCGGAAACTATATGAAATAAAGACTCTGGTTGGTTTTGCTGTAACTCATTTATAGAAAGCAATTTTCACACGTTCAAATATTTAGAAAGTCAATTAAATTAAGAAAATACAAGCACCAATTGCAACTAAGTGGCTCACATCACCACTGCTCTAACAACTACTTAACCCAATCGGTACGTCCGAGAATAACTGGGTACGTACGTACCCGAACATCTTTTACAGCCTTGGATTTATATGAACTTTCTCTGAATCTATGATCCACTTAAATATTTTATTTTCAAAGCCGAAGAAAATAAAGGATGAAAGGAAAAATATATAGACGTTTCTAACTCAGAAGATTCTGAAATATCTCCTTCAATGATATGTAATGCAATAAATCATAACCATATTTAAAAGATAAATTACTTTTTTTTGGATAAAGAGGAAAATCCAACTACCCTATTTACATGAACGGATATCCACATAAATTAGGTTTAACGCTATAGCAAATTTTAAACTGTGCAGTTCCTTAACCCACAACAGGTAAGTATCTGAGACTTCACAGAAAGCACATCCCTAGACCCCAAGTCTTGACCACTCAAGCCAATCCTTGAACATTTTCATGATTTAAAATTTTTGTATGATTTTGTTGACCTAACCATCAATTTCCATTCTCATGTTCTTATCCTCTAATTAATTTAAGGAATTTTTAAATAGTAAAATACCCAAATTACTGTCAGGAAATCCGAAACCAACTGTTTCTAGCGCTTGAACATTTTTAGCCTTGGTTAGATATATAGATCCATTAGAGTAAAACATTTTTTTTTTTTTTTTCTGTTTTGGTTGGGCAGAGGAGGAAGAAAAAAGCTAGAAGGCACACAAATGACATCCGCACCTCAGCTTCTCCGGGGTAATTCGTAGCAAAATATCTGAGCAAGCACCCATACCAGTAGTGATTAACTATTGGCTTCCAATTATTCCAGAACTTTTACTTTATAGCTGCGATATATATATATATATATATATATACCTCCTACTTCGCTCAAAGAAAAAGAAATCTCGCTTTTTATTCTTCCCATAGTCTCGTCAGATTCATCAAGATATGGTGGTTAGTGGCCGGAGATAAAATAAAAAATGGAGTACCACTGACAAAACTGGGTCACAGTGCGTGATCTTGTGCTCTGCTTTTTAGGCGTGTAATCTTTGAAAATAATCGCATCAATTTCGCCATCTTTTTGGAAGAAAGTTATGGCGGCTGTATGTGGATCGCATATATACTGCTCTTGGGAGGTTTAGACAACGTGTTATTCTTTGCACTAAGATCCTAATCAACTCTTTTGAGACCTAATTATCTCTTATCCATCTAAAGAGGTGAATCAAATATACGCCTAGAAGAAAAGAAATCACGAATCATACGAACCTTCTTATGCTCCTCAACCTTGCACACTCATGTCATTGGCCGTTTTCTCAAGCGAACAATTACTATATATAGTTAGACGCCAAGTGACAATTGTCCTTATTTAACACTAGAGTAACTAAGAATATGTGGTTATGTTTTTTGGATAGAAATTTTTAATAATTACTATTTTTTCTAATTACATAACTAATTTAGGTTTAGGTTTTGATTTCAAAGTTTGAACTTCAAATTTTAAAGATTAAGATATGTTTTAGAACAAGGGCATGTTTGGTTAGTTAAGTTTTGGCTCATTTATTTCATTTTTTACTTAACAATAATTTTCTTATAGTAATCATTATATTTTAAAAATAATAACAAATAAAACTATAATTAATTTACAAATATTAGCAAAAATAAAAATAAAAATTTGACAAAAAAATAAAAATATTTAAATAAATATAAAAAATATTAGAGAATATCCAAACAACAAATAAAATGTTCGTAAAATAATGAAAACAAGTTTCGAAATCAAGGGAAATCGTACAAAAATATATATATTAAAAAAAAGTTTGCGAAACTAATTGCTATAAATTAGAAAAATAAATTAAAATATTCAAAATTAAATAATATTAATGATCAAAATTATTACGAAATATTCTAAAAATGAATACAAATGTGGGGAAATTTTGGGTAAAATGCAAGAGCAAAATTTATCTTAAAATAAAATCAATAAAAATGACTTAAAAAAGAGAAAAATATAAAATTTATCAAAATATTTAGAAACTATATCTAGAAGATGTTTAAAATTAAAAAACGTACTTTTAGAAATTCAATAAACTAAAAAAGAGAAAATTAATTTTCGAAAATCAGAACAAATTTATAAAAATTATAAAAAATAACTTACAGAAATTTTAAAAAAATACAAAAACTTAAACCAAAATTGGGCAACAAACCACGATGCTTCTAAAACAATAATAATAAATCCACCAAATAAATGTAAATAAATAAATAACCAAACAAAAATTTAAAATAGATAAATAAAATTTAAAAATTCTGGGGACATTTAAAAAATCATAAGAAATTATAAAAAATAAATAAAATATTAAGAAAAACTATCTAATTATTTAGAAGAAAAAAAACGTAAAATATTATAATACTTAAAAAATTTTAAAAATATTTTGGGACTAGCCACCCGGGTGAGGTGGTGCACTTTTGGCTATGTTCATGGCCCAAATATTTTACAATTTTTGTAAATTAATTTTATTTTTAAATATAATGATTACTAAAAGAAAATATTGTTAAATAAAAAATAAAATAAATGAGTCCAAACTTTACTAACAAACAATATGCCCTGATTCTAAAACAATTTTAATCTGTAAAATTTGAAATTCAAATTTTGAAACCTAAACCTAAACCTCTTGCCAAACATAGGCAACTAAATTCCACAAGTTGGTCAATTTATTCATGAGAACATGTAAATTAACTGAAATCATTCAGTCAAATAAACCTGTGAGTCGGTGACTATAGTAATTATAAATATATATCTCTCTTTGTTTCTTTTTTAAGAAAGAGGATGACACTTCCGAATTTTATTAATAACACTCAGTTATGACAAATATTGCAGTAGTTACATCCAGACAACCAAACAAGACTCACAAACACAATAAATAAAGACGCAAAAATAAATAACAACTTAACATAACTAAACTCTAGTGCTAGCTAAGCCAAGTTTGTCAATACGCAAACTACCTCTCAAAATATACAAGCTAACATCTCCATAATCGCATCTTAATAATCTCACAAATACCACAATTTACGAGAAACATTTATAAGCCAATCATCACCAAATTTGGATAAGATTTTTTCTTAGATAAATTCCAATAAAAGTCATAGCCATTCACGTGTTAATGAGTTGTCTTCATGGACCTCTTAATCCGGATCCTTCCATGCTTTTGTCTAGAAATGTGACTGTTAAACTGGCCAATTGAAATCTCTGTTTTTGCTCTGATGTTGCTTCCTTGCAATCCTTTAATTGTGCAGGTACTTTTCACCTGATCATTTGTAGGGTGGTTACTTCCTTATAATCCTTTAATTGGGCAGGTACTTTTTGCTTGAACATTTGTAAGGTGGTTACGCCCATTTTCCTTTAATATAAAACTTTACTTATCCAAAAAAATCCTTGCCCTTCTTTGAACTGATTTTCCGTAAAACCATCTACGCATGTTTCAGCCCGCACCTAAGCTTCAGTTTTTGGCTATGTAGACCCACTGGTTTAAACTTTTCCCGTTTGGCTGAGTAGCTTCACAGGAGTTTGAATAAAGAAGATCGAGAAGATGAGGGAACAACGGCGTCATTCGAACTTGGTTCTCCTGGGGGTTAGTTTCTATGTGGGCAATTATCTTTATTCCTTTGAATGTAAGACAAAAAAAACGTAAGAGTAGCAATGATGGCAGGCTAGCATTTTGTTGAAGATACGAAACAATTCAAACTTTTGGAATGGAAAGCAACTTCTTATATAAGAGAATTCAATATAACTCACACCAATCAAAAAATATTGGGAGAACAACTTGGCATTACAATTTCAGCAGATATCTTGTATTTTCAAGTCACAAATAACGTTTCCCACACAGACAGTAGTCCTCCTCTGATTGGGCAATTACCCTTCCCTGATAAGAGTTGTACAAATAAAAAAAATTCTCAAGCAGACAAGATGTTCCCCAGAAATCACATAAACATTTAGAAAAGAAGAGAGAACCGAAGAGGCTTGCCGAAAATATGCTAACCCTGAAAAAGCATCACCTATCCACATGGGATCTGATCCAATAGCGACCAACAACTTTGTTATCCGCTGCACTCTAATTTTCATCGTCATCATGTTCCAGAATCGCCTCAGGCAGCTACCAGCATTTGTGCGACTATGATTTTGTCCACTGTTCAAGTGTAAACCAGGAATTCTGTAAGATCACGTAATGAATATACTTAGGCTCATAAGAGTTCATAAAACATCAATCAAGCACAAAAAAAACAAGTAGAATGAAACTCAATAACAAAGAGTCGTCAAGTAATCAAACCAATTTTTGAAATTAGGCCAGCCAAAATCAATTGCTTCTCAGAATCACATAGAGCTCTCTTATGTGCCCCCAACCCACTGCCACCCCCCAAGTCGATAGTTTTGAAAATAGAGACTACTTTTCGAATATAGAACCCCTTTTCCGACAAGTCATGAAAAACGTTGCATCGAAGAATGAAAGGAAAAAACATGAAAAAGAGCAAGAGAGCATGTGCGTGTGCATGTGTTGAGTTTTTTTTATCAAATATTAACCTTAGAGAAAGCCTCCCCCTGTCCATGTTGCATCTGATTTCCCATTCTGACCAATAGCTTTATTATCGGAGGCACCCTGGTAAAAGTTATCATATCCATCATCTTTGGCTTCATCCCAGCCAGCCCAACCATCACCATTTTGGGATGCTGCTCCCTTTGTTGATTCTTCCTTCCTATTGTCTTTGCTCCCCCAATCATCCCAAGAACCAGAACTATAAGAATTATAGCCAGTTGATGAAGACTGCCCCCCTCCTGAAGAAGAGTTCCATCCTTTGTTTTCCTGTTTAAATTCTTGATAGAATCCATTTGTCTCGCTATTATTCCGTTGCCAGTTATCAGCCTTCCAGTTGATGCCTTCTTTAGTGTACTCTTCAACCTTCTGTGAAGCCATTGCCATGACCCCCTTCATGATTCCCCACGTCTTCTGTCCAATCTCTGAGGTCTTTGCAGTGACAACAGTGACAGTCTCATTCACCTTGTGATCATAACCACCCTCCTTAACCTGTGGTAAATGTTTATTCAAGCACCTTATTCATTTAATTTCACACTGTGTATGTCCACAAGATCTCTAGAAAGGAAAAAGAGAATGGACAAAGCAATGTCTATAACTACATGACTAAATGCAGCCGCACACAACTTTGCTAGCGTAAAGCAAACTATAAATGTGTAAAATAAGACCCAAAGCTAAAAAAAAATCCTCTTAAAGGAAGAAAACAGTTAAAAAGAAGTCTCATTTGTTGTGCATACCCCGGATGATGCCTTCACAGAATCCTTGTAAGACTACCCAAATTTTCCCCTCTGTCTAGATGACAATAAAGAGGGAAGCAAATGAACAGCAATGATATACTAAAGATAAGAAGCTAATTACTTAAACACAACATGATCTCTTTATTCTTTGTTGTTTCTGAGACCTATAACCCTAACCTTGACCTATTATCCTAACCATGCAACTGCAGATACCACCAAATAGTACCACAATTTGCAGTAGCCAATGGGCAAAGACCTACCACTTTCACCACCAATTCAATATGAGTCAAAAATAAAGTTACCAAATTTACCATTGACAATTCAGCATCAATTGCAGCTCCCAACTAGGAACCCTAAGCTAATGCCATAATAGCCTGTGTCATTGTCACAACAAGTATAGCAAATTCATAACTCTTAGGCTCTAGTCAAGGTCCCAAAGACCCTCCCCCATACCTTCTTCCTCATCAACTTGACAGCAAAGAGTGAACAAATAAAGACTAATCAGCTGAAGTGCCTGGAACATTTGCGGTCAGAAAGAATGGCAGCCATCAGGCCAACAGTGTCAAATATAAAACCCCCAAAACCACTTGTTTGCACTAATATGTTCGGGCCTCGCCTCTCTGGGCCAAACACTAAATACCCGGCTCTTCAAACTCAATGCCAAGACCAAGTATACCAGATTTCAATTAATCAGGTCAAACATGTATGTCCATCTGTAAGAAATGCCTTTCCAGAAACGATATCTATCCATGAATGTGAAAATAAACGAACACAGTACATCAATAATGAGGTCACTGAAAGGAAAAGTGACCTTTGTTAGAAGTAAATATACTTCAACTCTTATAAACTGTAAGAGCTACTTTGTTGATTAACAGCATGGAATTGTTTAAAGAATGGGAAACTAAATTAACTAATTATTCTACGGACTCGGGACACAATTATTCCCAACTTACAGTCTTGTTACCGTAAGAGTACAGCTTCATACAACAAGTTTCAAACTCATCCAAAAAAATTGGCATGGACAACAATATGCAGGTTAATGTTTTTTACGACTACTTTATGTCATCATTTCCAATCAAGTAACCGTTCTGTTCTCTGGATAATGTCACCTATAGAGCTCCTCCCTCTGTCTCTTCTCTTCACTCTCTCTCTCTCTCTCTCTTAACCCTGTTTTCACCCACTCCAGATTTAACGAGATCCTTTCAAATAATCAAGATCATAGCTATTAGATGATATTTGAATCGGTAATTTGTATCAACCTCCATTAACTTGGACAAAGGGTTAGAGGAGGCAGTTTGACACATGAGTGATCTAGAGCACACATTGCTGCATTTAGAATTTTGCGGGAGACATAGATTGGCTAATATTGCTGGCAAAGCATGCATTATATATTACATTTAAAGCCTTAGCTGAAGCTGCAGCTCCATATAGATGGCAACATTAGATCGTTCAAAAGGATACAGCATAAACCCTTCTACGAACCATATTTCTTTTAAAATTAAACTATAAGCTCCTCTACCGGGGCAGACTTGTTCTAGAGAGTATCAAAATCAGACATTACAAACTAAGAGCTTCAGATGAATACGGTGTAAGACGAATAAAGCCATCATTAGTTGCTAATTGATCATCTCTGCAAACAGAATTAATTCCAAATACCTTAGAAGTGAGATCTTTTGTGCCAGCTTGGACAACATTCGCAGCTGACTGAGCCGCGGAGGCAGCAGCCAAGGATAGCTTACCAAAGCCCTACACGAATTAGAACAAATGAATTATATTCACATTGAGTTGTATCACGGCATGTACAGGAACAAAATTGTCACCTGAGAAACAACAGAAAAGACATCCCCTTGCGGATCATTCCTCTGTAAAGGCGCGGGAGTCGATCCGAAGCCCACGTACTTGCCCCCTTGCGAGGGTGGAAGGCCATCCGGGCGTGACTCATTCTCGGCAATCTTCTGCGCGAAAAAGCTCTCCTTGTTCGCGGCGGAGGCCTCCAATTGCGACCGCGTGTAGATATCTTCGGTTGATCTCGATCTCACCGGCGCGCCTCCAGCGGCGCCAGAACCCCTGACATTGCCGGTCGATTGGTTTCGCCTCAAATCAGTACTGGAGGAAGATCTATACGCGTCTTCGTTGTCCCAACTATCCCAGCCTCCACCGTTGCCGTGATTACCGTTTCTGCTTTGCGCCAATGGGGGTTTCGACTTCCCAACCCCAACGTTCTCCTTGAGGACGGGTGGATCCCGCCAGGGCCGGCCATCGGCTAGGGCCTGAATTCGATCCCTGTAAACGGCGGCGGCTTCGGTGTTGTACTTGGTGACAATATCCGTCTCCTTGGGGATCCCGTACTGCGCCAGGAACGAGTTGAGCTGCTCATTCCCACCGGCCTCCATCTTCTTGATCTGGATCTCGGACCAGGAGTCCATGGTCACGGATCGGACGAAGGAGATGTGGACGCCAAGGCCGCGGTGCTTGCCGGAGCACTCTAAGCACATGAACACGCCGTAGGATACGGAGGCCCATTGAGGGTTCTTTTGGGAACAGTCCACGCAGATCTTGTTCCCTGTCTGCGATTGGAGGTCCCGGAGCCGCCTCGACGCCGCCATTCGGGTCCGATCCGACCGTTCTCAATCCGACTCTACAAAAACCAGATCGGAAAACTTAATAACTAAACGAATTGAAAGACGCGGAAAAGTTGGAAAGTGTTTTAGATTGTTTCAGGTTATATGCAGCGATATAAGCGAGAGATAACGCATTACCTTGTTCTCTTTGTTTCTCCGTTTCTGGGAGACTGGGAGAGAAACAGGGATCACCGACACCGTCAAATCGCGTAAACGTTTTGGGGGGTCAATTACTCGAAACTCGATAAACGGTGCTGCTGTTTATATCCCATTATTCATTTATTTGCCTTTTTTTTTTCTAACTTCGTAGGTAATTGCGCTCTCCTTGTTTGTCTTTCTCATTTTGAGGTGGGAGTGGCCAACGCATTTGTGGTCAAACCCCAATAGCGATTCCAATTTGTGCCAATAGCTGCACCTCTTCAGTTGACAGATTTGATTAATCATACATACTGGTCCCATAAATGCACGATTGACATTTTATTCTCCATTTTCTCACTACCCATTAATCTTTTTATGTTGGAGAGGAAGTTAGGACTATAGCTGTGGGGACTAAAATATAATATAAAAAAATTAATTTTTAGGTGATATTGACAAGTTAAAAATTTTCATATTTCAAATTTTTAAGATAAAAGTTTGAGAAATTAACTTTTATAGAGATTTATAATTTGGTCAAAAAATTGTAAGTTAGATTGAAGATTTGATTTTTATAAGAGTTTGTGACAAAATGGTAAGGAAAGATAATTTGATGAAATTTTTTTATTAAAAAATATAGAAACAGTTAATTTAATGGAGTTTTTTTTTTTAATAAAAGTTGTTGGAATTTAATTTTTATTAAATTTTGTAAAAAAATAGTAGGAAGAGATTATTTGATATAATTTTTTTTTTATGAAAATAGATCGTGGAGTTTTTTTTAATGGGAAGGTGTTGGAGTTTTGGTGAAAAAGTATTAAATTTATATGAAATTTTGTTGTTTCTCAATCAAAACTTTCAAAATTTAAAAACTTTTCGGCAAAATCTTCCACGTGAAATAGTAATGTTCATTGAAGCTTTTTTTTGTTCTGTAGTAGCCGCAACCAGCATCCATTAAAATAAGAAAAGTGAGAAAATTAATAGAGCAGGAGGATTGAAAAAAAATAAAGGTAAAAAAAAGTAAAAACACAACACTTCATTGATATATTGAAAAAATATAAAAATAAATATAATTTACACGTCAATCTATTATTTTTACCATATTATACTTATTTGACAATTTTTTACAGTGACTATCTAGATTAAAATTAAAATTTTTTATTTGTAAGGAATCCTTTTGAGAAGATGAAATCTTTGGAGCCCTCACATGGATAGAATCGCAATTGAAGAAAGATTAACACACCAGAATGTTGTGTAAAATATATATGTCGGGCACTGGATCCAATAACATAATTATTCACGTGGCGATTATTTTCTTGGGGATGATGGGAGCCTCTAACCTACTAGATCATGAGACTGGACCACTCCCTTGACCCTATTTCTCCTCATTGATATTTTCTTTTTCATTGTTATGGCTATCTTGCAATGTATTAGTGTTTGTATTAGAGTGGTTGTCTTGACTCTCTCTCCCCCCTTTTTGTGTTTTGTTTTATTTCTTTGCTACAATTTCCCCTCTTTTTGTAATTTGGTTGGTAATGTATAAATCTATTTTGCTAAAAAAAAAAAAACACGAGATAGCCAATTCTATCCTCAAAAAGGTTTGCCAAAATTCCCCTCAATATAAAAAATTTGAATAAATTTCTAGCCTTTTCAAAACTATGAGCAGCACTTGTAATCTCCTACAAAATCAAATAAAAATATATTATCTGATTCTTCTACCAAACCCAATAAATTTGAAACTCTTTAAAAATTCTTGAACTTGGCCTAACCAAGTAATTTTCTTTTAACAATTGCTAGAGTCAATGAGGTATTGTCTTGCAATAACGTGTATAGTCTGAACTCTCCAAGAGAAAATCTAATTTAGGTGCTATCAGAAATTGTAATGGTTTCCGGCCAAATCCACGGAAAAAGCATCTTGAAGCTTTTTCGTTTGGGTTCGGTAGCAGGCGCAGCAGCGCACTGTGGGCTGGGGTTAAGCCCATAAGGTTGCTGAATGGGCTGTTGACTTTTTGTCTACCAGGGTGGGTGCAAATGTTCCCAAATAGGGCCTCAAACAAGCACACAGCAACTAAACAGCAGATATTGGGCTGAAAGCCCAATAGAAAGTAAACATCTTGGGCCAAAAACTGAGACAAGGAAAGGGTCCCCAGAGTAGTCTTAAAATAACACAGACGATGCAAACACAAAGGCTCAAAAATTTTGAAAAAGAAAACGAGCAAAGACAAAGGGCCCAACCGGGTTCGAACCGGTGACCTCTTGATCTGCAGTCAAATGCTCTACCACTGAGCTATGGACCCCGGCTGTATGCTTGCTTTCTTATTAAGAAATATAAAGTATACATCCTATCGTATATTAAAGAAGAATGGTTCAATCACTATTGAGTTAGGATATTAATGATATTCCATCTGTAAAAGCGTATAATTATATGGTCAGAATAAAAATATTTCGTCATAATCAACTTGCATAGGCTTTAATGATCTATACTGCGAGAATGGTACAACCATATATACAGTATAAAAGCATTAGTCATAAGGTTTTAGATGGAATATAGCTCTCGTATCATTTCAAAAGTTACTTATATATAATAGCTATAAATGGGTACGACACACATTCGTTCGAGGTCCTATCTTTTAACACTTTTTCTTTCAAAAACATTTTTGTTATTGGCCCCCTCAAATTATTACTTCTTCGCAATTTACTCCCAATGAAAGATCTAATTGTTAAAAACTACGCAACGTGACACAACTTCGACGTTAGCTTTTTAATTCGGGGGCAAATTGCGAATAAGTGACGATTTGGGGCGATAAGTTGCCAAGAGTTATAACTTTCGGGGACAAATTACACATGAGACGGTGATTAAATGAAGCCATTTGCACCATTAGCTTCAGTATATGTGTGCTTCTTTAATATCCCGATGTCAAGAGTGTTAAACGACAGTGTTTTGCGTTTAGTTTATTGTTTCTTGGATGGCAGTTTGGTGCTTAGTAGTTGCTCGGCAAAAAGAACGCTAATTATAAAGGATAATCTTGGCATATTGTGGCAATCATGTTCTTTACTATTGGCCTTGGGTTGATATTGGAATTTCCATACGGACGGGATTGAGTATTTCTTGGCTTTTCCTTTTCCTTTTAAAAATCATGATGGGTTAGTAATTAGTATGGTGGTGACTTATGGGGTAGGTAGACCATGCGGCTGCTTAAAGCCTCCATCCCTAGCAAGGCCTCCTAAAAATATTCTATTTACTTTTACAACTAATTTGTAAGTAATATTTGGTAGAATTGGCTACCATTGATGTTTTTTTAATTTTTAATTTTGTTACTTGATGAAGTCAAAATTAGCCGAGCTATCACAAAATTCGTTTGGCAAGAGGCCTGAGGGAACTAGGCCAGAGACCCAGCGCTTGGGACGGGCTGAAAGGTTAAGCAGCTCCTTCCTTCATTCCACAAGGAAAAAAAATAATCAAGGGCCCGGGGTCCTCCTCGTAGGAGGATATCTCCGATGCTTTTATTAGTTGTCATCGCTCGTTATGTTGTTCTTAGAAAAATTGCTTTTGGGGAGAAGAACTTACCTTCCTTTAGAACCTCCTCCTTTCATATACTCATCTCTTTCCTGCGTGGGCTTGGGCCTCCTTTTCTTCTATCTCGGCTCATTCATTCCTCCTTTAGACCCTATCAATCGCATCTACTTTTTCGCTGGGTTACAGTCTTGTCAAGCCTGTCTCCCTCCTTACTTTTTATTCCCTCGTCTCATCTTCTAAGCCGTCAACCAAAGGATGAAATCGTTGTTGCTTTGCGTGCACTTCCATACCTTATAAAACTTCTTCGGCAAGCCTTATGGGGATATCCTAGCCTGCTCGGTATAGCCTACTCCTAATATTCCTTGCAAGGGAAACATTCACCTCACCTGCATGGCATGCCTGTGTTTAACCATATTTGGACTTTCAATTATGGACTTTTACGAGAGGTGAACTTTTCCTCATTTATCAGTGATTGTTATCAGAATCATTACTTCCTTAGCACCGTGTTATCCTAAGTAATTTCAAAAATTACAAGGAACAAATAGTAGAAATAATGCAAGCGGAAAAATTTGAGAGAATTCTGTGTATTTCAATGTGTATAGAATTGTACAATGACTAACCTATTTATAGGTGAAAAGGGAAAAGAAGAAAAGAAAGCAATAATTACAAAATGGAAAGAATCAATTAGAATCGTCTAATTGCTAAACTTGGGGATTACTCAAGAGTGATGCCCAAGTAATGATATATATATATATATATATGGAAATATATCTTTGAGATACTCACAGCACCAGCTTGGAAATAATGAGATGATTGCAGAATCATCAATTGTCAACACTCCCCCTCAAGTTGGTGTATAGATGTCGCTCATGCCCAACTTGTCGAGACAACCATTGAACGCTTGGCTTGAGACAGCCTTGGTGAGTACATCAACAAGTTAGTCTTAAGATCGAACATGAGGCACTTCAATAAGTTTTGCCTCCAGTTTCTCCTTGATAAAATGCCTATCAATCTCAAAATGTTTAGTTCAATCATGTTAAACTAGATTATGGGCAATATCACATGCTGCCTTGTTGTCACAGTATAACTTCATATGACTAACTTGCTCAATATGCAGATCTTGTAATGGAACAGTAATTAGCACTCTGCCTCAGCCATTCCCCTGTATTCGGCCTCAGCACTTGATCTAGCAACTATCTCTTGTTTTTTACTTCGCCAAGTGACAAGATTCCCACCTACAAATGTGAAATATCCAGATGTAGATTGTCTATCCTCGATTGACCCAACCCAATCCGCATCAATATATCCTTTAATGTCCAAGTTGTCTCCTTTTGTAAACATAATACCCTTCCCTGGGGATGATTTCAAGTAGTGCAAGATACGAAAGACAACATTCCATATGTTCTTTGCCTGGAGAGTGCATATATTGACTGACAACACTTAGCGCATAAGCCAGATCAAGCCGAGTATGTGCAAGATACATCAACCTTCCAACTAGTCTCTGATATCGTTCCTTGTTAGTTGGAACTTGATCCGGATGCATGCCTAGTTTCAAATTTTCTTCCATAGGAGTGCTAACTAGACTACATGTTGTCATACCAGTTTCAGTCAATAAATCTAAGGCATATTTTCGTTGAGACAGGAAAATACCTTTCTTTGATCTTGACACTTCAATTCCGAGAAAATACTTCAACTAACCAAGATCTTTCATTTCAAATTCACGAGCAAGGTGATCCTGCATGCCTTATTTTCTTCCAGATCATTCCCAGTCACTATCATATCATCAACGTACACAATAAGAGTAGTAATCTTTCTTTTATTGTGCATTAAGAACAAAGTATGATCAGAGTTGCTTTGCCTGTATCCAAAAGCCTCCATAGAACAAGTGAACCTACAAAACCACGCTCTAGAAGATTGCTTCAAACCATACAATGCCTTTCTCAATTTACAGACATGTTTGTTGTCTTCAAATTGCATATTACATTCAGGAGGCAATTCCATATATACTTCTTCTTGAAGATCTCCATGCAAAAATGCATTCTTCACATCAAACTGTTGCAAAAACCAGTCAAGATTCACAGCCAAGGATAATAGGATACGAACAGTATTAATTTTAGTGACTAGTGCGAATGTCTCAACATAATCAATTCCATAAGTTTAAGTATATCCTTCGGCGACAAGTCTGGCTTTGAATCGTTCGATGGTTCCATCAGCTTTGTATTTAATGGTGAAGACCCACTTGCATCCTCCAAGTTTCTTTCCTTCAGGTAAGTTAACAACTTCCCATGTTTAGTTCTTTTGGAGAGACTTCATTTCTTCATTCATGGCTTCCTTCCTTCTGGGATCTCTTAAGGCCTCCTGCACACTATTAGGAATAGATACAGCAGATAATTGATTCACAAAATGATTCACTTTCCTTTGACAATCTATGGTAAGACACAGAGTTACTTATGGGATACTTAGGATTGGAACTAAGAATAGGTTCATAGTGTATTCTAGGTATTCCTCTTGTGACTTAATTAGGTAGCACTTTCAAGTAGGGTTCAGAATTTACCTGAGGTTCAGATATGGAGTCAACTTGAGAGAGCATTAGTTAAATGATACTTCATGAAGAGGGGAAGATGACACTTCCATCTGATCTTGACTATTTTCATCCTCTAAATCTGGATATTCACCATTTGCCTCATCTAAACATTCACCACTATTATCCAAGTTGCCACCACTTATAAAATCCAAGTTATCTAAAGGGTAATTCAGAGTCTGTAATTCATTTCTATTCTCCCCGTGAAGTGAAGACTCGGGTGCCTTTTTGATGTGAGGCACAGCCAACAAATATACACCGGAGAGTTCGAAGTTTCAGTTTATGTCTCAAGGGTTTATGAAGGTGCACAAAGGCTACAAACCTAAATATTTTAGGTAACAAATTCGGGACAGTATAAGCACTTACAGCCTTAAGAAGGATGTTAAAAGGGGGTTTGAAATTGTAAGTAGCTAGAAGGTACACGATTAATGAGGTCAACTGCAACAGTGATGGCTTTGCCCCAATAACTGGTGGGCATGTGGGCCCCGAACAAGGAAGCACGAACAACTTCAATGAGATGATGGTTTTTTCACTTTGCAGCCCCATTTTGTATAGGGGAGTAGGGGCAAGTCATCTGGTGAGCAATTCCATGTGACTGCAGATATTGTTTCAAGTCTTGATTAACAAATTTTCCACCATTATCTGTGTAGAGAACTTGTATTTGAGATTGATACTGAGTGGCTATCATCTTGTGAAATTTATGAAACAAGGAGTTTACTTTACTTTTGGATTTCATTAAACAAACCCAAGTCATAGGAGTGTGATCATCAATAAAAGAAACAAACCAAGGTGCACCATTAAGAGAAAGGTTATTGGCACGTAGAAAAAAAAAGGGTATTGGCTAAACCCTATACATCAGAGTGAATCACCATAAATGGTACTAAACTCTTATTCATACTTTTTGGAAATGACATACGATGGCTTTTAGTTAGTTCACAAATAATACACGTGAAGTCTGAAATAGTTGACGAAGAAAACAACGTTGGAAACAATTTCTTTAAATATCCAAAAGATGCATGACCTAAGTGCCTATGCCACAACCAAATTTCTGAAGTTTTGTCAGAATTATCAACCGAAAAAGCTTGAGCCAACTGATTGGAGCTGGTAGGCATCAGATCGAGATGATAAAGCTTCCCGCTTCTAGTACTATAACCAATTGTCTTCTGAGCCTGGATGTCCTTAAAAACAAAACGATTAGGCCAAAAAATCACAATACAATGTAAGGCACAAGTTATTTGAGCAACAAACAAAAAGTTATGGTTGAGGGCAGGCACGAATAGAACATAATCTAAATTCAAGTTATTTGGAAGAGTAATTGAACCTACTTTAATCACAAGAGAGGGAGTACCATTGGCTATAGACACTATATGTTGTTCAGATGATTTCATAGATTGAATATGATCACTGTCAAAGGTCATGTGATCTGTAGCACCAGAATCAATCAGGGGCGTCTCTGAGCACAGGCAGCCTAGGCGGCTGCCTAAGGCCTTCAAAATAGGAAGGCTTCTAACTTCCTATTTTACTTAATATTTAATAGGTTATATGCCCCAATTTAAATATTTTAACTTAACAAAAGAAGAAATAAGTCTTAAAATATTCGTTAAACTTTTTTAAATACTCATTTAATGCAAAGAAAAACATAATTCAAAATTTCAAAGGAGATAACTTCCAACTTTAAAATTCAAAAAAGACTATCAGACTTCTAATTTTAAAATTGAAAAAAAAAAAAAAACTATTAGACTTCTAACTTTTAACTTTTCTTAATTCTTACTTTATCCCTACTTTCACCATTCTCTTCACTGACCTTTCCTTATCATTATACTCTGAATGCTTACCCTTCCTTCTTTATAGCTCACTTCTCAATTAATATCCTACTTTCACTCTTATGTTCACCATTTTTCCTTATTTTTCTATTGTGAAGCCAAATCCTTCCTTCTTTATAGCTAACTTTCAAGTGTTGATTTAATTTCAAAATCTCAGAGCCGGCCGTAACCCTCTTCTTCCTCACAAGTGCTATTATTCTAACATTTTAAATTTTAAATTAGTTTTATACTTTTATTTTATCTGTTGTAGCTATCATTTTTTTATCAAGAGAAAATTGAGAATTTGAGATTAAGTTGAGTACTATATAGTTTTATTTTAAATTTCTGTTTGTGTTTATTGTAATTGTCATTTTTCAATTTAGGAAAATTTTGAGATATCTAATATATCTAATAAAAAATTACGAATCATAATAATTTTTAACTAAAATTTATTGATATATTATATTTTAATATAATAATTTATAATTTATTATAAAATGCCTCTTTTTATGATTTCGCCTAAGGTCTCATTTATCTTAGAGACGGCCCTGGAATCAATTATACATGTACTATTACTATTAGGTGCAGAAATATGAAGAGCCTGACCAATGTTACCTGAAGTAGCAATCAAAGAGAAGGCTGCCTCATGAGTGGTGTTGGACAGTTCGGCCACAACAGCAGAGGTGGCATGGTGCTATGTTTTTTAATTTCGTTTGCGTGGTGCCTTGGCTGGATCCCACCAATCTGGATATCTAATCAATTTATAGCACCGTGACTTAGTATGTCCAGTTGCAACATAATGAGTACATAAACATTCTAGTTTTGCAGCTCCTATTTCATAGCTTCCCTTCTGTGATCCAGATGACAGACTCTGGTCAATAGCATGATTCAATGGACCAAAGTTTGATTTTAGGTAGGTTTGCTGTTGTGGAGCCTTGCCCTAGCGAGCTATCATGGCAAGGGACTCCAATTAATCAAGTTCTCCATTTATTGTTGCTCTGCGAATGGCATCACGACGTACATATGCATATGTGTCTTCAAAACCCATTGTTTGGTCCTTTCGAAGAATCTTACCCGAATTTGTTCAAATTCTACATTGAGCCCACTTAGGAGGATGTGTACACGCAATCGTTCAACATAATTTTTATAAGCGATAATATCATCAGGATCTTTCATTATAATCCTGTCACAATAATCTAGTTCTTGGAAAATTTCGACGAGCTCATCGTTTGGTAGAGAAAGCTCGTTGATTTAGTGCAAAGATTTGTGATTCATCCAACCCATCATAGAATACTTTGGCAAGAGCATTCCAGATTTCACGTGCAGTGCGCAATCGAAGATAGCTCTTCATAATCTTCGGCGACATTGAAGTCAGCAACAATCCTTTGACTTTTTGGTTTTCAGCATACCACTTTGCGTAGGAAGCATCCATCTCCTTTGGGAGGGCAATTTTGTCCACAATATACTCAAGTTTCTCACGTCCTGCAATCTACATCTCCAATCTCTGAGACCATACATCATAGTTAACTTCAATAAGGATAATGTTGGCTTGGAAAACCAGAGTTTTTTTGATTGAACATGAATAACGGGGGTAGATGATTCGAGTTTGTCGTTAGCCATGGGCAAAGAGAATATGGGATTTGGGTGTGGAATATTTGGGTATTCAAATGATGATTCGAGTGATATGGGAGACTTTGATACCAAGTAGACAGAATGTAAGTGGAAGAATTTGAGAGAATTCTGTGTATTTCAATGTATATAGAATTGTACAATGACTGACCTATTTATAGGCGAAGAGGGAAAAGAAGAAAAGGAAAACAATAATTAAAAAATAATTGCAAAATGGAAAGAATCAATTAGAATCATCTAATTGCTAATGTCACACCCCATGCCGATACTTACTCCCTAAGCTCACCTATAGTAATGGTATGCACACAAGCGGAGATTACGACACGAATAAATCCTATAAGGTTCGGACGAATGGCTTTGAAAAGCTTAGCGGAAACTGATTATTTAAAAAAAAAAATTATTTGGAAAATCAAATATACGATATATCACTTTATTGCAGAAGTTAGAAATTTTGATGATCTGGATAACTAATAATAAAATATAACTAGTACTTACCATAAGTAGGGGTGAAAATTAAATTAAATATGGTATAAGACAAGGAATGGAATATACAAAGAGAAACAGTTCGACTAGGATCATGATTTTTCTTTTTACAAAATATCCTTCATAAGGAAAACAAAAGTAAAAGAAAGTAAGTACATAAGTGGAAGCTGTCTATAGCTTTCCATCCCAACCGCGAAACCTACTAACTACCTAAACCAACAAAAAGACAAAGACTATCATTGACGTCTATTCAATCTCTGACCCAGTGTCAGAGGTTGGGTCAATAACCTCGTTATCCCCAATGCTCTTTACCAGCGGCGCCGGTGAATGAGAGACAACGTATAAAAGAGCTGGGTCAACATCGACTAGCCCAAAATCTTCAACTACGGGAATAAGAAACGCAGGTGGATCCTTGAGGTACCATTGGGGCTCGTACCCCACAAATACCTTGAACTTGTTCGAGACAAATGTCCATATCATCCTCACTAGAATGTACGGGTCGACATCAAAATCTCCTCGCCTATGAAAGTTAACATCTGTTAAGTCCGATGCCCACAGCCACAGTAGTACATACAAAATTTTAAACAAATAAAGGGTGAGTCCTACTGACTCAGTAAGGGGAAAAAGGGACATGTTATGAACAATTATAGTAGCAAGTCAACAATAAGAATTAAGCATTGATAAAATAAACAGGATAACAATGTATGATCGATGCAATGCAGGAATGATACATCTGTTTCCCGCTCATTTCACTTTCTTTCTTACTTTCTTTCTTTTTTTTTTTTCTTTTCTTTCTTTTTTTCTTTCCTTTCTTTTCTGGTCATCAGAGGTGTCCTTTGTCTCTCTGTTTCACCCCGCAGAGTGCAAGTTGTGCGTCTCTCCTCTCTTCTGGGACTGTCCCGTGCCCTGGCACTAGGACCCTGTCAAGCGTATATTGTTTCACGCCAGGGATACCAACCACTCCTTTCAGTGGTGGCTTGCACTATCCCACTGTTGTGATCGGTACCGTCACCCTATCATCGGACCACCTCTGGGTATGGGTTTCATTTATGTCATTTTGTTATTAAATTTTCCACACTCATGACATGATGATGCAACATGTGTCATATGCCTCATTGATAATCAAGTAATCAAAGAATTTCAATGGATTTCATATATCAACTGTCTTATAAAATGAAGCAACCTAAATTCACAATAACTTTCTTAATCCATAAATGGCCAAATCTAATCTTCAATAAAAAGACCTAATTTTTCATTTCATGAGGTTCATGTGTTAGACTGGGTCAACCTAACATTTAAGTCATCATAACTGAAACGATAGAAATACCACATGCTGTAATAGGCAAGTCCAATAACTTATATGGCTGTGTTGTATTTATTTTATTATTTCTAAACCTACTAATCAACTGTATTAGAAGAAAGGATTTTAGGGCCCTTGACTAGTGCCAAACTTCCAGAAATAAAGAAAAGCTTCCCGAGCATCAAAAAATCTTGGGTATCTAAAGAAACGTCTTCCCGAGCATGGAACGATCTTTCTCGGGCATCTAGTCTTCCCAGGCATAAAAAAAGCTCCCCGGGCCTATATAAAATACTCTTCCCGGGCATAATATGAACACTCTTCCCGGGCATAAATAAAGAACACTTCTCCGGGTGTAATATAAAACATTCTTCCCGGCATTTCTCCCTTTTTTCTCTCAAAAGCCAAATCTGTCCCAAGGTGGTCCCCAAAGTCTTTTGGCCCTTTCTCTTTTAAGCCCTTGCATGTTTTTATTTGGTTTTATTATCAGCACACGTCCTAATAACATGAGAGTAACGGGTTGACAAAAGCTCTACGTACATATGGGAGAAATCCACTACCATTCCATCTTTTCAACACATGTATAAGCTGTTCAACGTCCAGCTCATAAGAAGATGCAATCATACAAGATTAAAATAATCTACCATGATCTCTTTCTTTTATCCATAACCAAGCACCCCAATACCCCTGTTTAAGACAAAACTCTACACCTTTACCTTAGTCGTTGTTGTATTGCTTTCTTGAATGATTTAAGACACCTAGACAGCAAAACATAAGTTAGGACAAGAAAAGATAAAAGCTGATGGGAAGAAAGGGTACAGGCCGAACTACCTCTCTGACTCTTCCTCTTTTTCCTTCGGTCTCTTCTTCCTTTAGTCACAAGGTCTTCAAAACTGCTTCAAGACCACAGTTGCAAATTCAACTTGGCAATGGCGATGAGGTTAGCGTGCTAGCATTATTGCTTGAAGGGGACATCTCCCTAAAACATAACAACACATTCAATACTCAGAATCACTACCACCATAGTAAAATAAGCTAGGCCCCATTTTTACTTCAAACCTAAAACATACGCACCTATGTGATGTCATCTGACCCACAAAGCTAACAACTCACAATATCAGTTTCGGTATAGCTAAAAAACACCAAATCACTAATACTACTCACTATCCTTATCTCAGATTCAGTAGAAGTAAAAATCAACAGCTCACTACCAACCCATACCCATACGACGTTGTCAGCGTGGGTCGACAGTGAAGATTTAGTAAGAGTGATGTTTACCTCGGTCAAGTACAAGTCAGAGACGGCATCGTTTCACAGTCAATCGCAAATGAAGATTGTCTCCCTTCAACGCTTCTAGGAGCAGACCTCATTCGGCAGTCACAAATCCCATTGTGTTCTCGTTTGCACAAAGGACAATAGTCGATGTTCAAATATGTGGGGACAAATAGTAAATCACACGAGCAGGGGTAAAATGGAAAGAAGAAGCAATGCAACGCACGTGCTTGTCATGTGCAATGTTTTCCGTTCAAATTGACGGAAAAGCAGACGGCGGGGTGCGAAATATGAGCCAGCGGTAGATGGAGGGCTAAATGTCACGAAATTATTAATATAGGGTGCAATGTGCAAGGGACCCATAGTCAAGGGGTGAAAAATTGTAATTTTCCCAAAATAAAAATAAAACCATGGATTTTTGTACCATATCACTTTTTGCTACACAAAAGTACATTTGCTATGCAACTATATATATATATATATATATATATTGATTTCCGTGACATCTCGTACACATTTTGACAAAAGCAACTTCGGACGAGATCCCCTGCAATTTGGGTGACCGACAATTCAGAGAGAGAGAGGGAGCGGGACCCACAACTCTCTCTCTCCGTCCAGCAACTTCAATTGAATATGGGGAAAATACACTTTTCACCCACAAACTACCGGAGTAGTGACACATTGCACCCCAAACTACTATCTTTAAGACATTGCACCCTTAAACTACCAATGTTATACATTTTGCACCCTAAACTACCCACTTTGACACATTACACCCTCAAACTACTAATATTAAACACTTTGCACCCTCCATTTGACAATAATACCCTTGAGAAAATTAATGAATTGACAACAATATCTAAGGGCATTATCGTCATTTTAGTTTGAAAATTGATGCAAAGTGTTAAAAATTGGTAGTTAGAAGGGTGCAATGTGTCAAAATTGGTAGTTTAGGGTGCAAAGTGTAAAATATATGATAGTTCATGGGTGAAAAGTGTATTTTCCCCATTAAATATCTATTTTAGGAATCCCAGTCACCGTCCAAACCTCTCTTGGTGTACTTAAATTGCTACAAAAATCGAACGTGTATGGCAAACATGAAAGCTAGGGAAGACCTTTAAAGCAAAAGGCCGCCCTCCACACACGCGGTCAATCAAGCTCTTCCGAGGGAATCCAGACAATGACGTGAAAACTAAAGTTCGAAGGATATGTCTTTCGCCGGCACACCAATAATTAATGTGTGATTCAAGTATCCGTATCTGAATAATTAATGAGGCTCTTTAGGGCAAGCCCATGAAGGTTGGTGGTCGCATTGAAGCTTCTTCTACAGCAAAATCACAGCAACCAACTCGGTTCGTCATTCAATTCTCATGCACTTGGTGGGTGCTAAGGTGTCCAACTCGAGAAGCTTCTTCTTCCTGGTTTTGTGATTGCATTTATTTCCAACCATTTAAAATTTTTCTTTTGTTTGATAAAATTCAATCTTCGATCGTCCACCATGTTACGTTATCTCTAGCAGGGGATAAGCACGAGGGAAAGTGGGGAAGACTCTAGCGCTGGATCAAATCCTTCAGTCCTCATCCCTTGAATGAGGCCTACCATCCAATCGGTCCCCGGCCAGTTTAAAGGGCCGAAAGCTACCCATCGGTATTTATGACTTATGAGCCAAAAGTCTTCTTAGTCATCAGTAACAAACCAAAAACTGACACGAAAACGGGAAGGTCTGCTATGCTGGCGGAAATACTAAAGTGTTGTTCGGTTAAAAAAAATTTTGAGAATTTTTTGTGTTTTGAAAATTTTTAGGTGATGTTAACTTTATTGTCTGCGTGTTTTAGTTATTTTTATTAGTGTTAAGAATGATGTTTGGTTGTAGAATTTTTTGTATTTTGAGAATTCAAACAAATCATAAATATTTTTCTAAGGGAACATTTTCAAGCATTTAATGGTCATGAAAACTTCTTGCACAGATATACGGCAGGATGCAGTGGCATGGACGTTCTATCTTTGGGCCTCAAAGCAAATTGATATCCGAAGGTTAGAAAAAAAATTAATTAATTTTTTGTTTAAATAATTAATTAAACGATAATTCCTTTTAAAGGTTATAGATGGACCCAGAAAATTAAAATCATGGATAATAATTAAGGACGTAGCTATTGTTGCGTCATTTTGCTTTTTATCTGAAAGGATAAGAACATTTCTAGTAACTTATCTATTCTAGCATTTTTGTTAGACAAGATAACTAATTTAACAAAAAATTAAAAAATACTCTTTAGTAACTTCTTCATTAATATTAATATCTCTTTTTTTTTTTTTTCTTTT
>CM025850.1:32932285-33001339 GCA_003952965.2 Morella rubra | reverse complement strand
TTCGAGAACGAAGAGGACGCAGATATCGCCGATACGAAAGCGACCTCCGGCGCGAACGACGCCACCGCGACCGTCATCGTGAGGACAGTTGTCCACGTTGCAGCATAGAGGAGAACTGGCCACCCGGAGGAAAAGCGCGCGAGAAAGGAGGTGAACAGCGAGGGGAACATACCGGAAGGGGGGTTATAGTGGAATGTTAGGTTGAAGAGAGTTGGGAGTTGGATTCATATATAGAGATAAAATATACACGGAGGTGATTCGTGAATGGAGATAGAGTGGACCTAATTCGCAACTGCTTTTTTGCGAAATTGGGTTTGTTTAGGTGGAAGGAGAGAGCATGAGAGGCATGACTCATAGATAGCTATGTTGACTGGTGAGGTTTGGAACTTGGGAGTGCGTTTGCTTCTTGGGTTGGGTTTGGGTTCGGTTAAGACAGGAGAGCGACTCCATTGACGATGTTTTCTACTTGGGCATATTATACGTGGCAATATGGAACTGGAGAGAAGATCCGAGGCAGTGCTTTGAGGATGTCAAGTCAAGCACGATGTTCTGGGATTGCCTTCCTTTCGTAGAGGTAATTGGTGAATGAGTAGAAAACATGAGTTTGGCTCTGCTTCACGATGAAAATGTCATTGTCAAGTCAAGCGAGCAATGCGGTGGGCTTCGCTTCTATGCCTCTACTTGTAAAATATTTTAAATATTTTTTCAAGAAGATCACCCACTTATCTCACCTAATTTAAATTATGAGTGTTTTGACTTTTAATTTTTAATGAAAGGAATAACGGCAGTAAATTCTAATTAGTGGTCTTCTAACCTAACCTAACCTATAAAATTAATGTTTGTGTATTCCATCGTATAACAACCATACAGAAAATGAATAGACTATAAGAGCCTTATTACTCTAACGGGTCTTTTCTTTTGTGGTACAAACGCTTGATAAATTATGACTGTAGGTATGTCGATTCAAATTTTATTGTGCATGTATTAATGTATTCAAATTAATTTTCTAACATTAATTTCTCTAGTTTCCAACATTAAAATTATTCGAATTAATTACAAAACAAGGCATTCAAAGTGAGGAAGAAGTGGACGATTTTGATTAGTTGAGCCTAGGGACAATTTAAAGCCCAATTATTTCGTACTTTGCTTTTGTTTTTGTTTTTTTCACAAATGTGATTAGGGCACACTAAGTTGAGAATTTAAGTGAGTCCATTCCTAGCGAGCATGCCGTGCTAAGATTTCATTCTTGTCCCCACAAAAATTCTAAAAGTACTAACAGACGAATTTTAAATATAAAATATTATTTTTATTAGTTGTTCTTTGTTTTTGAAATTTTTTTATAAGTCCATCTCCTTAATTAATTTATTTTATTTTCCTTATTCAATTCCCTGTGGCCTGGTTGTTAAATTCCTGAAAACTATTTTCCTTTTTTATAATCAATTATAATCATGTTTCAATAAAACGTTTCTGCTAAGCTTTTTCAAAATCAATTATCAGACTTTATAGGATTAATTCGTGTCATAATCCTCGCTTGTGTGCATTTCATTACTATAAGAGAGCTAAGGGGTAAGTACTGACACGGGACGTGACATTAGTGATCACAATCTAGTTACCATATGGGCATCTTAGTTGCTTTGAATCGAATTGAATATGTTGTGAATAGTGTCAAATAACCAATTTGGTGGCTTTGCGTAAAATCAAGCATGTTGCCCAGGGAAGGAAAAGGAAGGAATAAAATTAAGGGAAATTGGCAGTTTAATCCTTGAGTTTTCCCCCTTTTAGTAGCGATTCAATCCTTAGGAAATAAACCTAACAAATTACTCTCCAAACTACCATCATTTGACAAAATCATCTTTCCGTCAGGGTTCCATGTGATTTTTTAACGGGAGAACGTTCCACGCTGGTCTGCTGGTTTGCTTCTATGGTGTTCTGGTCTGCTAGTATGGTCTACTAGTGTAGAATGTTCTCCCGTTAAAAAATCACACAGAATCCTGATGGAAGGATTGTTTTGTCAAATGATGGTAGTTTAGGGAGTAATTTGTTAGAGTTTATTTCCTACGGATCGAACCGCTAAAGGGGAAAAACCCAAGGATTAAACTGTAAATTTCTCTAAAATTAAAACCGGCTTAAATTTAGTTCTTGGATTGATCTCTTTACGGAAGGCAAGACGCAGAGCACGTACTTTCTTCTTCTATCACTTCTTTTGTGCCAAGGGTATAATTTTGTTTTGAGAAAACGTCAACAATATAGATGGCAGGGGTAGTTAATGATCCTTGGTGTATTCTCACCGACCCTGAATTTATCTGTCAAAAAGGGAAGAGTTTTAGGGGACAGCGAACTCCTCGTGTAATCTTATTGTGAAATTAAAAAGATTTCATTCTGCTAAGAATGTAAATGACAGACATTTCCCAAAACATTTTATCATTTCCATTAAATTACGATTCTGGAAATCTGTTGTAAACATAGGACTAGGATCGTCCTAACCGAATTGTATGACACAATTTAAAAAGAGATAGACATAATAAATAAACTCTACATTATTTAATATTGTCCATGTAAAGTTTCGGAAAACATGAGTTCTATAATAAGATCCACTTCTTATGTCTATCTCTCTCCGAGTCACAATTTGAGCAGAAAATTGCTGAGGATGTTGGTAAGGTAAACATATTGGAAATCACGGGAAAATTCAAAGAATCAAATTTGGCAGAAAATAAATGCTTCTAAATGCACCGAGAAAAATTATATTATCCCAAGGGCTACTGTTGGGGTCCACACCCATAAGATAGATTTGGAATAGAAGTAGACTTTGAGTAGAAGTCTACTTGGTCCCACTTTAAGTTTATCTAGGTTTCTCTTAGGGTTTCTCTTTGTATCTTTTCCTATAAATAGTGGCTTATGTTATAGGAGAAGGGGTGCGTGAGAGTGCGTGAGCATTGGGCAGAGAGAGAGAAAGAGAAAGAGCGTGGTGTGGCTATTGTATTGGGCGGGGAGAGTGATTTTCTTAAACGTTCTTAATAAAATTGCTCTGGGGTGGACGTAGGCCGGATTGGGGCCGAACCACGTAAATTCTTGGTGTCCCTTCTTTAATTTTCGTGCCGCTTTTCCCAACAAGTGGTATCAGAGCCTGGTTCGAGAGGCCGGAGCGGTTTTTCGGGGGGAAAGCAGAGAAGGTCCGAAAATTAAAAGTGGTCCAATCGGAGATTGGAGGGCACCAGACCTGTAGAGAAGGTCGAGACGAAGCCAGAGGTCGAAACCTCGTCGCCGGAGGAGCCGGACGCGCCGTCACGCGCCGAAGAATTGGATCACGCCGTCCACGCGCCACACGCGCCCCCACGCGCCGAAGAGAGGTAGGGCGCGTGGTCCTCACTCTCCCCACGCACCGCACGCACCCGCGCACAGTGTACTGCCACATGTCTAGCCACGTCAATGACACGTCAGCAGTGGGTCAGTGCCGTCAGCATTGCCACGTCATTCAGCACGTCAGCATCCACGTCAGCAGAGAATATTCCGGGGAATCAGGAATATTCCGGAAGATTCCGGTTTTGTTCCAGGGTGGTTTTTCAGCCGGTTCAGGGGCTTTTAGGCCGGTTTTCGAGCAGGTCAGACCGGTTCCTAAGGTTTTGGGCCATTCCGGATCCATTGGTGCAGTCAGAATTTTGAAATTCGGTCTCTATCAGTGTTAATTGAGATGGCAGAGGGTATGGTTACCGGTATGATGAGGTTTCTGCTACGAATTACATGAGTTGGAAGCCACGGATGGAGGATATCTTTTATGCAAAGGATATGTACGATCCATTGGGGAACGAGGGTAAGAAACCAGAGGGATTGACAGGCAAAGTGGAAGAAAGGGAAATCATCAGAAGCCTCAGTGGTGACTGATGACTCCGACTTCGTGTAGCACGCGAAGGTGCTTGGTACCAGCCGGTGGAGATGCAAGAGCAGGGGGAGATACTGTTCTACATGGGTCCGGTGGTACAAGCAGGGGATGCGGGCACCCTAGGCGGGGGTGCAGGACACTCAGATGGGAGTGTGGTTGGTCGTCTGGTGACAAGGACGAGGTTGAGTGCCAGTAGAAAAAGGATGCAAGGGGTGGTGAGCAAGGGGGAGCAACAGACACCAAAGTTGCAGGAAGGTTCTACTGATGGGAGCCCGGGATGCACTCAACCGAAAGATGTCAGGAACAGATTCTTCCTTATGGGTATGGAGGGGGAGATTTGTTGGGGTCCACACCCATAAGATAGACTTGGAATAAAATTAAACTTTGAGTAGAAGTCTACTTACTCCCAAGTTTATCAAGGTTTTCTCTTTAGGTTTCTCTTTATATCTTTTCCTATAAATAGTGGCTTATGTTATAGGAGAAGTGTGCAGTGCGTGAAGTGCGTGAGCATTGGGCAGAGAGAGAGAGGAAGAGAAGGAGGGTGGTGGTGAAACCATTGTATTGACGGGGAGAGAGTTTTCTTAAACTTCTTAAAGCGTGTTTGAGAACGCTCTGGGTGGCTGGACGGGAGGCCCGGAAACACTTCGGGTCCCTTAGTTTAATTTTCGTGCCGCTTTTCCCAACAGCTACTTCAACTAGCAAATGGGTCTGCGTCCTGTTAGCAGATAATTCTAACAAGACACTTGGCATATAATCCTCATAATTCTTGATTGCCATTGCAGAATATGAAGAGGTTGGAGAAAAAAAATTGGTAATTAGGATATGAGTTAGAGGCTGTTACAACAGCAGAACTCATTAGCATGTACGACACAAAAAAACTAGCATGCTATGAGCAACATGGATTTCACGAACTGGAGGAGGAGAATGCTCTCTCTACCTTTAGAGTTAAAAACAGAAAGCCAGCATATGAGAGGCCGAGTGCAGCAATCATAGCCACCAGCATTGCATCCAATGAGATGTATGAACTCACGAAAAAAACAACTGCAGTGGATGCACTCTGCCAGACCTTGAGCTGCGCAAATGCTCCTTCCTGTTCCCAAGAGCAGGACTTGTGATTAGAAATCCAGGTCACAAGGTACTAGTTAGCACTTCAGATGCCATAACAACAAATAATATGACCAAGAGTGTCAACTCCATGAGAATGAAATGTTAACAAAAACGAGTACATGGAAGAGATAAAAAAAAACTGACAGAAAAACATGGGGGCACAGGCAGTCAAGATGCAACAGCAGAATTACTATCTTAACCTTGGCTGTGAACATTTAGAATACCAAGATGCATATATCAGTTTGGCGTTGTTAAAACATCAAAGGCACATCATCAGTATGTTTAATTAGTACCGTATCATGCTTGAACAGTATCCCGAGCAAAGCACTAAGTTGTGTATTAAGCACTCCATCGCCAATGCCCAACATGGCAGCCATAAGAAGTAGCTTCAGAGTGCCGAGTAGTCCGCTAGTTAACCTGAATCATGACAAGGAAAAATAAGTACGGCTTCAACTGAATCATGATAATAACACATTTCAAGTTTGAAGAAACGTTAGTACAATGAAGTGCTTCATGCCTGTATATTAGCAGAAGCCAGAGGAATACAATAGCCTGAATAAGAGCTCCACCAGAAACTATTAAAGTGATTGATGTGAGACCGGAGGTGAGTCGACCAGCTACCAGCGAACACTGGCACAAGTTCCAACAGCAGATTTAGATTAAAGCCCAATTGATTCGGTTAACACAGGACTTTCAGCATAGAATATGAGAACTTTAGTTGCCAGTTCAGTACTAGAATTGAGCTTTGGCGAAACTTCAGTTTGCTTTTGGAAGGCTATCTTTGACCATAAACATAGGTTGCAAGTAAAACATTGCGGTAACAACGGCATTACAGAGGATGTTAAAATTCAGACACAGAAAAATGCCACAAGGCACAGGCAATATTCCCTTGCCACTGTCACCAAGGCATTTAACAAGAATTACAATATAACTTTTTGCTTGTCAGAAGGAATTTTCTCTCTTATTTTTTTTTTCTTGTCGAAAAAGGACTGTGGATATAACTTTTTGCTGATGTTTGAATTTTTTCCCACAGTAGTATGGAGAGCTGTAATAAATGATCAAATACAAAACAACTAATTTATTCTTTCAGCAAGCTATTTCAGAGTTCAACCAGATTGATAGCTAAGGAAGCACTCATTTCTGCATTCACATACTTACTATTGCATCAAAAGCTCCGTACACCGCCATTGCACCACCCACACCAGACTCACCAAGGGCTGGAGTTATAATATCCTTGGTGAATTCATCCCTAGATTGCATACATAATCCTAGTTAATAAGTCAAATTGGAAGGAAAATAAGACCTTGGAAAGACATAAATTGATTCTGGGATGTCAGGAAGAAAGCATCCATCATAATGTAATCCAGTGATTACCATGCAAATGCTTGCTGTAATCCTGAATATGCAATAAGGGGGATGACCAATAGCATCCGTACATCAGACAACAGAGTGCCTATTGACTTCAACAGAGAAACCACAGTAGAATAGGCCCTGACAGAAGGATCTAATGGTCCATCTTCTTTGTTCTGATTCCTTTTTGTTAAGAAGAACATAAGTATGGTACCAAATGTCATAATGCAAAGAAACACAACAAACAACAGAGTTGTGCCACTGGTACTGCCATCCTGCATGATGTAAAATAAATTAGAAGCATGAGGTGGACGAGATTTATAATAACAATAATAAGGTAAAATAGGAGTAGCAGTAGCACTAGTGAAAAACTAATGCTGAAGTGTCAACTATAAATTTTAAAGACTAGGCATATGCTGGAAATTTTCAGAAATCAAGAGGGCATATATACACAGTGTGCCAGTGTAATTATTGGTTTACTGCGGTCCATCATGTGGGAACTGGAACTCCAGCCATGCTTGCATGTTTCCTCAAAGATTTTAAAACATACAACATTACACTGACTAAAATATTACTTCTCAGGAAACTATTTTTTAAGTAGTTTATTGTAAGAAAAATTAACTACTAAAAAGGGATCAAAGTACAAAACACTAACTATATCCACCAATAAGCCGAAAGGGGCAAAGAAAAATACGCACTCTTCTAATCTAGCATTGGAGAATATGAACAAAATATGCTCTATCTTTGTGATTATGTATTTATGTACATGGTCTTCTATCATTTGTTCAAGTATTCTATGACTAGTCTGTCAAAGACACCTATTCTTCCTGATAAGGAATTACTATAGGATTTCATAGTTTTTCCAATTACATGTGAATACTGTGCAATAGCAGAACCAAAACCGGGCAGGGACCCTCCATTCTGCCTGAAACTCGTCCTCAAAATGGATCTATTTTCACTTCACACTCTGTGTTCTTTACGTCTTTGAGTCCACCACCAGAACTTGGCTGAACCATCAAGATACATGGCAGCCGTATTGATCCATTGAATGATCAAACACTTTTTCTTTGAATACTCAAAACTATAGGGGCTAGTGGATGGATGAATAAACATCCCCTAAGACAAGTAAACATAGTGACTTAATAGAGATACCAAAGGATAGACTACAGAAGTCAGATTGAACTGAGTAAAATACAAACTGTTCCCTCTTCCAACACTGCAAGTGAGATAAGATTTCCAATGCACTGCAGAATGTAGAAAGCTCAGCATCAGCAAGTTAAAATTAACTGATAAAATAAGTTTAGACTTGCTACAAAAAGACGAAATTGTTCACCTGGTAACTCGCGAAGATTCCCCAAAATTCTCCATTGAATTTACCAATCACTGTTCCTTCATGTAGGTTGTGATCTCTTGCGTGACTGCGAGCAGCGGAAGTGAGATATGTACCCTGATAGACCATACAAAGGTTAAAGGGATTTTCCACTTCTATAATCTATTGCTGTACTATAGAAAAAAATAAAATAAAAAAATCTGAAGCATGGACTTTGACCTGCCCAACCCATATAATTGAAGCAGCAAAGCAAGGTACACAGAAGCTGGAACCATCGTATACCTACAGGAGGAACAACTCGTTTTACAAATCATTCAGCTCTTTTATGAGATTCATGATTTCTTGATGGAGTAGCAACTCAGAAGTTCAACCTCGCCAATTCAGATCAAATGGAAAAGATGTTAACTTTGCATTCGATATATGTGTAGCCATTTGTCAATAACATGCTTTTTAACACTACAACAAAGTGGATGGACTAATTCAAGGACGGGGAACTCCAAATACATTTCAGTTTAATGGTCCAAATATACTAGGAAACGTTAAACAATAATTACCATGTTGGCTTCAAATTCGCAGCTATGAACAACCAATAACCAGTAGTCCCAAGAATCAAAGCAATCTTCAACCCCAGTTTCCGAACCACAGCAGAAGCCAGTAATGAGAAAAATGTGAAAGACAAGTACAATATCCCAAGCGAAATCGTACCCAGATCCTCTTCCTGATTTGAAATTCATATCCAGAACCATCAAACTCAGCTAAAAACCATACCAAATGCAGGGAAAAAAAATTAGAAAGGGCAATACCATCATATTGAAAACTTCTAGGCTGCTATTCTGTTCGGTTCTCTCATAAACCAGATAGAGGGAACCCACGTAAACGAGTACAGGATTTTGATTTTCTTTTATTTTCCGTATTTTCTTGGCAAACCAAACATAATAACCGACATTTCAACTAGACAACGCAAAAACACAGGAACGGAGAGACTCACAGTGTTGATGGTACTCTCCAAATTCTGAGCAGCTCCATAGGCGAGAAAGATCAAAAGGAAGGCACAGCTGAGAATGTGAACGTCTCTGGCATGGTTTTGCTTTGTGGTTTGAACCGACGAGTTATCAACAATCAAGGGCGACTCCTCGTCGCGGGAGTCCATGGCCTGGGAATTGTTGATCCAATCGCTCGCAGAAGCCCTATAAGACCTCAGGAATATGTGAGAGAGAGTCCAAAAGAGTGAGGTGAAGCACGAGGAGCGCCGGCTTCGAAGTACGCATTAGAAAGATATATGGAAGAGTCCGGATTTCAATTTGTTTACTTGGTGGAATCTCATGATTCCGCTCCGTCGCTGACATTGAATCAAAGAAAATGGGTTAGCTCTCAGAACATGGTTGAGAGATTCAATTGTTGGCGAGAGGTATAGAAATGATACCAAAGGAGAAGAAGTTTGCTCCAACAATTTAGCATCAAATCCACCAATCGTAACTCTTAATGGTTCAAGGCATTGTGTTTCCTCTCCTCCAGGGGCCGGCTCAATCTATTTTCTGTAGGTTGACCAACACCGTTCTCAAGGGAAGGATCCATCATTTCTTTATGACGAAAGATAATCTTCATCTGAGCCCTCCAGCTGTGAACTCTTTTCTTTTTCATTTCTTAATGGATAATGAAGATAATAATATTTTTGATGAAAAATAGAAATGATGAGATAGTAGTTTCTTTTCTTTCTTGGGAGAGGCTTTCTTTGTTTTTTTAACTAATGGATAATGCAAGTAGTTTATCAGGGTAAATGCTTTTCAAAAATGGTTTCTAATTCTTTAGCTACAGCCCACATTTATGCTATAAAATGGTAAAAACTTAAATAGTTAGTTTGCTGATGCCTGTAATTAAAAGTAAGTATAAACTGCTAGTAATTAAATAAATAGTTGATAACTTACAAATTCCAAGGAAAAGTTATAGGCAATTTGAATATAGTAATGATGATGACCAGAGTCAATCTATTATTATCATAGAGATTTTCTCTAATTTGATATTTTTGGACTATCTAATTAGAAAAGAAATAGACTCATTGAAAATAATAAAAATTGTAAACTCAGAAACTGTTATAATCAACTTGAAAATCTAATGACTATTTATTACAATGAGTCAAAACTCAATGACCAAATACGTACATAATCCTAAATAGTTGATTGTTTACAAATTCCTTTCGTTGAGAAGAAATTATAGGCCATTTGAATAAAGTAACGATGATGACTAAAGACAATATATTGTTACCAAATTATGGATAGAGATCTGTCTAATTTAGTGTGGACTCATTGTATATCGAATGTTGTAGAATGGATCTTTGAGTGTAAAAATGTTGAGCCTACTTTGAAAAATTTTGAGCATTCTTGAAAATTAGATAAAACACAGTAATTTAGTTTAAAGCTCTTTCTCCAAAGAGCCTATAAATACTCCTTGAATAAAAAGACTTGCAAAAGCCATCAATTATCTATTTAATTGCTGGCCGTTTATATCATGGATATATATTTAAATTTTAACCATAGTTACTGGCTCTTCCTACTTACTTAATTGCAAAATAATCTATTCAAGTATTTTACGGTTTATAGCAGAAATGCTCCTTGCAAATTAGAAACCATATTTGAAAAGGTCTTAACGTGAGAAATTTTTTTCTAAATCTTAACGTGAGAAATTAATTGCATTATCCATGAGTAAAAAACAAAGAAAGCATATCCCCAAGAAAGAACAAAACCTGCTAGGCTGCTACCTCATCCTTACTGTTATTTATCTTCTTTTTCCTTGTCAACTCTTATTTTTAACCCTAGTTTTAAATTCACTCATCACTAAGGCATGGGATGCTAATAGCTTTTAAGTTTATTTTAATTTTAATTTTGTATCTCAATAAAAATAATTTGGAACTAAACTTATTAATATTTCATATTTTAAATATGACATTTTGTAACCTATTAAAAAATACTTTACCTTAAGGTCTCGCTTAAGATCTCAAATGATATAGCACCACCCCTGCTTTCGGGTGGTCAACACTTGCATAAATACTTTAAAGAGAACAATAGAGGTATAAACTAACAATCTTGACACATTGAGCTTTTAATTTTCACAATTAATCAAATTGCGCACTGAAATAAAATCTGACGATCAAAACCGTGTCTGAAAGAGAATTTTCTTAGTATACAACTTTTCACCCAACAGACAAATGACGTAACACGGCAACCGTGCTTGTAATTCTTTGAAACTTTTTACTGCCTTGAAGCATATGAACATTTCGCAAAAAAAAAAATACTTGCGATAGGAGACATATTTACAGGGATGCAACAATTTACAATCAGTTTGTGGACAACATTCATTTCACGAACTGGAGAAGGAGAATGCTTTCTCTACCTTGAGCGTTAAAAACAGAAACCCAGCATACGAGAGGCAGAGGGCAGCAAGCATAACCACCAGCATTGCCTTCAAGGAGATGAATGTACTCAAGAAAAACACAACTGCAATGGAAGCACTCTGCCAGACCTTGAGCTGTGCAAATGCTCCTTCCTGCTCCCAACATTTGAAATCCAGATCATCAACCCCTTATTAGAACTTCCAACCCAGTAACAAGAAATCAAATGAGGTAAGGTGACAAAGGCCAATTTGTCTCATGGAATACGAGATAAGCAAAAAAAATTTGAAGTTGTTAAAGGATTTGGAAGATGTTGCAAGCCAATCCCTTGGCTAAATAGATAGAGAAGGATTAGCTATGTGAATTAACTAGAGATTTGAGTTTAAATCGCTATCTTAACCTCCATTTTGTACATTGAGAATACAAATATCTCATATGAGTTGCTAAACATCAAAGGGTAAATTATTTTCATGTCTTGAGTACCATATCGTGCTTGAACAGCATCCCAATCAAAGCATTAAGTTGTGTATTAAATACTCCATCACCAATTCCCAACATGGCAGCCATGAGAAGTGGGGACATAAAGCCAAGTACTCCACTAGTTAACCTGAATCATAACATGGAAGAAAAAGCATGACTTCAGCTAAATCCTTGCAATAAAAAAATTCAGTTTGAAGAACCTTTAGCACAATTACATGTTTCATGCCTGTACATTAGTAGAAGCCAGAGGAATACAATGGCCTGAATAAAAGCTCCACCAGAAACTATCCAAGTGATTGATGTGAGACCAGAGGTGAGTCGACCAGCTGCTACCGAACACTGGCACAAGTTCCAACAGCAATCTTAGACTATAAATCTAAACGATTCAGTTAATCAATTTTAATCACTCAATTCTGCACTTTAAAAGCAGAATTGAGCTTTGTGCATATGATACTGCCGACAACTGGATAGCACGTGATGTTAAATGATTCAAAAAGTTTATCGATCTCAGGAAGTGCAGATTCATAATCCAGATTCATAATCGACATATAAAGATTATTGTACATTAAATAACATCAAAAGTGTTGGTTTCAGAAGATAGAATGGCTTTCCCACTCCCTTTGATTATCATATAAAAAAAGTTTCTTCCACTTTCCAACCCAATCTCTATTTATTTTTGGCACATAAATGAAGGGATCGAAGAGATTTCAGACAGCACAATGCATAAGAAACAGGCTTAAATCCCTTGCCACTCAAAAGAACTGCAGTACTAAACTGATCGTGTAAGGAAAAAATGATGGTTATAGAAAGTTTGGATTTGTAGTCATTTGTAGGCAACTGTGTTAGTCTATATATTGGATTGAGTGAGAGAGGAACCGCACAATCTTTCCTCCTCTCTTTCCTGTGCATACCCTATTTTCTCAAACACTGAAAATGCCTTGGGATGAAGTCATAATTACTATTTGGGCAAAATAACTTCAGTTGAACTTGAGTGAATCCTATGGAACCACTCATTTCTGCATTCTCGTACTTACTATTGCATCAAAAGCTCCGTACACCGCCATTGCACCACCCACACCAGACACACCAAGTGCTGGAGTTACAATATCCTTAGTGAATTCAGCCCTAATATTGCATTCATAGTCCATGTTAATAGAGTAATAGGAATCAAAATGATAACTTAGAAAGTATTCAACTTAATCCAGTAATTACCATACAAATGCTTGTTGTAATCCCGAATATGTAATAAGGGGGATCATCAATAATATCCGTACATCAGTCAAAAGAGTGGTTAGTGACTTCAACAGAGAAATCGCAGTAGAACACAAGCCGAAGGAAGGATCTAGTAACTCATCCTCTCTGTTATGATTCCTCTTTGATAAGAAGCACATAAGTATAGTACCTAAGGTCATACTGCAAAGAAATACAACAAACAACAACATTGTGCCACTGGTACTTCCCCCCTGCAGGTATATTAAATAACACGGATCCCTGAGATCGATGAGACAAAAACTACAACTATAAAGTATAAAAACTGATATGCGCATGCTAGAAAATTTCTCAAAAAATTAGAATCTTTGTTGGATGCGGGAATTGAAACTAAGGCCATGCTACCATTTGTCCCGATGATTTAAGATCTTCCCTGCTATACAGACTAAAATATACAACTTAGGAAGCTCTATTTGTAAAATTGAAATATCATCAAAATGGTGAGAGTGGGTAAAAGAATTTATGAAACACTGATACTACAGTTGGTTACACTTATAATATATATATATATATTACAGTTGATTACTAAGCCAAGAGGAACCCAGCACAATAAGCACTCTGCATGATGGCATTGGAGGCTACGCTTAAACTATGTCTATGATCATCTGCTTCTTTTCAACTTTTCTCTGACTAGCTGTCCCCAATTCTTCTTCATAATCCCTTATTTAATATTCCTTAACAGAACATAAAAATCTATGTATTTGAATTTTGTTCAGACTACGGTTGAATACCATCTAATCTTATTGCAAACAAATGAGGTGACTAAAGAAAAAACTCTAGAGCTCAAGTAGAAAGAACTAAGTAGTTAATAGAAATACCAAAGGGATGGAGACAAAGTCAAATTCAACTATGTTCTTACTGTTCCATCTCTCAATACTGCAAGTGAGATAAGATTTCCAACAAACTGCAGAAATGTATAAACAATCACGTCGCCAACTTCAAATTAAGTGATAAAAGAACTAGTTTCCTGAACAAAATAGCACAACATTAGACGCTCTGGAAAGAACAATGATTCACCTGATGACTTGCAAACATTCCCCAAAATTCTCCATTGAAGCTACCAATTACTGTTGCTTCGTGTAAGTTGTAATCCTTTGCATGACTGCGGGCGGTGGAAGTGAGATATGTACCCTGATAGGCCATACAAAGGTTAAAATGGGTTTTTCTGCTCTATAAGCTAATGGGTAATATGCCACGAAACAGCGAAGATCTGAGGCATGGACTTCAACCTGGCCAACCCATATAATTGACGCGGCGAAGCCAAGGTACAAAGAAGCTGGAACCATTGTATACCTACGGGAGAAGTAACTCATTTTATCAATCTTCAATTCTTAATACTATCCATCCTTGCTTAATGGAGCAGCAACTCAGAAGCTCAACCTCAGAATTCAGTTCAAATGAAAACAAGGTTAACTTAGAATACATGTATACCCATATATCAATCACATTCACTGTTATCATTTCTCTAACAATGAATTGTACATGCTTAGCTAGGCACAGGAAAGACCAAATTACCAATAATTACCATGTTGGCTTCAAATTTGCTGCTATGAACAACCAATAGCCAGTCGTCCCAAGAATCAAAGCATTCTTTGACCCCAGTCTCCGAACCACCATAGAAGCCACTAACGAAAAAAATGTGAAAGACAAGTACAATATCCCAAGCGAAGTCGTACCCAAATCCTCCTCCTGGTTTAAAATTCATATCCGGAACCATCAAACTTAGCTAAAACCTCACCAAATTCTAGAAAACAGAAAATAAATACCATCTTATCAAAACTTCTAGTTCCCTATTCCTTTCCGCTCTAAACGAGTTGTGTGTGATTTCTTAGCAAACCAGACAAAGAATACAACAAATTTCAAGCCGACAGTGAAAAACGCCAGAACAGAGAGACTCACAGTGTTGATGGTGCTCTCCAGGTTCTGTGCAGCTCCGTAGGCGAGAAAGATCAAGAGGAAGGCAGAGCTGAGAATATGAACGTCTCTGGCATGGTTTTTCTTAGTGGCTTCAACCGGCGAATTATCAACAACCAACGGTGACTCCTCGTCACGGGAGTCAATGGCCTCGGAATTCACAATCGCCCGAAGAGTCGCCATAAGACCTCAGAAATGCGTGAGAGAGAGTCCAAAAAATCGAGGCAAATTAAGAGAAGTGCCGCCTACAATTATGCACTAGAAGACATACGAAAGATGTCGGATTTTGACTTGTTTAATTGGCGGAATCTCGTGAGTTAGTTTCCTAACTGACATTGATTAAAAGAAAAGGATTAGCTCCCAGAAGGTAGTTAAAGAGCGCGATTTCTGGTCTGTGACCTCAAGCTAACAGCCTTTTCTGTAACAGGTTACAGGAACATCTGGTAACGGCACTTCTATACGGGTCGTTACTGAAGCAGTCTTCCAGGTCATACAAATCAAAGTCCAACACTCTTCTTTTTGTTCCCACTTTACTTAATTTATTTTTTTCCTTCTTCAGGCAAATTTATATTTTTCTTATGCAAATAAACCGTTGGTAGTCTCCATTGTTCAACCATGCAAATTTTTTTTTTTTCAACCATGTAATTTGCAGTTACATTGCTGTCAACAGAAAAACAGCCCACAAGATATGAATCATCATAAAATCAGAGTGAAACAGAGAATGGAGAGCCTCAGTAGTTGAGTAACAAGCTCACCTTGAGCAACTACTGTTTTATTCGAGAAGTTGTAATAGGGTGAGGCAGAAGAGCAGAACACATCAATGGCTCACTGTTCTTTGGGTGCGGGTTCAGCAAACCACATGATTCCTACACGGACATATAAAGATCATGAGCGGTTTGGCACATCGCTGCATAATTAGCCACTCAAAAGAAAGGATCGTCGTAGGCAACCACTAAGAGCCATGAAGTGGGCAGAACCCGTAAATTAGCATCAAAAGGTTTGCATACAGAAAGCCCTAATAATTCATAGTCCAAATCTTTAGTATTCAGTAATGCAATTCAGTGGCATACTGATCAATTAAATCCTTGGAAGAACACATGTATCGCTGATATTACACTGATTCTCAAGCTGCATTGTTCGCAGGACAGCATCACTCTGCAATGGCCTACGGTCTATGATCATCTGGACTAGCTGGAGGACGGCCAGCAAACAACCTCCCATCGTCCCCAACAACTCTTAATCTGCCCAGCCAGAACCACCTGTATTATTGTGGCAAAATTTGTGATTGCACACCATTTGATCCTGCAAAGGTGATCTTTCTTGAATTTGCCGAGCTCTGCAGTTATCTAACCCCCTGAGCTTTGGGTTTTCTTTTTTATCCAAGGCCTGGTGGATGAAGTAAAGGGAGTATTTCTTAGGACACCAAATTTCAATTCACAGTGTTGATGGTGCTCTCCAGGTTCTGTGCAGCTCCGTAGGCGAGAAAGATCAAGAGGAAGGCAGAGCTGAGAATATGAACGTCTCTGGCATGGTTTTTCTTAGTGGCTTCAACCGGCGAATTATCAACAACCAACGGTGACTCCTCGTCACGGGAGTCAATGGCCTCGGAATTCACAATCGCCCGAAGAGTCGCCATAAGACCTCAGAAATGCGTGAGAGAGAGTCCAAAAAATCGAGGCAAATTAAGAGAAGTGCCGCCTACAATTATGCACTAGAAGACATACGAAAGATGTCGGATTTTGACTTGTTTAATTGGCGGAATCTCGTGAGTTAGTTTCCTAACTGACATTGATTAAAAGAAAAGGATTAGCTCCCAGAAGGTAGTTAAAGAGCGCGATTTCTGGTCTGTGACCTCAAGCTAACAGCCTTTTCTGTAACAGGTTACAGGAACATCTGGTAACGGCACTTCTATACGGGTCGTTACTGAAGCAGTCTTCCAGGTCATACAAATCAAAGTCCAACACTCTTCTTTTTGTTCCCACTTTACTTAATTTATTTTTTTCCTTCTTCAGGCAAATTTATATTTTTCTTATGCAAATAAACCGTTGGTAGTCTCCATTGTTCAACCATGCAAATTTTTTTTTTTTCAACCATGTAATTTGCAGTTACATTGCTGTCATGCTTCTTCCCCCTTTCTTTCTTTCGTTTTTTTTTTTTTTTCTGAAAAACAGCCCACAAGATATGAATCATCATAAAATCAGAGTGAAACACACCATCAATTAAATTCGAGAATTTCACATAATGCAAAAACCATCAAAACATAATAAGAGAGCAAAGCCCGCACATTGTAGTTCCCTAGGCTCGTTCAGTCGTTCTAAATGCAAACTCACATCACATGCAAGTTTTTTGCACAATTGAGCTTGAGCAACTTTTGTGATGGAAACAGTTTATTATCCGGGACGATAACGCCCAAAAAGTAATAATTTTCATAGCTAAAACAACAAAATCTCAAAATTTTCACACAAAGTGAAATCATTTATTAAGAATAATTAATCTAATCTCAAGATTCAAAAAGTAAAAAACAACAAAAAACAAATAAGGGGAAAAAAAAAACAGATCGCTCAAGGAGAAAATCCAGTGAAGAAGAACGACATCGAAGCATCAAAACTGTTGAACATCCAAAGCTGCCTGCTGTAAATATGAGATTAACGTTCATCACGACCATGCTGAACCAGACCTTGAACCCCCACCCCCACCAAATGAGGATCCACCAGAGGATCTGCGGTCATCGTTGCGCCACCTACCACCAGCTTGAGACATTCGATCATCCTGCCTGCTGCTGCCCCATTTGTCACCATCTCGGGACACTTGATCATCCAGCCGGCTGCTGCTCCACTGATCCGGTTCTGGAGGTGGAGCTTGTACTGAGCTCTCAGTTCTATCCCGCCTGAACCTTGGGACATATTTTCCAGGACCTGGTGCAGAAGCAGCAGCTGGAACAGGAGATCCCACACTGGTGGACGGGCCACAGCTGGTGGCTCGGAAGGCTTTAGAGATCCCTCAGTGGATCTCCCCAAAAGTGCTTCTCTCCTTTGCTTCTCTTTTTCTTCCAGCTCTCGTTCTCTTTGCCTCTGCTTTTCAGCAATCTCGTCCAATTTTGCTTTGCGTTCCGCTTGCTCTCTCCGTTGCCTCTCAGCTTCTGGAAAGTTTCAAACCCAAAAGAAACATCCCATGAAAACACATTAAGAAACAAGACCCAGTTTTGCATAAATATAAAGAAAGGCAGAGTATCCCCGGTGTTGCATCCACAGATAACTGTGCAGTGAATGTGTAATTAAAACATCAAAAAGGAATAAACTAGTTTGTTGAACTGCCATTTAGCAAAAAATACCAAAGCAATTCATGTTGTCTGATAAATAAGCAGGATAAAGCCTTTCGTTTGTTTTTAAGCTCTCAAAAATCAAAGAAAATAAACAGAAAAATAGTAATAGTACTAAAAAAAGCAACAATGGTTGGAATAAATAGATAACAACAATAAACACATATGATTTGAACAATAGAAACCTACCTTCATGCTTCCGTGCTTCCTCCTCCTCGTGCAATTTTCTCAGCCTCTCCTCTTCTAAACTCAAATAATACTTCAACTTCCTCAACTTTTCTCTCTCTTGTCTCCTGGACAGCAGGATTTGTGAGATTCGCTCCTCTCTCTCCCTTCTCAATCTGGTATATTCTTCTTGCCGACGGCTGACAACCCTTTCTTGAAATATTTCCTGCACAAAAGACCAAGAAACCCATAGTTCATCAAGGTGAATCAAAAGCTGCCAAAATTTCCACATTTCAATGTCTGTCAAAAAGAACACGAAAACATTGTAATGTGTGATCTGGGGATAGGACTTCATGGTAAATTATGGGAGAAGAAAAGTAAGAATTTGGAAATTCACTTCAAAGATTCACCTAATTTATAATCAATTTGCTCAGGCAGTCTTTGAATTTATTAAGTTCCCCAGATACGCCATTCTCTGTACTTTCATTTCCTTCTTCTCTGATGACCATCAGCATCGTGAAAGGAAAAAAACTTCAATTTTGAGACCCCGGAGCACTTCCTCACTGATCTAGTGAGATAAGTGTTCAACTATCACAAAACCCCGATCTGTTTTCAGGGAAAGGGTAACAGAACATAGTTGGAAGAAATAAGGGTCAAAGTTTGGAACTAGTGTGAGAGTTTGGACTGCAACTCTCACACTAGTTCAAGCTATAGAAAAGATCCTCAAGTGCTAATGCAGTCAGAGGGAAAGGATTTCTTGTCTGCTTAGCTTATTCTGTCCTACTCGTCAACTTGGCCAATAGTTAGAGATTACTACATAAATTAAAAATTCTGAGAAGAAACCAGACCTAAAGCAATCACAGACCAAACTGGCTACCAACCTTATTACTCATAATTCGAATCAGCCTCTCCTTCTCCTTTAGCTCTGTATCATGGCGCTGTCTGCTAATTTCAATCTCTTGCTGCAAAGTAGCACAGGACACCCAGTAAGCATATTGTACAGACATCTTGAACAGGGAGGAGGAGGTAACCAAAACAAAATGGCAGGTCATGCTACAAATGTTACCTTTTCACTTGCCGAATAAGAGAAAACGATACAAAAGGGAACTTCTCAAAAAAAGAGAGAGAGAGAGAATCTCCCAATATGCAACAACGCAATCACTTCAGACAGAGCAAGTATTTCAAAAGTACCTGTTGCTCGCTTTCATTTAAGACCCTCTCCTCCACCAGACGCTGTTGATATGCAGCTTCAACCAGGGGAGCAGCCTCTTCTCTTTTTGCCCTCTCCAAATAATCCATAGTTTTAGCCAGTTTCTGTAATTTTTTTTCCATTTCATGCCTTTCCCGGAGTTGCTCATTTAAAGTCAACTCCATCACACTTTGCTTGGTAAGTTTTTTTTCCTGTTTCCAGAAACAGTCAATAATTGCCATTCCTATCACATTGAGACGTAAAACATAACATTACTTCAACTCACCCCTTCTATGACCGGCTTCTTTCCTTTCCATTTAATACGTTGTGCAGCTTCCTGCAGCAAAGCTTGGGCTTCAGCAAGTTCCCGCTCTTCTATTTCTCTACGGATCCTTTCATTCTTCCTCTCCTCATACTCAGAAGCCAGTCTTTTTCTTTCTGCTTCCTCAGTTATCTTCTGTAGTTCAAGCCTCTTTGACTCTTCCATACGTTCCTTCACAGAAAGGAAAAAATTCATCAGGATTCAGGAAGTAATTTTAATCACAGTAACGATCATTAAACATCAAGTAGTAAGCCATATGCCAGAGTATTAGTTTACAAAGTACCTTCTCCAGAAGTTTGCGCTCTTCTTCTTCTTTGCGTTTCTCAATTAGGGATTTTCGAGCAAGAAGCCTCTTATGTTCCTTATCCACAACCTCAGCTAAACTGGGAAGCAACTCACCAAGTTTTGAGGCGTTCCTAGCAGGAGGATAAATCATTGTTCTAGCTTTATTCAAAGTTTCCGCAAGGCCGGTCAAGTGATCCCTTAAATTCTGAGACTCAATACCCTGAAGGCAAAAAGCGCCACAAGTAAGCCACATGTACACTATGAACAATGAAAAGGAAACTGCATCTAAAGAGTTAAAAAAAATAGAAATGATTTTATTATATCTTCAATAGAGGCCCCCTAAAACCTGACAGTCTGACTAAAGAAAAATATATTAGACCAGATTACAACCAAGGGTTGAGTTCACCAATTCTCCTCTCACCATGCTGAGGGTATGTTTATTCAACTGGGTTTTTTTTTTTTGGTGTGTGTTTTGGGGGGGGGGGGGACCATAAGCATAAAAATTCAAAGGCACGAGTATAAACTTACCATGTTATCAAAAACAACCACACCCTTCATATGGTCAATTTTCAAGGCCACAAATTTATGCTTGACTGCTTCCACAGATATCTTTTCCACAACAGAAAAATCAAAAAATGGGATCATCATAGATAAACTCTCAATCTTCATCACCTGGTACACCTGGGATACCTGAAAAGTGACAGAGCAACAAGATGAAATGCACAGAAAGCAAAAAAAATTGCATCTGAATAATTATAAAAACCAAGGCAAGCACAAATGCACCTGTTGCAACAATCTCAAGGTAGTAAGCTTTTCCATCCAAGGAACATATTGAGATAATTGCACTTCTGGGACGGAAGGAGCTGACAAAAGCTTGCCTCCAAACTTTGAGAGTTTGGTTAACAAGGGCTGAACTTTTGATGTGAGATCTAGAGGGAAAAACTCATGCTCTAAAAGATGGTAAAGGTCTTTCACCTCTGGAATTACACAGGACATTACACCTTTGGCTACCTACAATGACACAAAGAATATTAACTTTTTTTTACTGAGAACACAATAATAAACTTGATTGTGAACAAAATAAAGATTGGGCAAAGAAATTCTACTGAAGGCAGAACACCTATGAGAACATCATATCGCAACACCAAATCCAAGCATGATTAGGTGGCCAAATTAGTAACAAGTATGTCGAATCCACTGAAAAATAAAAAAAGATCACAAAAAAAAACACCCAAATAGGATCTAGAAATAGAAGAAAATACATCCAACCCTCTAAAAAGAAAGAAAGACCAACAAACACCCCAATGGGATCAAGATGTATGAGATAATCTCAAAAAACTATTTCCTCATCAAGATCAGCTGGAGTTCTAATTGCCAAACTTCAGAGAAACTTCCAAAATTTCTGTCTTACTCTGCGATCAAGGGTTATATCCACCTCTCTATGGAGAGGAACAGCGGCCATAGCGAAACGTTAAATGAGAAGCTTATTTCTTTAAACTCAAGCACAATCAGCACATTCATTGACTACAACAAGGAACCAATCCTGTGCCCCCCTCCCCCAATTCCCCCAAAGAAAACAAAAAACAAAAGAAAAGACAGGACCAAATTTATAAAGTGAACACAAGCCACACCTGAAATGATATAGCTGAATGTCAAAAATCTTGAAAAAAAAAAAAATCTCGCCCCAGTGCACAAGTCATCCATGTCAGATATAATAACATATTTACAACAAGCATGACAAATAATGACTAAAACATGACAAAGAGAAGCAGAGCTTAGTAAAGAAGAATTCTTACCAGTTCAGAGAGAAGGGATGACCTCGAAAGCTGGAAAAAAATAAGGTAGAACACAAAGCAATTAATCAGAAGTGTGAACCTATATGTATCAACTAACAAGAGACAACACTCAGTTCAATGATTTACGATACCATTTCTTTGCTCTCAAGTTTAGACTCAAGATTGAATCCTATGAGATTAGCCATCCTCAAATTTCTCTCTTTCTCACTCTCTATATCCAAATGAGATGCACTGTGGGTGTGACCATAAGGAGTCACTGAAAGTGCAGCCAGAACAACAGATGATGCTACCAATTGCAAATCCTTCTGGCTCAGGTTCTTATTGAAGCTTTTCTGTAATAAGAAAAGCCTGAACCATGCATAAGCATGATAAAGATGGCTACCAGAAATCCAAAATATTTCAGTTAGCTTAGCATAATAAACAGCCATCAAGGATGACTTGGGCGTTTTCTTAACCATGCACATCAGTCCATGAATATCTTCAATCGATCGAAAGGCTTCCTGCAGAAAATAAGCAGGAAAAAAAAATCAACAAAGGAGATGTGGTTTTGAAGAAAAAGTAGGCAAACTTTACTTCAAATTCTTTGTTTACAGTAACCAACTTGTATAAATAGACATAACAATAAATTTATTTCAAAATGGGCAAACCTGCCAGAGTTCAAGTTCGGTGGCAACTTTTAGCTGCTCAAATCTCGTATCGATATAGAGTTGCAAGCTTTCAGGAGCTGACAGATCAGGCCGGTCCCTCTGGTCTCGGTATTTGTTGAGATTTGCCAAATGATTCCGTATGATCTCACACAGCCTGCGAAACTCTGTTGTTCGCTTGTATTGCTTACAAAACTGGAAAGCTCGATGTGCTGTCATCTACATATAACATTCAATGTTTACAAAAGCTTCACATCCACTGAAATAATTAACTTTCGCAAGATTTAACATAACAATAAGCAACGAAAAATATACAAATAAAAATGAAAACAGCAAGCACATGAACACTTCTGTGATAATTAAAAAAAAGGGGGGGGCAATAAAGATAACAACAAGGATAGATTCATGATCTCAAGCTCAAGACCATAGATACAAGAAAATATTGCCCATATTAGAGACTAAATGTACAAATTCATTACCAGCAAACATAATACTAATCTATATATCCAGTTATGATATAACGAGCTCAAATGCAACGTCCCAGCAAAGACCAAAGGAAAAAAGGACTTACAGCATATAGGGCTTCTAATTTTGAGTTATTCCGTAAGATTTCAAGCACTGTTCTATATGTTTCCCATAAAAATTTAAACCATGGGGTCACAAGCTCCCGATCAGATCTATCTTTCCCTTTCTCTCCACTGACGTAGCTCAACATTAAGTCTTCTGGCCTTTTATCTGCTTCTAGATCTTCAACATCAAGAGCTTCTTCCAAGGCTTGTGCCTGGGCACGAGCTTGTTCAGCTCGCTCAGTTGATAGATGCATGAAGTGCTTGATCACCTCCTCCAAAGAATTAACATTTACTTGTTGGCATATAATACGATACTGAATGAGCCCATCCTTCGCAAACCGACCTCTCCGCAAGTCTACACACAACTCTATGTACTTAAACATACTCCTTTCAAGCGCCTTTTGCCATGCTCTGTGTCTCCTTGAGGTGAAAAGGTCATGAAGTGTTTGCAGTGCATCTTGTTTCTGTCCCACATTAATCAACTCTGCATCATGAATAAGCTTGTCAGTTCCAGAGCATGACATAAGGCCAATAGAAAGCTCAGGCAAAACAAAATTATATGTCTTTAGTGAAGGCACTACATCTAGTTTTCTATATGCACAAGGCTGAAGAATTCAAGCACTAGAGAAGAACAAAAGACGAATAGCTCCAACAGCTATCTCCACGTGCATGACAAAAGAGAGTTGTAGAATCTATCTTGGTGTCTGTGTTAAAATTTTTGAGATAGTTAAAATTTTGGTAAATGAGATGATTTGAATGAATTTTTTATATTTATTATAATAGGAATGGATGATTTTATGGGAAGAGAGATTATTTTGTAGTTTTTTATTAGGCCAAAATTTTGGATACTATTTTGAAGTGTCCAAAATTTTGGCAACCAAAACGCCATCGAAAGGTAATCTTGAGACAATCAACTCAAAAACGTTTCACTTTCAAACCAAAAGAGGAAAAGCACATAAATTTTTAACACAAAGAATGACCTCCCACGAGCAACACCATGACAACAAGGTTAATTATCCTCATCTGAACTTAAGTAGGCGACAATCTTTCAAGCAATACAGTATATCTCAAACGACTAGGTCTATCATTTTAAACAACTAGCTCAAGAAAAGGTACTGCGGACAGCAAAAGCAGATAAAACATCCATCATTTACCTTCAGCTCGTTTCAAGGCGTTCTCTGGTTTGGCAAAACTCGACATATCAGACAATTCGACCAGATCGGATTCCTTGCCTGCTCAAAAGGCAACACGAAATATATAATTTTTCTGACTTCTTGTTTCCATAGCCATCGGATCTGTTAATTCATGTTAATCTGCTATACGAGATAGAGGAAGAGCAAGAGAGAGAGACCTGGGTATGCACTCTTCTTCTTCTGGCACAGGATCCGGCAGCCGAGATTGCTCTAGAAACCGAAGATGATGATAATAAATGATAATATTTTATATATAATATTGAATAATTATTATTATTATTAATAAGAAGTTTATCTTCTTATCAACAATTCCGCCGTCGGGCGGGAGTTTAAAAATTTTAGTGGTAGGAATCGGTAAGAAAAAGGTGAAAAAATAATAATAATTTAAGTAAATTTTTATTTTGAATTTGATAGACAAGACAATTTGATAGGGTGCTAACACATTATTTTGAGATTATTTTAATATTCAGAGAGGTTTGAATATTAAAATTTTATAATTAATTTAATTAAAAAAATTATAAAATATTTTATTTTTAATAAATTATTCTTTTTTATTATAATATTCATTTAAATCTTTTCTTTCTTTATTTTATTATCAACTCTCATACTTCAAAATTTTAATCACTCTAAAAATTATAATTTCAAGAGATGTTTAATTTTGACAGTCAAAATTATGGTCTTAATTAAAGAAATTATAAAATAATCTAGTTTTACATCAATTATTTTTTTTCATTATAATATTCATTCAAATATTCTCTTTCTTTACTGTTTTATTAATTCTCATAAACTATTTTCACTTATTCACCAATTCTCGTATATAAAATTTTAACTACTTTTTAATTTTATTTATTGTCTTGAGTGGAGAACTTTATGAGGTAAAACTTTCGACTTGTTTCAACTTTGTCAAAAGAAATAAAAAATCATTTTGTTGCCGAACAAATCTGAATCAGTTATTTACCAAAAAACTCTTTATGAGGTAAAACTACTTGTTTCTCCTCTCTTTTTTTTAACTTTGTCAAAAGAAATAAAAAATCATTTTAACAAATCTGAATCAGTTATTTACCAAAAAAATCTGACTTTTATGAGTTACTTACGTTCACACATTAGATTTATCTTCTTAACAAACATTTGTAGTGACTAGTAAGAACGTTTATAAAAGCTTTGCCAAATTTTTATGTCAAGATGAACTTTTGTCACCCGAAAGAATGATTTGATAACATCTCCGTGCAGGAAATTTGGTAAGGTACGAGGATTTCTCCATCTATCACTTTGCCTAGTTGTTTATTTCTCTGGGTAATTCGATAACATCTCTGTGCAGTTAATTTATTAAGGTGCGAGGTTGTCTCCGTGGGTCATTTTGCCTTTAATAAATTTGTTCAATACACAGCGCATACTACCAAAAAATATAATCAAAGATACAAATAGATTTGTGACGCAGTTATGATATCCTTCATGTGTCTATGGGTGTCCATTTGAGGTAACTCATATAAGTTTTTTAATGATTCTGCCAAAAAAGGTACAAAGCAATTAGGGCGGTTCAAATTTGGTGGCGGTGTAGTTGGGTCGGTTTTTAATATTGGCCACTGCCACTGCCACCGCTATTGTTAATCGTTAAAATTGGCCAACAAATACAGTACTGATTTTAGCATAGTTGTTCCTGTATACCAACTTTTATATTAAGCCATTTTTTTAGCCTTATGCACACTTGACTCAATTGTTTTTTGCCTTATTTTTTTTTCTTTTTTTGGTCCATTGAGGCCCATTTTAAGTCATGTAAGTGCAATTTAGTTGTAATGCTATTGAACACATTTCGAAAATCAAATATGCAAGGGAAATTTAGTATAAATCTAAACTAATAAAATCTAAAATCAATAACATTAAAGAACATATTAAAAGATAGTATAAGAAATCTAAAGCAATAAAAAAAAATGTCGTTTTACCTGTGAAAAAACACGAGAAATTCCTGATTTGCAGTATTGTACTGAACCCAACTAGTGATCGCAAACTAGGAATTTCTCTAAGTTTTTAGAATTTAGGCCACCGGTATAGGCCGGATACCAGAATCCCAATACCAATAGAGGGGGAACTAATAGGGGTGTTCACCGAAATTTTCGGATTCGAAAGGCCCATATCCGAATCCAAATCCAAAAATTTCGGATACCGGATTTCAAATCCAAATCCGAATGGCTAATATCCAACTGGATCGATGGATTCGGATTCGAGCCGGATATCAGATCGGATTCGGATTTGGGCCAAGATGAATTTGGGCCTATTTTAAGTTGTTTGATGGGCTTTTTTAATTTTCTATAGATTTTAGATTTGGGCCAAGCCGGATTTAGGCCTAATTTAAGCTGTTTTTTGGGCTTTTTTTTTTTTTTTTTTTGCAGCTATTACTTTCAGCCTGATTTAGCTTGGGCCCATTTCATAGCTGGATTTGGCAGATTGCACAATTTGCATTTATATAGTTTGAGCTATTATTATTATTTTTTTACAAAAAATGTCCTGTAAAAATCATTTTCATCAAATCAACTATATATATCATATGCCAATCGAACAAAAAAAAAATATAGGTCTTTAACACTTCTAAATTCTAATTAACAGAAATAACAAAATATTAAAAAATAAAAACACTAAGTCACTCTCTACAAAATAACTAAGTCACTCTCTACAAAATAACAAACCAAACAAATTACATTAATCAATCCCATTAAACAAGAGAGCGAAACCATTAAACAAATTACACAAAGTCACAACCAAATCAGCAACTTCCCATCTCCAAGATAACCAAGTGTCATATCTAAACCTCCAACGGTATATCAACAATTATATTTGTTACTTTGAATCACATTTGAAGTCATTCCAATCCCAAATCAGACATTTTTCCCTTCACTATTATAAATTTCAAAATGATCCATATTACTTAATTTAAGATTCAATACGGAATTTGAATTACATTAGAAGTTTCAGAACCAAATTCTAGACTCCACAGGCCAATTACAAAGAATTTCATCATTCTGCATCCTTATCCACTAATTCCACAGATGTAAGAGACATAAAAGCATGTGTAATTAAGTCAAAATCGAGGAATTAAATAAGTCCATAAAAAGGAGATCGAGAGGTATCAAATGAAGCAGTAACTTTGAAGTAAAGGGGAAAAGATGAACAACTCACATCTTTCCTATTTATTGCCACTTGGAAATATGCCAATATAGGACGTTTGGGAATGGTCCTCGCATTTTCAATTGGGGCTGATTCACCATTGGGAATGGTCCTCGCAATTTCAGCTGGGTATCTTTCCAAGATCTATAATAAGTGACAAAATATGAGAGATACTGTGAAAAATATGAGAGATACCATGAGATGGAGGAGAGGAGAGCAGACAGCAACGGAGAGGAGAGGAGAGCAGGGTTGATAAGGCTCAAAATTCAACAGCTGGTTGAGAAAGGACTGGTGAATCGATGATAACTGATAGCTAACCAGAGATGGCTGAGAAGGGAGGAGGTAAGGAGAGCAGCGACGGCTTTGGCTGAGGGAGGCGGCGAGAAATACTAGGGTTAGGTTAGGGAGAGTTGAAATTTCGAAGGGAGAGAGGGGGGAATCAAGGAAGGAGATTGCGAATGGGGGGAGGCTAAATACCCCCTCCCCCAAAACACGCGTTTTAGTCTAAAGAAATATCGGGTCGGGTGATTTCAGATTCGATTCCGGTTATCCGACTCCGACCCGATTTCAAAATATTTTTAACCGCACTATCCGAATCCGATACCATCCGACCCGTCCGGGTCGAACCGGGTCGACGAGTCGGATCGGGGATTTTCTGCACACCCCTAGGAACCAGAAAATTCAAGTTCCTATCAACAGCCCTAAAAAGCAATATACTCCAAAGTTCCAAACTCATAAAAAGAATAAGAAAATACAAATTAAAAAAAAAAATTCTATTACTCTCCTGCCAAAGGCTACTTTATGTATGGGATAAGAAAAATTTTTGTAATAGGTATAAAATGTTTAAAATCAATAATTGATAGGTAAAAGTTCATTGTATGAAATTGTCAAAAATCAATAATTCGTTAATAAAATATGATAATTTAGAGTGGTCGTTGACGCTCCCACAGTTGGAGGATAAAAATCTAAGCTTGATGCTTGAAGGGCACCGAGATTATTATCAACCAGAAACTAGTGTCCAAATCCATGACACAGAGCTATGAGAGTTGAAGAATGTTGGTTTAGGTACTTCAACGCCCCCGTCGTTGCTACCTTGCTAGGTGCTGTTGTTAGTAGATGTGGATGGACATACATTTTACTGCATACATGAACAGCCACGAGAACGTGGCTTTTAAGTAGGTGGTCGACTCTGATCAAAGAAAAATTCAGACGAAAAGATTCTACCAATCTCTGATAATCCTCAGAAAGTTTCTACAATGCATGCAAAAGCGCTCACACACACACCCCACACATTTATGCACTTCCCTGAAATTAGCCAACCAAAAAGCATCTGTGATAACACCAATCCTGCAAATTTACACGATGAAATTATGCATAGAAGAGAAGGGGCTAGCCGTACCCCATACAAGATGCTTCCTCAGTCCTATGCTATCAAGATTGGTAGTAATTATTCTTCATGTCTAATTCATATACGACCACCTTTATAGGAAGTAACTGGGAGCCTGGGAGCTCAACTCTACCAATGGGAAATTTCCTTGGAAACTAATCGAAGTCAATTGTGCAGCCTAAGTACTCCATGCATTATTACTACAAATTGAGAGCCATACAACAGTATCCATTAAGAAAAGAAACACGCGCCTACTTAGTACAGCAAAAGTGACTAAATCTTCTCCAAATACTGACACTAAAGTTGGCAGAGAGAATCTCCACCACAAGGCTAACAAAAACCAAAGTACCATAAAGCAATGACTCCATGATCAATCCCTCGGTACCGTAGGATATCATCCTCTAAAGTTCCTTCATAATCTTCATTACCTTGGCACTGCATCACCCTGCTGGACCGAAGGGTAATCCAAAAGCTTCAGGTCAGCAACCAGGAAACATGGCCTCTACCCTCCAATCAATTAGCACAATAGCACTTTATTTTCATCTTCCCCAGTAAGTTTTTCTAGGTTTTTGGCTATCTAAGATGCCACCAAGAGTGGCCAATGCATCTTGAAATTTACGGATTTTGAGAAACCCCCTAATCACGGAAACTTCAGTGTCTGAGAATCTTGCTTTCTCCATGACCATATCAACAAGCTTAATTAGGGTGTCCTCCATTGCTAAGGCACAAAGTCCTTCAGCCAGATAAACAAACGATGAGAACTCTGGGACGAATCCTTTCTCCATCATCTCAACCATGAAATCAACAGCTTCTCCAATTGGTCCTCCACCATTGCATAGTCCACGACAAACAATTTTAAATGATATGGCATCTGGAGGATCACCCTTCTCGATCATTTCTCTAAAAAGCATCATGCCTTCTTTTGTTCTCTTCCGCTTAAATAGTGCTTGAAGTACAGGATTATATGCCTGAGGAGTCAGAATCATTCCTTTCATCTGAATAGTTCTGAGGAGCCTATGGGCAACCTCAATTCTACCTGCCTTACACAGGCCCCCAATGAGGGTTCCATAGGTGACAATGTCTGGTTCACACTCATTTGAAGTCATACTTTGAACAATATCCGCTGCTTTCTTAATATCCCCCGCCCTGCAGAAGTATGTGAGCAGGGAATTGTACGTGAACTTGTCAGGCTTCAGTCCTTCCATTATCATCTGGTCCATAAGCTGAGAAGCCTCTTCCACCCTCCTGTTCTTACAAAGGCCGTCAATAAGGCAGTTGTAAGTCACTGCATTTCTCGAAACACCTAGGAGTTCCATCTGATCAAATATCTCCTCTGCATCCTCAATCCTCTTGTTTTTGCAAAAACCATCTATCAAAGTATTGTATATCACCACATTCCGAGCACAGCCACTTGACTCCATTTCTTTCAGAAGGTTCAAAGCTTTTTCAAGTTTCCCTCTAGAGCAAAGGCTGTCAATCAACATACTGTAGGTGAATTCATCAGGTTGACACCCTTTATTCTTCATCTCCTCAAACAGCTCCATTGCTATTTTATGATTGCTGCTCAAGCAGAGCCCTTGTATAAGAGAGTTGAACGTACAAACATCCGGTAGAATTCCCTTGCTTGTAAGAACACGAGCAAGTTCAGTTGCCTCTTCAACTCGGTTCTCCTTGCACAATGTGCTAATTAGAGTGTTGTAAGTGACAGTATTAGGGGAACAATCCCTCAAAAGCATCTGATTGAGAACTTCAACAGCCTCTTCAGTTTCACCCAATTTACACAACCCAGAAATCAAAGCATTATAAGTAAAAATATCCGGGTCAAACCCCTCCTGAAGCATTACATCTATGACCTCTAGAGCATGTTTGACGTGCCCCGCCCTGCACAAACCATTAATCAAGGTATTAAATGTAAACTGATCAGGACGGAAACCCTTCTTGGACATCTCCTGAATTAAACTCAATGCTTCCTCTATTCTACCCTCTTTACAAAATCCATTGATTAAAACATTAACTGTCACATTGGTACATGGGCATCCCCATTCCACCATTTGTTCTCTAATTCTCAATGCACCAGTCATATCCCCCTCCTCGATGTACCCTTGCATTAGGGTAGTAAAAGTTTTCTCGTCAGGTGATAAACCATAGCTAGGCATCTCTTCCATCATCAAAATGGCCGGCCTCATTTGATGGGCTTTACAAAGAGCCTTTATCAATATATTAAAAGTCGAAACGTCTGCCTTAATTCCTCTACACCTCATATTAGAATGCATATTTTCAACTAGCTTAAGCTTGTTATCGTCAACAAGAACATTTAACAAGAAATTACAAAAACGCGTGTCGGGTCTTAACCCAAATTCATCTTCCATCATTTCCACGACGCCAAGAACTTCATCGTATAATCCGAACTTGGCGTAGCCCTCAACAAAAATCAAGAAAGTACCTGTGCTGACCATACAGCCGGCTTGCTTCATTTCTTTCAAGACACTTCTCATCGACTCGAAAGACCCCACCTTTCCAAGCTTACGAAGAATTTCTTCGTATATCGACGAGTTGGGTGTGAAATTGGGTTGCTTGGAGGCCCATTCGAATATGCGAAGGGCTGAAGACTCGTCGCTCTGGCGACGGAGGGTGTCGAGGAGTTGCTCTGGAGTGAAGTCTGGAAGTAGCTGATGGGTTGGAGTTGAATTGGAGAGAGGAGATAGCGCTGCGAGTTGCTCATGGTGTTGTGTAGAGGCGAAGGATATTAAGGAATTGAAGGTGAATTTCTGAGAGAAAGAGAGGGGTGGCTGGTGATGGCTGGGGCTTATTGTATGTAGAACAGACCAAGGATAGCATTTTAGACAGGAAGAGAGAGCCATTTGGGCGATTGGACAAACATGTAGAGTTACGGGAGAGCTTCAAGTGGTATTTGACGGAGCATAAAGGCTCGCAAAGAGAAAACTCAAAACGGCTGTAGTACTACCATTACTTGTGAATAGACATGTTGAGTGTAAACGACGTCGTTGCAATTCATACGACCCACCGTTTTTTTGAGCGAAAATCACAGCAATGATAAGTGAAGTTTTTTCCTGTGAAGGAAAAACTGAAGTTGTCAACCTGTCATTTAACAGCCCCGAATGCTGCAAGCCCAAAATAATGCGTTTTTTTTTTTTTTGCCGCACCCGAGGCGGACTTGAGATTTTCGTCTTCTGTTTTTCGGCATTGCTGAAAATTTAGATGGTATGCAATCAAATAATTTTACAACAGATAAAGTACGACACCCATGCAATTAACATAGCTTTAATTCCTTCACAACGACATAAAAACATAGCTTTAACCAGAACATTATAGGAATCCTAACAAAAACAAATGCCCCCAACGGCCAAACCAAGGAATGCACACCACGCAGACCTAATAAAATGATATTTTAGGAAAGAAATTAAGGGCAAATCAAGGAATGCACACCATGACACGATTGTAATGATAAGATATTATTTAAGGGCACACATCTATCAATTTTAGTAATTCGAGAATTTAATGCGACGAATTTAGTAGTTTAGATTAAAAAATAATCCTGACATCATAGTCTAGGGATGCAGCTGTGTTTGGATGAGTTTAATGTGTTCAACATTTGGATCAGAATTTTTTTTTTGTTGTAAATAATATATGTTCTTTTAGAATTAGTAAAAAGTTTTTATAAAAGTTGTTAGATTTTGTGAAAGTATTGGAGTCCAACGGAAAAAATGATTGTGAAATTTTGATAGCCAAACATAGTTGCGAGATTTTTTAAGATTCTTCCCATTTGGTTTCTCACCTTTTTTTATTCTTTGAGACCATGAGAGAATAACTAGACTTCAAACCTCGTCTGACACCCAATTATCCTTAGTAACTGTAGTTACGCGGAACATCTCTGCCAGATGAAGCAGTATGTGAACACCCAACCAAAAAACAATACACAACTCGATTCCACTCATTAAAGAGGGAACAAAGTAATACAGGTAAAACCACAAAAAAGAAAGAACAAAACAAGAAACGACGATGCTGTCCTAGGACAACAAAACCGTACTCCAAAAATGTTGATGAATAACAGCTCCTCCCAAGGGTAGATAAAGTTGTGAATATGGCCAGGTCAGCATCACCATCAATTTCCTATTTAAGTTGATCACATTTACAGAAAAAGTACAAGTGGTGGACAAAACAGGGATACAGATAAGCATCCCTATCATTTAGGAATGATAGGCTAGCCCCTAAATGAAACAGCGAGATTCTATGAGGGGATATTGCTCAATGATGCTGTCAATGACCTGTACCTATATATTTATCACAAGCCAATCCAATTACTTTCCAAACTGCAATAACTCACAATCGCTAACCAAGTAGAAAGATACAACTCCTCAAAAGCATTAGACACGTTTGCAAGAACAATAACATCGATCATCTTGACATAGTTATCTATATAATGCAAACATGGTAAGAAATCAGCAACTTTAAGAGTCCCATTCCCCCATAGCATTCCAAAGTTAAATGACATAGGTCAATTTAAAACTTGAAATGAACTACAACCAGTTACATATTTCGCTACTAGAAAAAGGATACTGAAAAGGCACTCAACAGTACATATGTTCTATAGATAACAAAACACGATATACCAGCAAACTAAGATGCTTGTTCAAAAGGCATTAATAAAAAAAACTCCACGGCAAAACTTGGAAATCGGTACCATCAGTGGCCAAGTTCACCATCCCACAAACTATGAACAATTCACCTTAAGTAAAGAAGGGCCGAAGGGAGGAACTCCCCATCACATGGCCTATGATTTGTGTTTAGATGACACGGCTCTTAATGACATCGATTCCCATCTCAGTTGGATCAGTTGCTTGCAACTCAACCTGAATTCCATCAAGCTCTCTCTTGAATCTATCTTTCGAGCTTGCATAAATCATCTTGCTTCTGACCCTAGATGTGTCGGGAGAGAACAGGTTTAGTCACCAATAACAGAACCATCACATATCAATCATGAGACTAGCTACTTAGAATTACCAAGCAATGAAGAAAATCCTGCTCTTTTGGCAATTCTCTTCTGTGACAAAATCGAAATCATAAACAGCATAACGACACTCATCGGCAGGAAGGCTTGCACAATCCTCGTAACCTTGTGTTGGCTGTTCTCCACAATTTGCTGCTTCTCCTCAATCTTGAGCCTATGAAGCGACTTCCTTAAGCTCCAAAAACTTCAGACTTGGAGTAACTGTAGTTACGCGGAACATCTCTGCCAGATGAAGCAGCACTACACAACTCGATTCCAGTAATACAGCCACAAAAAAGAAAGAACAAAACAAGAAACGACGATGCTGTCCTAGGACAACTACTCCAAAAATGATGAATAACAGCTCCTCCCAAGGGTAGATAAAGTTGTGAATATGGCCAGGTCAGCATCACCATCAATTTCCTATTTAAGTTGATCACATTTACAGAAAAAGTACAAGTGGTGGACAAAACAGGGATACAGATAAGCATCCCTATCATTTAGGAATGATAGGCTAGCCCCTAAATGAAACAGCGAGATTCTATGAGGGGATATTGCTCAATGATGCTGTCAATGACCTGTACCTATATATTTATCACAAGCCAATCCAATTACTTTCCAAACTGCAATAACTCACAATCGCTAACCAAGTAGAAAGATACAACTCCTCAAAAGCATTAGACACGTTTGCAAGAACAATAACATCGATCATCTTGACATAGTTATCTATATAATGCAAACATGGTAAGAAATCAGCAACTTTAAGAGTCCCATTCCCCCATAGCATTCCAAAGTTAAATGACATAGGTCAATTTAAAACTTGAAATGAACTACAACCAGTTACATATTTCGCTACTAGAAAAAGGATACTGAAAAGGCACTCAACAGTACATATGTTCTATAGATAACAAAACACGATATACCAGCAAACTAAGATGCTTGTTCAAAAGGCATTAATAAAAAAAACTCCACGGCAAAACTTGGAAATCGGTACCATCAGTGGCCAAGTTCACCATCCCACAAACTATGAACAATTCACCTTAAGTAAAGAAGGGCCGAAGGGAGGAACTCCCCATGGCCTATGATTTGTGTTTAGATGACACGCTCTTAATGACATCGATTCCCATCTCAGTTGGATCAGTTGCTTGCAACTCAACCTGAATTCCATCAAGCTCTCTCTTGAATCTATCTTTCGAGCTTGCATAAATCATCTTGCTTCTGACCCTAGATGTGTCGGGAGACCTTCATAGAACAGGTAACGAATTAGTGGTAAGAATCACCAATAACAGAACCATCACATATCAATCATGAGACTAGCTACTTAGAATTACCAAGCAATGAAGAAAATCCTGCTCTTTTGGCAATTCTCTTCTGTGACAAAATCGAAATCATAAACAGCATAACGACACTCATCGGCAGGAAGGCTTGCAGTGAAATCCTCGTAACCTTGTGTTGGCTCACCAAGCTTCTCCACAATAACTTGCTTTTGCTTCTCCTCAATCTTGAAAACTATGAAGCGATAGGTTCTTTTTGCCTTAAGCTCCAAAAACTTCAACTTGCAGTCATCATCCACAGCAAAACCTGAAGCTGCATTGGCCTGAGGAGTTCATAGATATTATGGTTGACATAAATCAGTAACTCGTTTAGAGACAAATAATTTTGAATGTCACGTATAATTTCTTAAGTCAAGGCACAAAGAAACTTAAATCTTAAAATATAATGCTTTGAATAAAACAACACAGTTGCTGAACCCCAGAAGTGAATATTGAGATAAAAACCTCTATTATCCAGATAACAACAATCCTAACGTAACTTCAGTTACAGAAAATTGTAGATAGTGGAAAACAATATTTCCTCATTCATCCTCTTACATTTTCAAACCAGCCACTGTTGCTCAAGGTAGAAAAAAACTGGGAACAGAAACAAAATTAAAACTAAACAAGCGTCACACTTCTATAACATCACTAAAAGCACTCCACATCTGAAAAGCACAATCTAATATGAACTGCAAAGTCAGCAGTCTCCTCTAAGGATAACAACTATAGAGATTCCATGATACAATAACATCTAAACAAATGCACTGCATGTTCAGCGCCATCCGATCGCTAAGGAGACGAGATCTATATCAGTCCCAATCATCCAAAATTAAAGATAAACCATTAGTCAGAATTTTTCTTTTTAAAAAATAAAAAGCCGCAGCGAAAATTGCGATTCACAGGCTAAAACATCGGCACAAATCAGATCTGCAAGCTAACGAGGCATACCATACTGGCAACGGATTATACTAATCCACACAGATTTCTACGATTCTAACTAGCTCAGCTCCGATAATCAGATGGACCACAGGTCAGACACCGACACCCAGAACTTGTCGAAAAATTGAAGATCCATTTGGTCGCTAAGAAACCTGGAGAAACGTTAAAAAGGACTAGAAAGACGAAATCAGAGTACTCGGAGCTCTCTTATTGTTTCCCGAAATTTCTGAGCAACCAAACTGAGTATTATAAGTCAAGTCAGAACACTAGTGGCGCAAATTAATGGATGTCATAGAGTAGAGGACTGACCATTTCGTTCGGTTTTTTCGGGGTTCACCGGAGATAGAGGACACGATCGAACACCAGAAGGAGGAGGAGCAGCAGAAGATATAGGAATGAGAAACTTCTCTGACAACGGAGGCTCTCCGCTAAAAATGTTGAAGCTCTTATATAATTAGGTGGCTGGCAGGGGCTGTGTATAAAGAATTAGTACCAAGTTAATACGACTACGATTGGAGCGGGTGGAATTCCGTTGGACCAATGGCATCGTGCCACGAGATGTACTTAAAAGGGGTTGTCTACGCCATGCCATACAGCACTATTGGATCGAACTAGTCGGCTGGCTAGCTTTGAAGGTAGGGTCGGCTAAGGATTTGGATTTCGTTAAAGAAACGACGTCGCTCGTCTTTGATTTTCGATCTCGGTAAGAACAAACTTGGCTTTGCGTGTCAACTAAAATTCTAGCTTGGCGAGCGAACCTTTCTCCGGAGAGATATGCCTGGGTGGTTGACATTATGTGTCGGGTGGTAGTGTCAAATTTGGATACTTCCTCCCTCCAATGACCCCAAGACAATTCTCCACTTAAATTTAGAAAAATAATTAAACACTTGTGGGATTGGGTCGGTGGGTCCCGAGAACAGATTCTTTTCCTGCGTCAATCCAACGCAACCGATATTTAAGTCAAATAATTATGTTGCAAGCACATTCTTCCATATGATCGCCCAATTTTAAAAGTTTGGCTCAAAAGCTTCGCATAGTTTTTTTTTTTTTTCTTCGCAAGACTTCCAATAGTTACCAGAAAAGAAAAAGGTGTTTCCAATAATTGCATAAAGAAAATTAGCTGGCATATCGAAAAAAAGAAAAAGGAAAAACATGGACTGAATTGACAACTCTCTCTGTTCCCTCTCGTATTAACGAAACAAGCTGTTTCTTTCCTTTTTTTTTTTTTTTTTTTTTAAGGTGGTGTTCTCCTGTGAAATTTTTAAAGTGTTGTAAATTTTAAAATATTAAAATTAATAAAAAAATAAAAAAAATAATTGAAATTAATTTTTTTATATTTATTTAGAATAAAAAATTATAATTTAACGAGAAGAAAAAAATTTAAAAAAATTATTTTATTAAAATAAAAATTTTAGAAGCAAAAATTTATACTGTCGAACACCACCAAAGCAAGCTATCTCTAATTCCTCTAGGCTGGTATCTCTATTCCTCAGCAACCGATTCAGAGGCACGTGTAATGACGTGCAGATTATGCTCAACTTTCAGTTTTCAATTTGCACACAAGTGATATCAATAACGTGTGATTCGAGTAAATATAAGGCTCAGATAAAAATTATCTACAGTCTACAGATGGTAAACCAGTTTGGGATTCTAGAATATTTGACACAGAATATTATCACAATCGAATTCTGTAATTTTTTTGTCTATATAATTAGAAAAGAGATATAGTAGGTGGACTCTACATATTAAATATTGTTTATATAAAGTTTCCAACCGCATAGACCTTACAATTGAGTCTATTTATTATGTCTATCTTTTTTTCGAATTACACTTTACAATTTGAGTAAAAAATTATAAATAATCTTAATCTATCATTAACAAATAAAACTGATATAGTTGAGCTGTAGGCTTTCCAGTTATCAAAATTTATTTTGGGCGAAACCTGTTTTGCTGTGCCGGACTTTGTATAATCCAGTAAATAAAAAGCATGATCATCTTACACGTTATGGTGATAATGCCACTTTTCATTTTGGTTCTTGGTTTAATGCATGTGGACCATCTGAGAATGGATAAGCCCAACGTCGGAGTTGAAGTCCTTTGTACACACTTTTTTTTTTTTTTCCTTTTCTGCGGGCAAAAGTTATTCTGTGCATTCTTCTAACTTGGTAATTAGCCTCTCATTTTAGGTAGTATTTTCTTGCTTCATTTTTCCATTAAAAACCTTCCTTATTTGACTTCTAATAACGAAAATCCATGCTGTCAACAAAAATATGCTAATTATAATCTTTCTCATCCTATTAAATTATTATTTTTATTATAATAAACATAACAAAAATTACTCAAATTATTTTTCTATTCACTTTTTCATCAATATCTATAAAATTCTACTTTTTTTACTATTTTCTCTTAAATAGAAATTTTTTTTAATCCAGTTTAATTTTTAATATTAATTTACAAACATACCTAAATTGTTGAAATTACGCTGTGATTGACCAAATCCTAGGTCTTCTAGAACCAAGCCACTGAAAGAACTGCCAAAATTATTAGCCTGACGAAGGTTGCTTTTCTTCCCATCTCAATTCTCAATAGAAGTGTAAAGGGACTTTAGTTTATTTGGACTGTTTTGTCCTTGCTCGTACAAACTTAACGCGTCTGGTTGTCAAACATGAGCGGCAGAATATGTATTTTCTCGTGACCTTTCAATTTCGTCGAAAGACATTAGCAAATCTTTTGCGGAGAACTTTCACAAATCATAGCTAATAGCTTCATTAACTAATACGGAAAACGGAAGGTTCGAACAAACACTACTACCGCAGCAACGGTTTCAATTGCTGGTATTTTCCATAACCGAAATAGTAATAGTACTTCGAATTCATTAAAAATTAAAAATAAACAATATTACTTAGTTTTCCACGTCCGTCAGTTTCTTATCCCCCTCAGGCAACGCTTCCACCGGTGCTGGTGCAGTAGCCGGAGCCGGAGTGCTGGTGTGGGGAGCACGAGTCTGCTGCGGTGGCTGAGGCTGCAGTTTGGGTGGTGGAACAGTCTCTTCTGGTGCATTGTCCGAAGGAGGAGCCGAGAAGTCATCGAAGGACATAAACACACTCTGCGATGGCTTCCTTTGGTGGCGGCCTACTTTGTGCGACATTTCTTCCTCTGGAAAACTGGTAGGAAGGAAGTAAAACTGCAAGAGTTGGGAGTGTTTTGAGACTTTTGAGTGTGGAGGGACGGCAGGACTGAGGAAGACACGGGGGGTTAACTATAGATTTATAGTCCCCAGTACATGGTTGACTTTTTTTTATTTGGTAAGGTTTCATGTAGGTGTTATCCAATGCACCGAGATTTATGGGCAAACGTCTCGAACCAGATGCAATTGCAAAGGGTAAGCATTTTATGGCCGTGCTGACGGAACTGCCCCTCAGAACCATTGATTTTATTTTCTTATGTTTCTCAAAAGGAAAAAATTTCACTTTGTCTCTCTCAATATATTGAAACAATCTCAAATTACGGTCTCAACTACTGTTTTTGACCATAGAGTTTTAAACTTTCAAAATCAATCAATTTTGCGTCATGAAATAAACTTCGACAATCAAAACTATGATACAATGCTCATTTATAACACATGTAGTACGATTTTGATGGTTTGATCTTTTTTAAGAGGTCAAAGTGATGTAATTTGGTAATTAGCATTCAATGTGTCAGGCGGTAGTTAAAACCGGTAGCTTAATTTGTCGAGTGATAGTTAGAATCGATATTTGAGATTTCTTTAGTAGTTTATATACAATTTAATAATTCTAGTACTCAATATGTCAGGTGGTAGTTAGAACCGGTAGCTCAATGTGTCAAGTGGTTGTTAGAATTGGTATTTGAGATAATTTTAGTAATTTAAGAGTGCAAAGTGATAAATTTGATAATTGTAGTGCTCAATATGTCAGGTGTTAGTTAAAACCGATAACTCAATGTGTTAAGTGGTAGTTAGAACCGGTATTTAAGATTACTTTTGTAGTTTAGGAGCGAAAAATGACTTCTTTCCATATTTAAATTTACAATCTACCAAATCAAATATGATTCATTTGATCAATCCAACTAAACCAAATCAGAAATTATTAGCTATGCTTGGTTAATAGTTTTAAAAACATTTTTTATTTTAAAATTATTTCCCAATTTAAACACGAACTTTTTCACACACAAAACATTTCAATCTTCAATAAAATGTTTTATCTAATCATTAGCCTCAATTTCTATGAAAACAATACAAAAACAATTTTTTTTTTATAAAAATATATAAAAACTCATCTCACGAAAATCTTCATTCAAACATACTTTTTTACTCTTACATTCTCTTGGAAAATAAATTTCAAAAACTTTATCTTTTCAAATATCATTTTTGTGGATCACACCATTCACACAAACACTTAAAAAAATATATCTCAAAATTTTTTATTAATCATTAAAAAAAAAACGTTTTCAAAACCAAATCAAAGATGTCCATATCCTCCTAATATTGCAAAAGTAATTTAATAAAGGTTATGTTTTGAAATCCTTAAATCTTCAGCGTGAACAGTCGCGTGAGTTCCGTTTTCATGGTGCCACTAATTGAAACATAATCATAGCCATTTTCGTTGATTTTTTTTTTTTTGAATCACGAATTAATTTTAAGGGGAAAATACATTTTTCACCCACAAACTACTGGAGTAGTGACACATTGCACCCCAAACTACCATCTTTAAGACATTGCACCCTCAAACTACCAATGTTATACATTTTGCACCCTAAACTACCCACTTTGACACATTACACCCTCCAACTACTAATATTAAACACTTTGCACCCTCCATTTGACAATAATACCCTTGAAAAAATTAATGAATTGACAATAATATCTAAGGGTATTATCGTCATTTTAGTTTGAAAATTTGATAAAGGGTGCAAAGTGTTAAAAATTGGTAGTTAAAGGGTGCAATGTGTCAAAATTGGTAGTTTAGGGTGCAAAGTGTAAAATATATGGTAGTTCGTGGGTGAAAAGTATATTTTTCCCTAATTTTAATCTGGATATACAGAAAACGACGCGAAAAAGAGAAAAAGCGGAGAGAATCGAAACATACATGTATTTTCATGCCCTTAGACAAATGTTTCCCCCAGCAATGAATGCAATCTCGTGGCCGGACGTTATTGTTTTTCAAAAGGAGGCCGATCTCGATGCACGTATCGAAGAGCGTCAGGCTCGTGACACGAATGCCACCATAATAAACATTTTTTTTTTGTAACCCGTGACAGTGGGAAGGAAGCAGAAGATCCATGTATTTTGTGCAAGAACATTGAATGAGGTTAGTAAGTTGTGGGGCTCGTGCAAAGAACTGGCCCTCAAGAGAGCTTCCATTTTGGTTAAAATATAATAGATAGCACATGGATTTGTGCAAACGAGAAGCAGCCGGTCGGAAGTCTCGCGCTCGAGCCCTTCGACAGAGCTTTTCAATGCTGATCGATGAAGATGATTTGTCCCAACGAAGTATCGTATATATTATTTTCACAAGTAAGATTAGTATATATGCATGACCTCAATGCATGTGAATTAAGGAAACCTTGGAATTCGTTTTTTCAAAGGTCATAACGCCGTTGAGAAGATGTAGCTTAGCAAAGGATAAAACGAGGACGATTTTTTTTTTTCCATACGGAAGGAGTATCCCCATACGAATAGAAGAAGCCGTACTTCCTGTGAAGCATAGCATCACAGGCCAATGGGATAAGGGTTGGATTCACTGTTGGAAAGATCGTCAACCTTAACAATTAGGCTTCGGGCCCAACCCAGAGCCCTACGACCGTGCCTCGAGATCGAGAGCTATGAGTTTTATGACTGAAGTGGAAAGAAAAGACGCTCCCCAACCAGCTGCGACCCGCGATATTGTCTCATAATAGGCCGCTGCAGCATGCATCAAGAGCGTGGCTGCACAGTCGAAAATTCGATCTGATTTTTAGATCGAGATTTGATCTGATCAGATTGGGTTTTCTGGTTGCATTTAAATTGAAGGATCGGACTGGATCATTTATAAGTAGTCCAGTCCGGTCCATATTGGTTTCTTTTTTTTTTTCCTCCCTAAATATGATTTGCATAATATTTCTAACACCTTAGATCTCATATGTCAGAGAATGAATAAATAGGGCCTAGTCAAAGAACTCAAAACGCATAGTTTTAAGGTAAAAGTTTTAAGTTTGTATTAAAAAAATAAAAAATATTATTTATATTAATAAATCCGGTCAGATCGTTTCCTAAGAAGCCTGGATCGGACCGGATATAACCGATTTTCCAACTCCGGTCTGGATCGGACCGGATTTGGACCACTAAGACCACAAATCCGATCTGATCTACGGTCCGATTTTATTCAACCCTAATAGAGAGAGAGGCATTATCATGAAAAAACATACACTAAAACTTCCTAGGTATGGACGTGTTACGATTTCATTATTTCTGTTAGATATGGGAAGTGACTTTGCAATTTTCTGATCGAATTTCGCCATATATTTTAGAGAGAGATAGATATAATAGGTGAATTCTATTGTAATGGTTTATCTTACTCAAAAATTTTATATACATAATATTAAATAATATATGATCTATCTATTGTATCTATCTTTCTAAATTATACAGTACAATTAAAACAAAAAAAATGCAGTGAATCCTATTCCGTTGCCGTCGATAGGAGACCTAAAAGATGCATCAATCCTCTGAGACAGTTTGAGCTCATAAAATCTTCTTGTCCTCTTGTCTTGCTTAATTGTTCCTCTGATGGAAAACCGTAAATCCATCAAAACGAAATGTCCCCTTTCCCATTTCCTTCTAACAAAAGCCCATTTGAGGCCCAAGTAGCCTGCCAGTGGTGGTCCTAGACCCCTAGGCAGAATCCTGTCAGGGCCTATAGTTCAGTATTTCATGCTGTCCCAGGCCCCAAGATGCTCTATATTCGAAATGCCACGTCTCTCTCGGTAATAGTTCGGCCCAATTTTAAAGATACCACCTGGACCAAAAAGGCCTGAAGATCTGACGGTAAAGTATTATTTGTAATCATGCTCTGCATTTGCGTGGGTCATCCTACGGTCAACGTGGCATCTACACGCCACACTACATGAAAGATATGAGTAAAATAAAATAAAACAAATTATAAGGAACTATTGAGGGAAGCGAAGCTCAGCACTGATCTAGAATAAAAACAAAGAAGCTCAGCACTGAGCAGTGAGCACTCCATCGTACTCACACGTGTCCTGGACGTGACGCTCCATCCAAAAAAGTCTCAGGTGTCTTCAGTCGCAGCCACAGTCATGCCACGTGGGGACACGTTACAGGTAAGATCCAGTGGGTCCTACAAGTTTATCCACTAAAATTATCTCGTTTATTCCAAAAAGATTGTCGCCAATTAATTTCTTTCTTTTCCTAGTGGTTTTTCATTTTTTTTTTCTTTCAGTTTTCTTTCTTTTCAACTCTATCTTTTCCCTCAAACTTAAATCTCGACCGCGAAACAGCTTTTCGTTGCCGCGCAGCACGTTCCCTCTCCATCTGTATTGGATAATATTTTTCCTCAGACAAAACCCTAGCTCTAACACATCTCGCGCGCTATTCGTGTTCGATCTCTGGCGAAGAACCAAAAGGCTGTTGTCTCCCCAAACCTCAGATCTGTACGATTCCTATTGGACTTGAAGGTTTTCCCACTGATTATTCGGTATTCCAACAACGGCTTTCTTTTCGGATTCGAGGTCTTTCTCGATTTGATTCTTGGAGATTTGATTCAATACGAATCTTTGAAGGTAAGGTTTTTCAATTAATCTTGCGATCTCATGCCTTAATTAGACGAGGGCATAGCGATCAGGGACGGCTTTAATTTTTCGTTTTTGAAATTCTGCTGTTGTTTTTCTGATAAATTATAGTACTCATTAATCCAATTCAACCTACAGGGAATTAGGATGATTGCCTTCTCGTTCTGTTCGTCTTGAATGCTTTCGCTCCGTTTTGCTGTTCCGAAATCTCCTGCGTTTGAGTTATCCGAGAAATTGTACCTGCATGGGAGAAGAAGGGGAAGTTTGTTTGGCTGTATTCACGGCTGTGGTCACGGAAATTGACAACATATCGGGAACTGAATCGAAGCGCGAGCATCGATATATTCTAGAAGATGCTGAATCCGACCCATATCCAAACAAGAAGCAAGCAAAGGAAGTTTCAAACGAAGACGTTCGTTCGGAAGTTTTGAATCCCATTATTTCTCCGAAAGAAAATGTGGTCAGTGTTCAAGAATTTACTAGCGAGCCAGCTGAACTTGGAAACAGTAACCACGTTGAGTGCGGCGAAGTCACTTCCACGTGTTCAGGGAGTTCGAGTTCGGAGGAGACCTCGAGTGACCAAAACTGTGGCGGGGAAGATACTTCTCGAGCTGATAACGATGCCTCTGGTGATGTAGAGACGTCTCGGGTGGTATTGGAAATCCCCAAGCATGCTAGTTCTACTGGAATCAGAAAAATTACGTTCAAGTTCAGCAAAAGAAAGGACGACTACACTAACCAGACTTATGCTTCGGTAGCTCAGCCAGAAACTAATGGCCTTGTTATAGGGTTGTCAGGTGGTGGTTCTGTTGAGGAACCTGAAAGAGACTTCTCTACAATGGTTGATTCCAGTGAGGGGATGCTCGAAAGCAAATATCGGAATGAGTACCATGAAACCAGCAATTTGTGTTTTGGTGCTCCTACTGAGGAATTTAAAATACTTAAGAAGGTTGTTCCTACGAATGTCAAGAAGCTATTAGGAACTGGTATTCTCGATGGAGCTCGAGTGAAGTATATGTCTACAACAGGGCTGGTAAATACACTTTTATATATTTCTGGTTCCTGTCGAGTACATCATTGTATATTGCTTTGATATATTATCTCAAATTGTCCACAGGTAGAGCTACATGGAATTATAAATGGCGGTGGATATTTGTGTGCTTGTTCTTCTTGCAATTTTTCAAGAGTAAGTTGGTAATATGCAATTTAGGTTGTTTCTAATTACTGGATTTGCTGTATTGCTGATGAACTATAGTTTGAATGGGATGAATAGGTTCTGACTGCCTATGAGTTTGAGCAGCATGCTGGTGTCAGAACCAGACATCCTAATAATCACATATACTTGGAGAATGGGAGGCCAATTTATAGTATCATCCAAGAACTGAAGACTGCTCCACTCAACATACTTGATCAAGTGATAAAGGATTTGGCTGGTTCATCTGTCAATGAGGAGTCCCTCCAGGTTTGGAGAGGTGATGAATGTTATCTAATCGCTTAAATGCTTTTAGAGGCACTTTCTAGGTGTGCTGAGATGAATGCCTTTGTTCCAGAGAAAATTTCTCTCCTCTAAGTGATGCTGTTCTTGAGGTTCATCTTTCATATGCGCAATATGAAATTACCTGGATAATGAAAAAGGAAAAAAAAACAGATATACGATTGCAGTTATGTACTTATAGTGAGAACCAATATCAAAAGAAGAGATAAGCCAAGGGAAATGGAAGTTATGCTTTTGATGTTCTCTAGCGTTGTTTAGATTTTGAGGTTCTTTTGCATTCTGCAGAAAGTCTTCAACAAAGCAATGGGATGGTAGAGGCAAATGAAAATTACAACATCAACCTTCCTCTGTCTCTTTCTTCGCATACAAGGTGAAGTGTACAACATTTCAGATCTCCTTTAGCGGGTGTGAACTTTGGTTCCCTTTGGATTCATCAGCAAGCATGTCTGGTCTCAAAAGTTGTTGGCGAGGGAAATTAATTGATCTACTATAGTAAATAGTAGTGGTAGATATCCATTACTGTACATAAATAGCTGGGAATTTATTTCATCAGTCTTGGATTTTATTTTTTTCTCGGTGGTATTATTTTATGATTAACTATCGTCTAACAGTTTTGCTTTCTCGAAACTTTTAGCATCTTCAGTCAAGCTTTGGAGGAAAGTGTAAGCCCTGCTTCGTGCTCCTTTATGCAGAACAACCACGTTGAACGACAGATGTATATGACAAAGGCATCAGAGGAGCGGAAACTTGGGATGAAAAAGTATTCTCTCTCTCTCTCTCTCTGCCCTGTTTCTCCTGTAGAATTGTAGATTCTTCATTCACTTTATATACTATCAGCATTATTGGACTCCAATGATAGGCATATTCTGCAGATCAAACTCCTATTTTTCTAGCCAAGTTGGGCAACGAAAGAAAACTGCTGATGGTGGCACTAGGAAAAGGTATTTTCCGTTTGTTTTCTATGATGCTTCTTCCTCCGTCCAAAATGGTTTGTGTTTTGATTAATGGATTTTATAGCTTTGCTTCCTGTGGGGTTTTCTTGTTATTGGCAGGGATAATGATCTACACCGGTTGCTTTTCATGCCAAATGGACTTCCAGATGGGGCTGAGTTGGCTTACTATGTCAAGGGCCAGGTATTCAACATCTACTCATCTTGATGATCGGTTGATGTAATGGTGTTATGTCTTCTTTTGTCACCCATATGTAATTCATTTTGTGGTATTTTTCTTTTCCTCCTTTGTAGAAAATGTTGGGTGGCTACAAGCAGGGAAATGGTATTGTTTGTGGTTGCTGTAATAGAGAGGTTTGTTCATTGAACATTGTAGCTGATGTGAAATGTTTTATTCTGCATTACATGCTTGTTTAGCCCACTCTCCTCTCTCTCTCTCTCTCTCTCTTTCTCTCTCTACAATTATATCACTTCTAATTGTGAAACAGATTAGCCCTTCACAATTTGAGGCGCATGCTGGAATGTCTGCCAGGCGTCAACCGTGAGTAGCCTTAAAATACTATGATTTTTGTTAGTGTGATTTCTTCTGCCTCTGTTTAATAGATTTAATCACGAATTTGCAGCTACCGCCACATCTATACTTCTAATGGATTGACGCTTCATGATATTGCTATATCATTGGCAAGTGGACAAAAGCTTACAACTGGCGACAGTGATGATATGTGTGCAGTGTGTGGAGATGGAGGGGATTTGATTCTCTGTTATAGGTGTCCCCGGTCTTTTCATGCTGGTGTGTTACTTGCTTCCTGTTTTTTATACGCTTTTGCGCTTGGCTTGATGTTGTGGATTGGTAAATGAGTTACCTGTTGTGGGTCTTCACAGGCTTTTTTTTTTTTTTCCCTATCAATTTCTGAATTGCACTTGAAGTTTATTAGGGTTACATTAATTCTACAGAAAGGCAGTTCTCCCATTTATGTGAGGGTAGGCCAGCTTGTCTTTTGTAATATCTTGACTTCCATCTCTTCAGCCTTCAACCATTTGCTTCTGCTAGATAACTGGGAGTCTTACATTCAAATGTTGCTAGTCCAACTTCTCAGGGATGAATACATTATCATATTGTTTCAAGTTAACTATGCATAATTTAGTTTTATTTTAAGAAACCATATTATTTTGTTGTTTTTTCTTTCTTAAAATTCTTAAATTTCTACTCTTCATTTGGATCTGTACAGAATGTGACAGTAATCTAAAGGCATTCTTGATTCTTTTGGGTGTACGGCTGTTTTTCATTTTTGTTTCAGCCTGACGTTTGTTTTGCAGCTTGCTTGCAGTTAGAGGACATTCCTGGAGGTGATTGGCATTGTTCAGATTGTATAGAGAAGGTTGGCCCTGGGAGAAAAACTGCCACTGGAGAATCTTCAAGTCTTCTGAGACCTATTGTTATACGGTTGACGCGAGTTGTCAAAGCACCAGAATTTGAATATGGTGGTTGTGTTGTCTGCAGGTTGGTTTGCCTGCATAGAATCTGTTATCTCTGTTAATAGCCAAACAAAGAAAAAAAATACTGTACCACAGTCGCCCTCAAAAGTGATCTCGGTAGGATACTATCTAAGGGCATGTTTGCAAGCTAAAATTTTGTCCAAAATTCTATCCATTCCAAAATTATCATTTGTAAACATGACTAACTCAAAATTTTGGTCAAGAAAATAATAATAAAAAAACCTTCAAAATTTTCTCTCTTTCCCTTACAATAAACATAAAAAATTCACTCAAATCATCTTTCTTCACTTTTTCACCAACACCCATGCAATTTTACTTTCAGTACTTTTCTCGCAAAATCCAATAGTCTACCTCAATTTTCACAACGTTCCCAAATTCTTAGAAAATCTTGGTTTGGAAACATGACCTAAGTTCATTGGACTTAATTAGATCCTTGGACATCCAATGGTATCATTCTACATATGGCCAGCTTTTCTGATCTATTTGTGCATTTCTACGAGGTTTTCTAGTTTTCACATGACTTCATGTTCTTTATGTCTGTTCCTAATTTCTATCTACTTTTGCATTCAGTAATTATTTTATCTATAAACCTGTTGATTGTTTAGGCATTTGGTCATTTATGCTTTTAGATGGTGAGGGAAGAATTGCTGCAGTGAATGGGCAGAGCTGTAGTGAAACTAACTAAATGAGTGTGGATAGTAAATCAATAATGATTTAGGAAAAAAGGATGCATGCCAAAGCACGGGAGAACTTTCATTAAGTTTAATTAGATTAATAGCTTATTTGTTGCGTGTGGAGATGATTTATAGGTCCTGATCTAAATTTCAGAGTGAAAAAACCTAGTAGAGATGGTGCTTTTGGTGTAACATATGTTATTGTTTTCTGAAACGGAGTTGATTACTTATCACGAATTAGATTATATGACAGTAATCTGCTTCCTCTTTTGATTTTGCTGGGCTGACTGACTGTTGACATTTGTTGTCATGGTGTCAGGGATCCTGATTTCAGTGTTGCTAAATTCGACGAGAGAACAGTGATGCTCTGTGACCAAGTATGGCTTACATGTTTTTCTTTTCCAAAGCAAGCAAAGCCTCAATTTCAATTGATTGGTTTTGAAGACATTGTTTAAACCTTTCTCTTTATTTTTGTTTAGTGTGAGAGGGAGTTCCATGTTGGATGTTTGCGAGACAGTGGGCTATGCGATCTAAAAGTAGGTCTAGATACCTCGTAAATGTTAATTCTTATGCTGCTCAGCAGAAAAACTCATTTATTTTCTGTGAATTTGTATCTTAGGAACTCCCCAAGGATAAGTGGTTCTGCTGTGATGACTGCAATAAGATCCATGTGGCTCTACAAAATTCAGTTATCCGTGGAGCAGAGACAATTCCTGGTTCATTATCAAGTACAATAATCAGGAAGCATGTAGAGAAGGGATTATTTATTGATGGAGCTGCAAATGATGTCCAGTGGCAAATCATGAGTGGAAAAAGCCGGTATCCAGAGCATCTACCCTTTCTTTCAAGGGCTACTTCAATCTTTCGAGTAAGTTGTCTGCATACCTTCTCAATCTCCCATTGTTCTCATCACAATACAATATGATTTGTTGTCAAACTCATTAGCTAGAACCCTCAATTAATAAAGAGTGGTGGATATTTCTATGGCCTATTGTTGACTTTCTGCATTGAACACGTGTGATGGAAATTCATTTTTAGTGATCTTTGGTTTTTGGTGTTGTCAGATTTTATAATTGGATTTGTGTCAGAAGAACTTGACTTGTTAAAATTCTTGTAATTGTCATATGTGACTTTGTCTTTACTACGTCTATGTCCTATGTTTTTGCAGGAGTGTTTTGATCCTATCATTGCAGCATCTGGTCGTGATCTAATTCCTGTCATGGTATATGGGTAAGCTATCTCTGTCATGTGCTCACTACATTGGCTTTGTATCTTCTTTCTCTTATATTTTTGGTCTGGGTAGGTGTTTGTTTCTGTGTGAATATTACTGGTGTATTATGATGGTTCCGAGTATCTGTTGCAATAATTGAAGTGGCTGATTGTCCAACTTTGTGGTAAATTTGGGACTACTTGGTAAGATGAATGGGGTTGTATAGAAAATGTGGTTTTTAAAGTGTGGGAGACAAACATGTTTTGGGAATGCCGTTATATTGGGTGTTGTAGGTAGCCATTTCCTAGTTGGAGAAAACACACGTTTTCCAGAATTAAAATATATTATGGGCCTTTTATACCAAATAGAATCTTTTAAATTCCTTATTTTTTCCTTCCTACCAATTGATCAGTGCTATAAGAGGATAGGTTGCTAAATGAATTTATGGACTAACACAAGGTCGCTGCTGGAACAATTATGATAGCTGATTTTTTTTATTCCCCTGGAACCGCTGTCCAATGTATTCTGTTGTGTAATGTTAATTTGGAACTGCTAACTACTGTCAGATAAGCAAGTAATAGCCACTGTCACTTTCTTGATGCTACCAAAGGAATTTGACGTTCTTTAATATTGGAGATATCTTTCCCCTGGCCTTGCAAGATACTTTTTAGCTTTTAACTTTTTCCTCACAAGAAGAAAACAATTGTTGCACTCAAGACGGGTTATTGAGCTGTACTTCTTCCGGTGTTACCAAGACAAATAAATTTGCATTTTGTGCTGATGCATGCTTTCAGAAAACTGTCACTATATTCCTTATTGAGCACATTTTTCAATCAACAATGGGAGAAACTGTATTAAACATGGTTGCTTATACATGTGCATGCTTGGCCCCCCATGAAGTTCTTATGACTCTGATTTCAAATGTGTGGTTTTTCTGTTATTTTTTGCAGGAGAAATATATCTGGGCAAGAGTTTGGTGGAATGTATTGTGTAGTTCTAATTGTGAAGTATGTTTCTTTCTTTGTACAATGTTGCTTCTGTTTCTGTTCTTTAGTTCGTGGGAATATAATAGTCCAGTTTTTTCTTTTTTTAATTATCACATGTTTGATGGTTAATGCATGCACAGGTCCGTTGTTGTATCAGCTGGTCTTCTCAGATTTTTTGGCCGGGAGGTTGCTGAGCTTCCTATAGTGGCTACCAGTAGAGAACATCAAGGAAAAGTAAGTACTTCCATGTTGTTCCTACATTATGTACTGATGCAGCTGTCAATATTGCTCCCTCACCCACCTGTCCATTTTTATTTTAGGTGCTACATGCTTTTTACTGATCATATCATGCCTTATTTTGTAATATTTCCATCTCTAGGGTTATTTCCAAGCGCTATTTTCCTGTATAGAGATGTTGCTAGCTTCCATGGAGGTGCGAAACCTGGTGCTGCCTGCTGCTGAGGACGCTGAGTCAATCTGGACAAAGAAATTAGGCTTCAGAAAGATGAGTGAGGAGAGAGTAAGTGCATTTTTCAACTCTGGACTCACAAAGAGGCGAAATTTCTTGTTACCTGATTCTTTTCCTTTTAACAAATTAGTGTAAACTCTCAGTCATCAGACACCAGACAACATAACAAAAGAAAAGGAAACAAAACAATGAAAATTGTCACCTGAACAGGTTAAGAACACTCAGAAATGTGGACTGTACACAATAAACTAACTTGCATAGGAGGGTTGGGGTTTGTTTCCTGAGTGAGTGTCCATAATCTCGCTAATTGGCAATTAGTTAATGCAAAATCATGGTGGAAATAATTAAGTAGTATGATGGTTTTATTAAGAGTTTTGAAACTTGAGAATGATTCCATACCTCCTTGTGCACCATGTTGATGTTGAATGCCGCACAATTACTGACTGATAAATGCATTTTACTGGCCAGTTGTCCAAGTATATGAGGGAGCTCCAGCTGACAATTTTCAAGGGAACAGCGATGCTTGAGAAGGCTGTGCAGCCAATAGTATAATGATAGGTTCTTCAAATACAAAACCATTCCATAGGTCTAGTTGGTTAGTACTATTCTTTAATTTTTGTATTAGTGTTACTCTACTGTTTTATTGCTGCTATTCTGTTTTTTCTTTGGGGTCAGCAGCCAGCTGTCAGTTTTGACATTGTTGTGTTCTTGTACAAACTACAAAACCCGAATAATTAGTTTGGGCAGGGGGGGAGAGAGCCTGTTCAGTGAAGGAAAGAAAGAAAGAAAGATCGGAAAGAAAGAAGAAAAACAGTGCATGCTGACCTTTTATTGTGCATGCATATGGCAACCTTTGTTTTGGTACGTTAATTATAATTTGTTAATTCTTCCAGTGGCGCCATGTATGTACAAGAATTGACTCACTATCTTAAAGGAGTGTTCTCCTCGCTGAAAGGGGGTTTTATCTGGTATTGTCAGAATATGCATGACAATCTTGATTGAGTTACTTTCCTGTGGAAATCAGGGAAGGTTGGTTATGTTTCTACTGCATTTTATTCGAAGTTTTTGGCCCTCAGGCTGTCCATTTTCCGTCTTTTATTTTTCTGTTTAATTAATGGATGGGCGTTTAATGTCCTGACAACCAGAGATGCAATGTGAAGTGGTGAGGGCTAGTGTTGAAACCTGTTTGGGTTCTCCACTATGGTCCATGGATGTGGCTCTTGCCTTTTTAAGGATGCTTCAGATTTTGAGAGAGATTGGTATGCTTAGCGTCCTGTTTATACTGTCATTTAACGAAAGCCCTTTGACAACAAGTAAATAACCAGTAACCTGTTTAGAAAAAAAAAAAAAAAAACTAGTAACCTAGCAAAAAATCAGAAAAAACTAAATAAGTAGAAAGAAATTCTTGCTATTTTGATCATTTATTTCATACTTCTCAACCTGTTACAGTGACACGATTGCAACGGTCATTTACGTTTGAGGTATTCGAATTATCTTAAAGTCATTAGGTGTCTAATGTGGGTACCAGCCGAAAATGACAAAGGTTGGAGCTGTCATTTTCAAAGTTCAGCATTTCGTGTATCTCAGCTTTACAGTTATATATGAGAGTTGGATATATTTTCGCCCATCAACATTTCGTTACTTGGACTACAAAGGTTTTATAATGATAATTTTACCTTTTAATTTTTTGGCTATATTTTAGGTAGGATAATGACAAAAATATCAATGTCCATGACAAAGGGTGCAAAGTGTACGCGTGATAGGCGAAATGTAACCTATAGCTAATTTGTTAGATCTATTTAGCATTCCGTACATATTATATTTACATTATGAGGGAACGGTATGTATATACACACACCACTAGCATGGTAATGATAGCCCAAGTGGTACGAGGGTCCGAAATAAGGCACTCAAGAGAGGGTGTGGAAGGGAGATCCTTAGATCGAACCCTCTCGCCTCCATTATCACTTGCATTTGTGGGGTTGTGGTGACGGTTCTTCCTTCCCTAGACAAGTAGTTTTGGCTCAATCTGAACATTCTGTAGCAAGTGAGAGTTGTTATGATCATGTTCAGGAGGAGTTGGCTACACTAGTTGCCCCATTGCACTCTTTTTATTTAGAAAAAAGAAAAAAAAGAAAAGGATATGTATATATATGCTCTACAGTAACTTGTTATCGATGGCTTCGGATACAAGTAGACAATGTTTGTCCGATTGTCCTTCCTTCTCGAGACAGATAGTTTTGGCTTAATCTTAACATTCTGCAACGAGTAATAGTTTTTATGATCATGTTCAGGGGACATTGGCTACACTGGTCGCCCTCTTTCACTCTTTTTATTTAGAAAAAAAAAAAAAAAAGATATGTATATATATGCTCTGCAGTAACTTGTTATCGATGGCTTCGGATACAAGTAGACAATGTTTGTCCAACGGTCCTTCCTTTCTGAGACAGGTAGTTTTGGATCAATCCGAACATTTTGCAGCGAATGAGAATTTTTATGATCATGTTCAAGATATATATATATATATATATATATATATATATGCTGTATTGTTATCGATGGCTTCCGATACAAGTAGACAATGTTTGTTCGTCTTATCTACATCTCCTTGATGCCCCTCTATGATCTTACCAAGGAACGTCCAGGATAAAGAGAGGGGAACATCAAGCGATCTCAACAAAACTAGTGACACAGGGTTTAAGACACTATTGCATATCGTACGCCGTAGTCGGGCATCTACCATATCCTTTGTTACTGGAAGTTTCTGTCGTTTCGCAACTAGTCGTCAAAGAAAACATCTGAGGGGTTTACTAGGGTTTTGCGGATCCCATCCAATCCCCCTGGGCGCCAGTGTCGAACATATCCAATGGCCTTCGTCTCTAGCATTCGACGAGTTCTTGGCGGATCCTCCACTGCGTCCTCTATTCTTCAATCGCAGTACAACTCGATTCGATTCAATACAACTCTCACCTCCCCAAAGCTCTTCATCAGCGGTACGTATTAATCTGGTTCTGCAGCTGCTTGTGTCTGTGTTCGTCCGTTTGGTGCTCGTGAAAATTGTAGGAAAATGATACGAGTTCAATATCGATTTTTTCCCTTGTTTAGGTTGCTGGCAATGAAGCATCTTCTTTCAACTTGGGCTGTCAAAGCTATTTACTTGTTAAGTGTTTAAGGAGACCAAATGAACAATAATCATTTAGACCCTTAGGTTTTTCTTCGTTTCTGAGCAATCAAATGGGAGATTCTGTCTTTTTCTTGCGGTTTTTATGCCGCTTCTTTGGCTATTACGGTCTGTATATGAATACATGAAAATAAACCAGATACTGATTGGATAACTCTTTAGGGTAGAAATGCTTTAGGCTTGAGGTTTAGCATTGTTGGTACTGTCTTTGTTTCTCATTGATGCCAGCTATAACCATTACTGCTTACAAATTGAAGGAAAAATATGAAGTATCCCGTGTCTTCAACAAACATTTGTTCTAGCTGCAGCCCTATAGTGATTCTTCTGGGCTACAAGGAAGATGCCAACCAGATCGTATAGGGCAGCAAAGCCTAACAGTGTGAACTACTAGGTTATGTTTAACCAGTCTCACCCACCTCTAAACCCCTACAAACTCCCACCAAAATATACGGTGTCCTAATCATTGTACTAATCATTGTATCTTTAAACCAAAATAAAAAATAAAAAAAATAAACAGAGAGAAAGAGAAACAAGGCCACTTTTGCACAACTAAAGAGGTATAAGCACCCGCAGACATAGTTGGGCAGATAATCTTGAAGCCATAAACTTGTTTTACCAACAATACAAATATATAGAGCATATTGAACAACGACCTTGGAATGCTCAGGAAACTTAGAGCTCATGAGCATGAATTCTTAAAGGGGAACAAGATCCATCAACAATGACATTACTATGATAGTTCGTTTTTGTTGACACAGAGCAAAGACCATTGTAATTGGCACATAGTTGGTGCTTTCATCAATTTGACAAAGAAATCAAAAGAAATGTCATTGAGTTCTAATAATCAACAGCACAAATGAATTGACTTACTCTCATCAGACGAAGATTTTAGAAACAGAATGTAGATCACTTCCATTCCAACTCGTCACCAAAAATAATGATAAAAAATACGCTGATTTCAAAATTCAGAGCCTTAAATTATAAGTTAGAGAAGCAAGACAAAAAGAAGGATCAGAATATTATAAGCATTATTTGTAAACACACTCCAGGTGGTAGGTGTCTGCCCGGCTGTAACAATTAGCATTTTATGTGATAAATTCTTGTTTGAAGGAGATGACGGCCTTTATCTTTATTTGGTCAAATAGGTCTTTCCAGACTTACAACAGATGAAAAGCTTAAAGAGGCGTTTTCTTCTTTTGGCCAGCTTCTTGATGGTAAGGGCACATATTTTGGTTCTTCTTGGTGTTGCTTCCTTCCCTATGCTATGAGCTACTGCCTTAATGGTTCTGCAGTGAAAGTAATAACTGATAGAGCCACTGGTAGATCAAAGGGTTTTGGATTTGTTACCTATACAACCATAGAAGAAGCTGAGAAGGCTAGAGAAGGAATGAATGCCAAGTTCTTGGATGGGTGGGTTATATTTGTCGACCCTGCCAAACCAAGAGAGGCTAGACCTCCACCTCAACTGCAGCAAGAGCCTTCTGATACAGGCTTCCGATCTAACAAAACAGTTGGATGGTGTGGATGAATGCATCTGAGGCTTTGGTCGATCACATTGGGTTGGAAGGATCATTTAAGGCTATACTAACATATCATTTAGTCAATATGCACGTTGCATCGGTGAGAATGGAACACTATTATGTTGCCTATTGAAAAAAACGAAACCCATTGACTTTTCTAAAGTTTTCTATTGTAGATCTATTGCTGTCGGGCATTTTCTTTGCTGCTAAAATTATGCTATGCGGTGATGAACTTGTTATTTCTTATACTTTTATGGTTCATACTATATGATTTTTGCTCGAATTTAACTTGGGAGGACTAGGCTTTTAACCCAGTTGAGTAGCAGTAGTATTTGAAGGCCCTTAACTATCGTTGAGCAGGCACCTACATTTTTATCGGTGAAAAATTGAAGTAGAGCTGAACACTGGTACGTTCAAAACAGACATCTTGAACCACTTCAGCTTTGAAAATTGACCAATTGGATTGAGTTGAGATGGGATCCATGTTAGATGTATGCCCTTCAAACCCGTTACATGGGATAATTATTAGATTTTCATTTAATGAATTAATCACATATATGTATTGTTTTATGTAACAGTGGGTACTAACATGAGATGTCTATATAGAAATATTGTTAAATAACATTGTAGAAAAATCATACATAATGATTAATTATGTATTGTTTTATGTAACAGTGGGTACTAACATGAGATGTCTATATAGAAATATTGTTAAATAACATTGTAGAAAAATCATACTAATGATTAATAAATCAGAGGCGGAAAGTATGATTTTTTGGATCTTTGTTAATTCATTTTGTTCTAGACTGAGATACATATTGATATATCAGTAAGTCTACCATCGTTGTGTAACTATTAAATAAAATAATAGATTTTGTCATTTAGGTGGTGACCATAAGCAGACGAGTAAGTATATTGTAACAGTACATGTAATGAAGTAGATCAAATATGAATATCTTTTTGAATTATCACTGATGTAGAAAACGATGTTCAACACAATAAACTTATGTTATCCTTAGACTTCAGGGAGTAATGTAGATTTGTTTTATTGTGTACTTAAGTTTTGACCGAGTAATTTAATAATGATGTACGTAGGTCAAATATTCTAGATAAAATTGACATTGTACATAATAAGTAGATTTGTGTAAATACTCAATATGGAATCCAACCATAGAACGTTTTATTGCTGCTCAGTCAACATAGCTCACACACAATAATCTCTTTGGAGGGAGATGATACATGAATAGAACCTCCATGCCTGTTTGTTGCACACCATTTAGCAACAAAATGCGCCATAAAGTTTCCTTTCAGTTGGGTGAGAATCGATCATATCTGATCTTGGAAATTTCTCCAGCAATCATCCAATACTTTGTTACTAGTCTCTTTGCTGCCATACTCCCCTTCAATGATCAAGTTAGAACAAGACAAATCTTGAGCCTGCAAGAGAATCTCACGTATCAGTACAATTAAAATTTTGAGTGAACAATTACATAAAAACTTTATTCGAGAATGAGACGCAATCTCACGATCGGCTTCGGATGCGCCTTTCAATCCCATCGCCCCTGTCGCACAGACTGGGACTGCCTGAAATTGCTTTCCATTTGTGTTAATTCTTTCCACTGGATGTTTCAAGGTGGCAAACTAAGCGAAACGACTACACTTGAGAAAAGAACAAACTCAAGAAGAAAAAAAACTAAAATGAATAAAAAGCAATGAATAACCAGAAAATGGGCCTGCGCAGCTGCGATGCAGCAAAAAGAAAATGAAAGAATAATCCAAATTACGTAGAAAAATTTATTTGGGTTTTGGGCCTTTCACGTACGATAGTATTATGATATGTTCCTTTTTGTTTTTTTGGCTATGAGATTATGATGTTTTCCTTAGAAAGTTATTTGATCTTATTTTGTCACCACATTTGATTGAAAGGTTTCCTTTCCATTAATAAAGTAAAGTGGATCATCATTTATATTTTATGCCGTAAAAAAAGTCGATACTTCCGACACTTACTACAGAGTGCGTGTGCGAATCCCCACTGCACTTTCTTTTTCGGGTAAGTCGGATTCTCCATATTCTCACGCAGGGAACAATTTTCTCCTTGTTTGTTCGATTCTTTTTTTTTTTTCCCCAAGCACATTTATGGTCCCTTTCAGACGCAAATCAATGCCCTTTCTATTTTTCCTAAGCATAAATAAATCCCTCTATCAACTGCGACAATATTCGGAATTCTTAATTTTTTCTTTAACGCGGGCTTCAAAAGCCCAGCAACCCCGGATTGCCCCCTTATTTAGCAGCAAACCATAAAACCTGAAGCCGCCATTCGCGAATCCTCCAACTCCAGAGACAATCCTCAAGCATTCCTTACAGTCGTAGAGATGTACCAAGCTCTTCACTACGCCTCCATGGCACCGCCAGCACAAAGTGGCCCAAAGGTCAGTATCGCTGTATCACATTGTAATATTACCCCGAACTCTCCGTCTGGTTGCTGAGAAAAGTCGATGAAAGGAACAGTACTGTACATGCGCAGTTTGGAACGATGGTTTTTTTCCCCTTCATTGTTTGTGCAGCTTTGGAGCCTGTTTGGTTCGTCTCGGAAGGAATTCAAAGTACATGCTGTTTCCGTGACTGGGGCTGAGGCCTCCGATTATATTCCTAAGGCTCCGATTTTTCTTCCCGAAGGCCCATGGAAGGAGGTGACAATTTTGTCGAAATACATTTTGAGATAAAAATTCGCATGGCTTATCAAAACAGTACCTTTTTATTATTATTTATTTATTGTGTTTTGGACAAGCAACTGATCAATCAACTATCTAAGTACTATGAGTGTGCAGGTTCCTGGAGGAGTTACTGCCGCCGAGGGATTCAAAGCTGCGGGAATTTATGGCGGTCTGCGTGCGAAGGGCAAGAAACCTGATCTTGCGCTTGTCGCGTGTGATGTGGACGCTATATCTGCAGGTAGACTAGCTTTCACTTCGCTCACGAACTTAAGATGCAGGTCATTTGTATGCTTTGTACTAATCGTTTTTTCTAGTTGTAATTGTATGGCTAACTTTTTCTCCATCTTATTTTTATCTTAATCTTTAGTTGGGTAATCAGAAGAATTTCGTTCTTTGAAAAGTCGAACAATGAGAGGATTTCACTCCGGATACTGATTCGCGATTACATTTCTTTACAGGTGTGTTTACAACGAATATGGTTGCTGCTGCACCAGTGTTATACTGCAAAAAGACATTGGACATTTCAGAAAGGGTATACCAAATATCTTGTTGAGCTCCAGTTGCTATAGATTATGACCCTACAAAAAAGATGGTTGAACCCGTAGTTTTAACCCGGAGTTTGGAGGTTAGATATGTGACCATTCGGTGTTGTTATTCTTCCCAAGAAGTAGCCTAAAGCAGTAGATTGAGTACTTTATTTTGAAGTGCTTGCATTGAGTATAACTTAAATCAATTCCACTAATTGCTCATCGCCTCCTTTAAGCAGATCAGAATACTGGCACTTGCTTTTGCTTATTCTCTGTTAATTTCATGTTAGGTAATGCACATAGGCTGGGAAAATTTCGAAATTAAAAAAAAAAAAAGAAGGATCTTTTATAAAATTAATCAAACTTTATAATTATCATTTTACAAAAAAAAAAATTATTATTTTGATACAAGAAAGGTCTATAGAAAGCTCCTTATTTTAATTGCGTTGAAGGCTGGGAAGACAAATAAACCTCCTAGTATCCCTTGTTCCCTTCATTGATACTTTACTTTATATTCTCCTCTTACTTATCTCGTGTCTAGTATCAAGTCGATTTTGATTCTATCTGAATAAAACTATTAATACGTCATGTGACATTTAAATATGAAAGGAATGACACACTCATATATCATCCCAATAGCACGATATAGAAATACAACTGTTGATAATACAAAGTGATGGATATGATGACTATTTTTTGGAATTAATTTATTCGTATAAGTTGTTGAATAAAATTGTTATTTTGTGAAAATTTATCTTGACCAACAGTCTCGATGTCTTGATGGGAACTATATAATGTTCTTTTCCATTTCCTCCTCCACCATCTACCTTGAATATTTGAATACATAGTCCACAGGATATGGCCAATATTATATTAATATTGAGATTTGTTTCCTTGGTCACAGTCCAGATTCTTTCTCTTGCTTTCAGTTTCTGAACTATCTGCTATTGACTCAATCTGCAACTCACCAGGCACGTGCAGTGTTAATAAATGCTGGCCAAGCCAATGCAGCAACGGTAAGATGTCTGAGTTGCTAGAAGTTTTGCTTGTAGTTTTTGTCCAGATGCTGCATAGGTATAATGTAAATGCTCAGGGCTTAAAAGAACATGCTTTTATCATTTTTCTCGTTGTCTGAGACCTCCAAAGACTTGGGATTACTTTAAGTCAACCACAAGATGTGCTATCACTGCAAGAGGTGTTTGTCAAGAGGAGGATGAAAAATAAACAGATATAAGTACCAGCACTGTGGGTTATGTGGCTAAATGACCTTCCAACGTTGTCCAGGGTGATGCAGGATATGAGGATGTGATAGAATGTGCCAACTCACTTGCTAAGGTATGCTACGTTATGGTCTTTTGAACGCCTCCTTCTCATAAATATGATTGTACTTGTTACCTATCGGATTAAGGACAATTTTTGTTGCAGCTACTTCAAATGAGGCCAGAGGAGGTGTTAATTGAATCCACTGGTGTAATTGGTCATAGAATAAAAAAGGTAAGTGGGCGAACTAATGTAGGTTATACTGATTACCTTTACGTGCATCATCACTTTTTTATTACAGATCAGCTTAAAAGTGTGCAGCTTATGTTTCTTTTGTCATATAATCGATAGGCTTTGTTTCTTTAAATGCTTCACCAATAATTCCTATATCTGTTGCATGCAGGATGCACTTTTGAATTCACTTCCGAAGCTAGTTAATTCACTGTCATCATCAACTGAAGGGTAATGCTCTTGTCCCCACTGTCTTATGTTTTGTAGTTGCCGTTATCTTGTTTTTAAGGCACCTGCATGTATATGTCCTTCCTTTCTGATTGTCTATATTGTGTTTATTATCTGTAATTGTTTTCTCCTTTATTACTGAAATATGAATAAGCTTCAGATGATTTCCTTTGTTCATTATTTTGTTGCCCCATGTAAGGAGCAGTTAACGATGGAGTTGATGAAAATCACAGGCTCCAGAGAGGGGTATCCACTCTCTAAGGAACCAAATACTTTCTTTGCCTCATTCTGAAAAGAGTGTGATGAAACTGCGCCTTCAAATGATCTCCTTGATGGGTTTTGTTGCCCTATGTCCTGTTCATTTAAACATTGTTGAATCTTATCAGTGGGTGTGCAGGGCAGATTCTGCAGCAGTAGCAATCACAACAACTGACCTTGTTAGCAAGAGTGTAGCGATTGAGTCTCAGGTGTGCAAGTACTTGGTTTCTGTGTCAATTTGCGCTGATGTAGCTACTTTGACAAAACTAAACCAAGCATAATCATTATGCATATATTGAGTTGATGATTGTGCCACCTGTAGACTAGAGCCTTATCCCAACACCATAGATCCTGAACCCCAGCAAAGAGACAGGCCTTTATTAAACTTGGTAAATTCCGCAGGTTGGAGCGAGAACAGTAAGAGTTGGGGGAATGGCAAAGGGTTCTGGGATGATCCATCCAAATATGGCTACCATGCTTGGTGTATGTCTCTCTTTTTGTTTCTCTTGCAATATTTGCAGGAAGTATACATGTTGTTCCTTTGCCTGATAATGATTTCTGTGTTCTAGGTAATAACAACTGATGCCCTGGTTACAAGTGATGTTTGGAGAACAATGGTGCAGGCTGCTGTAGACAGAAGTTTTAACCAGATAACTGTATGGAATATCTTGCTTTATTCCTAGCCATTTTATGTCCAACTGTTGTCAATGGTTTGTTGGCTGTCAAAACGGTATAGCGGATGTAGTTAAGCTGTTGATCTTCAGTAAGACACATCTGTACAGAGTCCATCATCTCTGTGATTTCTGCTGTCTGCTCTTTTACATGGAAAAATTTCTTAAATTTAGGTGTTATAAGCAATTTCTCTTTTTTCCTCTTGCGATGTTCATCTCCTTCATTAACATTCGTACTAGAAAGTTCACTTTTACACCTATTGTACCAAGCCATATATTATGCTATTTCCCCCTCAAAATGTGATCAACTATATCTCTTTTTAGCCCTGCTTGATGTTCAGACTCGAATCTTTAGCCTGTAGTCCTTTATAGTGAAATTTGATATCCATATATCTTCTATGCCTGCACGTATCTTTAGGGTTTGAGTTTCATGTAAAGTTTCTGTGTAGATTTTCTCTACAGTACAGCTACAGACTTTCATATCCGAACTAACACCTTCAAACTTCCCAAGGTGCTCTTTCCTTGGGGACTAAGCGACAAAGGCATCAGCCTTTTACTCCCAGAGAATGTCATATAATGGCAAAAACAGTTGTCTTGTTTCCAAGTTATTTTCATGTAGTTGATATTTAGCTGGGGAATGTGTGGCAACAGGTGGATGGAGACACTAGTACGAATGACACGGTTATCGCTTTGGCTAGTGGGTTATCTGGATCAACCTTGATTGCTTCTTTGAACAGTCATGAGGGAATGCAACTCCAAGCATGCCTTGATGGGGTAAGTTTTGCTGCAATTAAACTATTTATATGTTTATAAAACATAGTTTGCTTCTTCATTGATAAACACTCATTTTGTGAAACACTGGCAACAACTCCTTTTCTTTCCATGCCGCCGCCCCTCTCTCTCTCTTCTCCCCCCCCAACATGACCAAAAAAAGAAAGGCCCTTGCCTTGTAGATTAACATTATGCAAGCTGGTTTTTGTTTTGCTTTTGCAAGATAGTAAAACGCTGTATTTGTTATTATTCTATCTTGACATTTTCAAGTAGAGAGCGTCACTTTACTGAAGTCTTTTCAATACCTAGTGCTCAAATTGATTTCAGGATTTGATCCTGCTTTTTGAATGGTTGCATGAGATGGGCTATGATTATTTGGAGGCCTCAGGTTGTATGGTTTCAAATGAGGTATTGGGTGCAATGGATTTAATGTTTGATCAATTTCACTATTGCAGGTAATGCAAAGTCTTGCCAAATCAATAGCTTGGGATGGAGAAGGAGCAACATGCCTAATCGAGGTCTGCATTTGACATTAAGACTCTGTGCTTATCAGCCAAATATCATGCCATACATTGTTTGCCTTACTCCGTAAATGTAGACATCTAAATATGAACCTACCAAATCAACTCAAGATGTTGTTTTGTTGAATAGCACCCTGATTTCAGCCAAAATATGGGCTATAACCAAATCTATTAGAGGGGCAAGGTTAGAGGGAAAAACTCCCATTACTATGAACCAGTATTATTCTTCCCCAAAAAGTGCGAAAGCAAATTTTGAAGCTTATCTTTGAGACGTATAATTTCAACTCAGCAATATGCTGTGATTTAGAGGTTATGAGCAAATACATCTACATCTTCCTGCTAATACTACCTTAGGGTGTATAGGTGACTGTTATAGGTGCAGACAGTGAGGCTGAAGCAGCAAAGATTGCACGCTCAGTGGCATCTTCTCAACTTGTTAAGGTATAGTTTTTAAACTTGACCATTTTTTTTAATGTCATTTTAGCTAAGTCTAATTTGCTGTCAGTTGTGTTAATTAGGCTGCTGTATACGGAAGAGATCCCAACTGGGGACGCATTGCTGCTGCTGCAGGTTATGCAGGGATTCCTTTCCACCAAAACAAGCTTCGAGTATTGTTGGGAAATATACTGCTCATGGATGGTGGGGAACCACAACCATTTGACAGGTCAGTACAAGGCCTGAATTCCACAGTAAAATCTGGAACACAGTATGCTGAGCAATTGAGAGGGTCTTCTCTGTTTGACTCTTCCTTTGTTTGTTATGATCTTGTCAACTAAGATAGAAGCTCAAATAAATTCCATTACAGAGGAGTGGTTCATTTTTTCTAAGTACGGCGGAGTGGTTCATTGTACACATATTTGGTCTAAGAGCAGTGATTGGGGGGGTACTTTTCAGTTCAAACCATCCACAACGTTCGTATTCATCTTCTGCTTGAATTTTCACTTCAAAATTGCACTCTTTTGTCCAACTTTGTTTTTTTCTGATGATATTTCTGTATTGTCCATTGATAAGCTTCAATCCCCATGTACCTCACATAGGTGGCAAATCATGGCCCCTCTTGCATTTTGCTTGAAAATAGAAAGTGCCAACAAAACTTCCTATTTACTATTTTCTGGGACGCATACCTTATCTATGGAGTCTCCCAGATTTCTCATGCAAACTCAGTTCCTACTGAAACTGTTACTTTATCTTTGACTACCCTTAGCACAGCTTCTAATAACTTCTTTTACCATCCACAGCTATAGATGCTTTGTTTTCGGTTTGCCTACACCACAGTTGATTGGATCAAGTCATAAGCGCCAGATTTGCTTGCTTTTTTTTTTTTTTTTGTCCTCAAGGAGTTAAAAAAAAAAAAAAAAAGGAAAGGAAAGAAAAGGAAGGACTTTGAAGCAACTACTTTCCCATCTCCAGAAACCTACTTCTAGGGTTTCTATGTTGTGATGCTTGAAAGTTGTTTGCATTAGTTAGGTCCCATATCGGCAACCACAGAACCAGATGATTGTAATAGAAAATCAATCAGATATTTTTAGTTGTAGGGTAATATAGGCGCATGGTATTGGTTGAGTCTAGGTGGATATGTTTACAGTAAGGAGCTGCGATGCCTTTCCTGAGATCTGATCTTGCATAGATTTATTTTTTCCTTCTCATTTAAGTTCCTGCTGCATTGATAATTCCAGATCTACAAACACTTTGGCTGTCTAAACCTACAGATGCAATATGCACTTGGTATATCTGATACTCTGTAGAAGGAGATCATAAGTTATCTTCTTTAATTACACATACAAATGAACATCCTTGAGTAAAGTATCATCTCTTCCTCTGTTCAAGGCTCAGGAGGGAATAGGAACTTAGGTATGTTGACTAACTGACTCTTACTATCCATGCATCAGTAAATTATGGTACCCAACGCAGCTTGACTTGCCATCTTTTGTTGGAAATATTCTGTATAATGCATTTTTGGTTGCTGTAACCTGTGAAAAAAGCGATGCAGCCAGCCTTGTGATCATAGTTTCGGTTTTAGTAGCCAAAAAATGTGTGCCACGATCCAAATTCCAATACAATGTCTTTTTATACGGGCAGTCAACTGTTTGTCCCTTACCCGAGCTAGTTTGTACCATTTTGTGAATTCTCGGTGAGTGTAACTTGATTTGTTTGGGGGAAGCAATCTCTTGTATATATGAGATGTGCAGGTTGGAATGTGTACATGCACGTTTGTTGCAGGAGCACTTAGTTTACTTTTCAGCATGTCGCTCTTGTTTTTGCAAGAATCTTCTCAGATGTACCTACCATCTTTTAAGCAACTTCTAATATTTACAGGGCCGTGGCAAGTAACTATCTGAAGAAGGCTGGGGAGACCCGCGGTACAGTTGGAATTCACATATCAGTTGGTGAGTTTCTTTTTTCGTTTTGTTTTTTGAGTCAGTTGGTAAGCTTCTTAAGCAGACACAAAGCACACATCTGTGCTATTTTTTGGCTCTCTATTGAGAGTTAGTCCTAGGCGTAGGCAAAAATCCCAACCTGGAACAGTTGGTTTTGTTGTTAGGTTGGCTGCTGAAATAGGGTGTCTAAAAACATCTATAATCTGAGGCAAGCGAGCCCTTGCCACCTGCATTGGTTGAGGGTTAGTGGCACGGATGGGAGATCTTGCTCATTGGCACCTCCCCTACTCAAGAGTTAGTGGTGACCTGGCCACACCACCGTCTACTCACCACGATTGAACAGGCTGAAAGTTGTTGGTCTCAGCATGGTTCGGCACCATGTGGTGGTTGGTTGATTATAGGCATCATGCCAGCAGCGGACACCCATCACTTCAACCATCAGGAATGACTTGGCAACTGACTTGTGCCTACTCTCCCATCCTTGCCACCAGATTCGGCATCATGTGGTGGTTGGTTGAATTAGAGGCGTCAGTCATGCCCTGCCGCAGCGGTCTCTTTGACCATCAGGAACGACCAAAGCTCCATATGCGTCAGTCATGCCCGGCAACTGATGAGGGAGTTGGTGTTTGCATCTTGTTAATCCAAATTTCCATAGGAGATCTGCTCAAGGAATCACTGTCCTAGAAAGGTGTGACCCACAAAATGTTGGGCGGAATTGGTTTCTAGGTGATGCTTACCAACCTGCTTATACTTCGGATTTGCTGGGTTTTTGAACACTGTACTCTAGCACTTGTGGGCACAATTTCCTAAATTCTCTTCGGAAGTAACTAATACTCCTATAACCAATAAAAACGAAAAACCTAGTGCCCCTTTGAATTTGAAAAGGACTATAGAGAACACTGTGTGAACTATTTTGCTATAATAGAGTCTAATATGGGCTGTCTTATAAGTTGTTAGTCAGATAATATTTAATGTTTGCTCGTTTGGGTTGCCTCTTCACGAAAACGAGAAGTACGTTAACGTTAACTTACCTTTTTCTTCAAGAAATCTCATCTCCATCAGCACTTTCCTTAACCGGACATACCTCTCTACATGATAGAATTGTACATCCTCCCATCTTTATCTTATTTGATTTGTTTCGTCTCTTCTTCCAACAGGTGATGGATTGGGAAGGGGGCAAGCCTGGGGCTGTGACTTAAGTTATGAATATGTCAGAATAAATGCAGAGTACACAACGTAGAGGAATTCTTGTTATGTCAACTCAAATATCTCCTCGGCTTCATAAGACTCCTAGACGATTAAACCCTTCGTATTTATGCTGTTTCTTGGTGTAATATTTTAACATTGTTGTTTTTTAGTAATGACTATAAAGGGTAGCATGTATGATCCTTTTTAATAGAGAGAGACGCCTTTAAGCATACTTGTGCAATCTGCCGACAGCTAAGCATTTTTCTGCAATCGACACAAGCTGCTGTTCTAAATTAGAACCTGGCAGGTGTTTGTTGGTCAAGAAAATAATTATAAAATACTCTCTCTCCGTCTATCAGCTCATGCATCTCAAGAGTTTTTTACGCCGATTTCCCGAACTTGGCAAGTCATTCCATCTCGACTTCCTTTGTAACCCTTATGAACCATATTTTGTAACAACTCGTGGGGAGATGGTCAGTGTGCCGACCAATCTCTTTGGGGTTTGCTGTGAAATTGAATTTAATTTATGCAAATGTTGAGCTAAGTTCGATGCACGTGAATGAATGTCCCAATTTTTTTGTTGTAATTAAAAGCTTTGATACTTAACCATGATCCGAGGAAATAAGTTAAACCAGAGCATAGCAAGAGAAACTAAATAAAAGAAAAGGAGTTTTTTAGTATAAGGTCACCTCAAACATTCAAAAGGAAAGACCTGAAACCTAAAACCTCTCAAAGAGAAGCATCCCCGAGCTAAAAGACATGGTGGATAATGGATAAAATAAGGACGAATTTCCGTCCTAAAACCTTCACCAAAGGTGTCGATAATGGATAAAATAAGGAAAAAATTTACTTTGTACCCCTGAATTTTGGGGTCATTTTTAAGTTACACCCACTTTTATCGATTTTGTTAGATTAGTATTCTGAAGTTTATTTTAACTTTGATTTTCACCCTGAGCCTTAAATTGTCATTACTTCTTTTTTTCTTTTTTCGAAACAAGTACAGAAGCTCCAGGATAACCCTATGGAGGAATCCAGGGGTTATCACTAGAGAGAACCAAATGAGGAAGACCAGAGAGTAGGATATTTCCTACAAAATTCTCCATAGCAGCCCATTTTGCAAGCTCGTGAGCCATAGAATTAGCCTCACGCTTAACGTGAACAAAGGATCAAGAATTCAACTTATGCGGATATTGAGCTAAGTTAGATGCACGTGAATGAATGTCCGAATTTCTTTGTTGTAATTAAAAACTTTGATACTTAACCATGATCCAAGGACCATTTTGTAACAACTCGTGGGGAGATGGTCAGTGAGCCGACCATTCTCTTTGGGATTTGCTGTGAAATTGAATTCAATTTATGCGGATATTAAGCTAAGTTCGATGCACGTGAATGAATGTCTAAATTTCTTTGTTGTAATTAAAAGCTTTGATACTTAACCATGATACGAGGAAAAAAGTTAAACCTGAGCATACGCTAGAGAAATTGAATAAAAGAAAAGTAGTTTTTCAGTATAAGGTCACCTCAAACATTCAAAAGGAAAGACCTGAAACCTAAAACCTCTCAAAGAGAAGTATCCCCGAGCTAAAGGACATGGTGGATAATGGATAATGGATAAAATAAGGACGAATTTCCGTCCCAAAACCTTCACCAAAGGTGTCGATAATGGATAAAATAAGAAAAAAATTTACTTTGTACCCCTTAGCCATTACTTCTCACGACAAATCAAGAACGTGCCGTGACAACCCACCATTGTTATTTCCCGTTTTACCCTTCATTTAACGTTGAACATTTCCCTTGCCTTCGGGTTTGTCGTGGGGGATACGGCGAAGGCAAACACTGCTGGCTCACTTGATGCTACTACTGCCATCTCTGCGGCTGGAAAATGACAAAACGAAGAGCAACAGCTTATTACCCACCTCCTCTGGGACCTCTTGTCGCTGGCCATCCGCCAACCGTGTCCGATATAATCTCTAAAGCTAAATCCCTCATATACAACCTTTTGGTGTTTAACTGGCCTCATTCTCTACTCCTGCTCTATACTACTCTCCATGCTTTTCCTTGGCCACCTCGGTGACCTCGAACTCGTTGCTGGCTCGTTGGCCATCGCTTTTGCAAATATAACAGGCTATTCTGTGCTCTCAGGCCTCTCTCTAGGCATGGAACCCCTGTGTTCGCAAGCTTTCAGTAACCCTTCACCTCACTTTGATTTTTCTTCTCGTCTCATCGATACCCATTTCGTTTCTTTGGTTCAACATGTCCAAAATTCTACTTTATCAAACCAAAACAGTTCTTATATATTTATATGACAAAACAAAGAAAACACAAACAAAGATTTTCTTTTCTTTTTCTTTTTTCTTCGTTGATGGTGCAAGCTGTGACTTGCAGCAATTTTTCAAGGCTCATCATCTTCTGGTCTTTTCCATTGAAATGGTTGGTCGGTGAGGAAGGGTACTGGTCGTAAAGATCCTACTCACATATATATAAAAATGATGCACCATCAGCCATCACCTTAAACT